>CM067217.1:51484743-52084743 GCA_034190945.1 Octodonta nipae
CTTTGTTATTTCACATGATCTTTTAAACATTTTGTGCTACCCTGAATATATCAAATTTGCAGTAAATTTCCTTAGTTACATCAGTTTTTATTGTCAAACATTAATGTCAAATTGTGATTACGATATTTGTCATTTCGAATCCTTTTATTTTTTTTTCCGACTTCCAAAAAGGAGGAGGTTATCAATTCGTCGCGTATTTTTTCGCTTTTTTTTGTATGTATGTTACCTGATTTATTCTCCTGTGGTGCACCGTTTTGAATGAATATGGTCTTGTTTAATAGAGTATATATCCGGATTGGTGAAACTTCAAATTTTGGAAAAGAATTCTATTGGTAAAGTGATAAAATTTGTGAATGAACACATGCGTGCATGGAAATCGACCAATATCCCTAATAGTCGATTTTTCGATAACTCCTTATGGATGTGTATAGTTTTTTAACGTTTAATCTATTAAGGAAGATCCTTAGGTGATCTCATATACTTTTCTGCGACGTGCAACTTGCAGTTTTGCAGATAATCGCCGAAAATTCCAAAATTCTTATCAAAAATTTCATCGAAATAACATAACAGATATTTCCTCATAAATATTTTAATTCCAACGTAATAGTGCGGTAATTTTAGGCACTGGAAGTTTTAATTGCGAATTTGAAAATTTTCTATGTACATCTCAAGGATATAGGCAGTAAAGTATAGTATTTTCGGCTTCTTAAATCAATGAGTACCAAGCTCGTTTTGTTTGTATACCAGGTAAATACCTATTTAAATGCAAATTTTTCCATTTTGCGAAGACGGTACTTTTGGTTGTCAAATTCTCCCGCCTAATAGAAAATTCAGTGACAACACATGTCAAACTTTAAACTGGTACTTGGTGGCCTATAGACAGGGGTTTAGTTATAGCAAACAAAATCAAAAGTAAAGTGGCAGAAGAAGTTGCATTTATATGAAATTGAAATATAGGACGGACTAGAATGATAGTGGGTCCGTAGGCAGCCGTATATACAGGATGGTTGGAATATAGGGTGGACTGGACGTTTGGTGTATAAAAATGTTGAAAAAAATGTGAAATTAAAATTATATAGGGTGATTAAAAAACTGTTATATGATGTGGACATAAGCAAATCATATACAGGGTGGTTGAATATATGCTGGAGTTGAATTATATTTATACAGTGTGATTAAAAATTATTTCTTTTATAGCCCATAAGAAGGTGCATAAAGTGGAGAGGAATTAATGTTACACAGGGCGATAACATAAAATGTTTAAAAGGAAATAATTTATGGGGTAGCCCCAAGGAGTTATATACTATGATTGAAATATAGGACGGATTTGACTCCGTAAATATAGGATGGATTCTACTCCCTCCTATAGTTTACAGAAGGCAGCTAACAAATTTATGCTTGTCCGTGGGCAGTCGTATGTACAGGATGGTTCGTACATAGGTTGGACTGGAATTATCTAGTTATACAGGGTTGTCAAAAAAAAGTTGAAAAAAGGTTACATGGCGTAGTTATAAGGCATAAATATATTTTGGGCTTATTAAGTCAACGCGTACTAGTACATGTTGTCCGTAAAGATTACCTTTCAATTTAAATGATAAAGTACATTGTGTAATGTTGAGGCTTCGATGTTACCTGGTTCTGTCTATAAGATTATACATCAAATAAAAATAAAGATAAATACTCCTGAGTCAAAAAAACTAAAAGCTGAAAATAAAACATTTAATATAACCGACTTCTACCTATAATAAAAGCTAAAAATAATTATATCAAATACAAACTCTAGCAAATAAATAACACATTCAATGTTGTAAGGTACCTACCCAGGAAGTAAAAATTGTAAACATTAAAAGGTGATCATTCTGTACAAAGTAATTACCTACCAATCTAGTATATTTTTGAAGTCGGTGCCAAGCAAATCTAAAATGCTCTATTGCGTACTTATCTACTATTCATCAAACTTGATTGTTGCTTGGCATCGACTTCAAAATATTACTAGATTGGTAGGTAATTAATTTGTACAGAATGAGCACCTTTTAATGTTTACATTTTTTACTTCCTGGGTAGGTACCTTACAACATTGAATGTGTTATTTATTTGCTAGAGTTGTATTTGATATAACTATTTTTAGCTTTTTAGTTATAGGTAGAAGTCGGTTATATTTTTTTTAAAAATTTTTTTTTCTTAATTTGTGTAATACCATTGAAACCGGGGGTGATTTAGACCTTGAAACGTTTGGACTTTTGAAATATACAGACATTCAAGTCTATGTGGTGTATCCCAAAAAACTCAGAAACCAGAGATACGACAATTATCATTCAGAAAACAAATAGACTTGAGGTAGCTTTAGTTACAAATATTGACATATATTGGCACTGAGCGCCTTTGAAGAAAAATAACATTCACACGTACCAGTGACTCCACTTTTATTATACGAAGCTTAATCTGAGACAACCACACTACCTTTCTTAGGCCACATAGCATATTATTTTATACATTTCTACGAATACAACTCAACTGAGGAACTTTTAATACCTACTACATTTGTCCTCTTAGACTCAAATGTCAAGAGACATAGAATGGAGAAAGCGCAGCGAAAGATGAATGTCATTCTAAACCGAAAAAATATATTCTAACAACCAGATGAATATTTGATATTTATTCCATGTTTTTTTGATACAAGTTGATTTTTTTTGATATAGCAATCTCTTCATTGTAATATTAGGGTCGTTACCGCTTTAACACGTTTTCAAACGTAAAAATTATCAAATGGATATTATAATATAATAATTTGGTCAAGTACGAGTTGGGTTCTCATACTAAGGACTCCGTACGACCTTTGAGGTTTTAATAATGTAGGTAATGAAAATGTTAGTCTTCATAAAATGTTTTGCTTCCTCCGGAAATATTATTGTAATTTTAAAAATTAAAAAATATTATACAGGTTTGCCAAAGACAGAATTTGCCTGACTAGAAAATTTCCACAAGTGTACTTTTAGAGCAAAATGCCACGAGAGAATTATTCTGATTATACAGAGATGTAGTAAAAAAATTAATTTCATACAGAAAATTCAAGGATGAATGGCATATACGGCATATTCAAAAAGTTTTTTTAACTATATCGTATAAAAAATCAATTAAGAATGAACAAAATGACATGATGCACCTGAAAATATTTACTTTTTTATATTTTATATAATTTTCTAATTTACCTTCCAAAATTAATCTGAATTTTTGCTTTACTTTTCCCGTAAAGTCAAATGAGGCCCTACTTTTTCTAAATTTTGTAACGATTAAATCGTCACTTTGGGCAAATGTTAATAATTTTTCTATATTTGTTTTTTTTTTTAAATTTTGTATGCCAACCCTGTTGAGTTCAGAATATCATCTCAGGTACGTAAAACATTAGTATCTCGCTTTCAGCTGTTATTAAATTAAATATTCCTCAAATTTGATTTTATTCGCTTTGCATGGCTGATTATTTAATTTTAAAAGTATGTCTCGTCATCCCTTATATCGCCTAATGATTAATTTTCATAATGTAACTCGTACAATGAACTAAATCAGTAATATCAATCAATCAATTTATCTTTGAATTAATTCTCATTTCGACTCTGGTATATCGTCTACCGCATTAAGAAACCTGCGCGGTACTATTTGCTGGGTACCGGCGAAAAATTCACGTTTGACTCTCTCTCTTCCTTTTGTCAATCGACGAGACCAGATCGATGATTTTGCCTGGCATTTTCAGGAAGCCTTTTTTATCTATAGTACCGTTTCGATTACCGACGAAAGTGAGAAAAGCAAGTATATATTCTTTTCTCGCGATTAAATTATCTGTACTTTTACCGTTTCTTATAGTATAATTGATGGTGAAAATACCGATCAATTGAAATGTCGATTTATCTTTAATCTATCGTAGATATATGTATATATGCACATGTCTTATTTTTATCGTAGCTTGAAATTCGGAAGCTGTGTGAAGATGTTTTCCCGACCAGAGTTCATCATATAGCTTCGTCGCATTGTTAAGTATTTACTTTACATGATCTATTTTCTTTTCTTGTTTAGGTGGTGAAAAGGAATCAATTTTTTTTATAATTTTTTATAGAGCATAACCTTCCTATTGGAACACGTGCTTGGTGCTACTGCTTTTTGCCTTTATATATATATAATATTTATATATATATATATATATATATATATATATTTCTTTTTCTCTATAATTTACATCTATCTTATAAACTAGGAACAGAAACTGTGGTTTTATCATTTTCTAGGGTTGTAGCTGAAAGGGAGAATTCCTGATTTTCCATTGCAATCACGTACAGTGAAGCCATTTTGTTTGCTTTCGAGACCACCATTGCTAGGTTTGAAGGAAAAGGGGAAGCTAATCTGGAAATTGGATGCCAACCTAGTCTACTTAGCAGAGGAGGAAAGCGAAGTAAGTGATTTTTCTATATCTAAAGTCTTACCTAGATTGCTTTTATTTTTTTTATTAAATTTAAAACACATTCACTGTAGAATTGTTTTTATATCACTTACTTCGTAACCCTCTTTAAATAGGGAACGTATTTGATTTACAGTTAGCTGACAGGGATTTTCTTGCTAGATTTTAGAAGTAGCACAGAACAATTTTTCGATATTTTACTTATGTCATATATATCTTCTCTTTCAGTTGTTTTCCTTAATTAGCTGCAATTTACCTAGCTATATATGTGAATATATGTATATCTATTTGCGGGCATTATTATTAATAATTTTATTTAATTTGCTCATACAAGATACTTGCTGAAACTCCTTCACACCGTATAAAGGTGGTAACTATCACACCACATTGTTTATAAATTTGGAAAGATGAAAATTTCCATGACCTTCAGTCAGGTGAAATAAATAAAATCAATCGAAGTTAATAGTACTTAGAAATCATTATCTTTTCACTAAAGTAAATAAAAAAGAAATTTGTCTTATTTATAATATTTCCTTGCTATCTAAGGAATATCGTTCTGGTATCGTAGACTTTTGATCAAATCTGTTATCTTTAATTTTGTATTAGCATATGACAAATCTGTTATCTTTATTTTTGTATTAGCATATGTTTGGATCCAATCAGTTATCTTATTTTAGTATATTTTTCGAGAAATTGAATCTTCATTGTTGTAATAATTATTGTAATACCTTATCGTACCTCTCTTGCAGAGAGAAGGAAGTTTTTCTGTAATTTTATTTTCGGTTTATCTATAATTCACAAATAGTTTGATTTAATATCAAGGAACATTATCGTAATAATTGTGGACCATATGTGGACGTTATATTGTATAGACATTCAAGTGACTTATCGTATGCCAGTTCCAAACCGGGGTTGAATTTAGAATTTTGGGGGAGTTCAGCAAGTCCAATCAAGGGGTAGCACGTACTAATTCTCTGTTTTTATCTTTTTTCTGCATGGATAAAAATGAGCTGGACCCAAGGACGCTAGAGGAATAGCACCTACCACCATAGGGCTACTATTACTGCTACTAGTCGTCAGGAAGCTCCAACCAGTAAAGTCACGGCTACCTAGAAGGCTTCGGAACCCTTTAAATCAACTGGCTCTCTCTCTCTCTCCCGATACAGCTGAGGCACCAGACAGTCGGCCATAAATGAGAGCATTGCACCAGATAAGTCTAAAGACATTATTTACTGATGGTATACTGATCAAACTGCCCTATTGTAATGAAAGAACTGTATTTGGCTTGACCAATTTTTTTAAATTGTCAATATAAATTATTGTTATAAAATTGTAAATATATTGTGAGTGTAAAATGGTCTTATTTTGCTGCCTATATGTTTGTGTGTGTCTGGCGCCCTCTCTAAGGTGTCCAAAGTTGGAAAAGAAAAAAAAATCGCACCCACCATTTTGAGATGTGCTTTGCTGGGCTAGTCAGTATTATGATGAATGCCTCCACAACAGCAAGAGGTTTTCCGTTATAATTTAGGGTCAATACTTTCAGAGAGAAAGAGGGATGGCTCTATTTGTATATTTTCGTAATAATAAACATAAGCATAAAAAATATATATTGAGAACAATATTATGAAACAGAAATAACAAAATAGATATTTCTATTATATATATATATAATATATATAATATAATATATATAGGGGTATTCACGTATACGATACGGAATATTATGACTAAGATACTCATTTTATACGATCTTTTTTCTTTAAGTTGATAATATCCTCAGAGGAACACACAATTATTTTCGTTTTATACAGGGTGTCCCAGAAATGTGAAAAGTATCAAAGTTGTATTTTAATTAACAATTTACAGTGCCCTGTATATTATTACATTTTTCCGTATCTACGATTGAAATGATAAGGTGTTTCATAAATTTTACTATACCTAAACACCATAGTTTCTGTAATATTTATTATTTTATCAAAATATAGTGATCATTTAAAGGGTTACAGTGTCTTAACATACTCTTTTCTTGTTTCGAACAAGAAAATGAACACTTGCTTCCGACGATAATATTTTGTGTTGCAAGGTATGAAATAAATACCAATTAATTAACCAAAATGACTGTTACTTCTTTAAATTTTATGAAACATTTCCCTATACCTAACTATTCACGTTTCATGAAAAACACACATTCACAGAATACAGACGAATTTTAACTTATTTAATAACTAACAAGATAGATAGCTATGAGAATTTGACAGTTTTCATTTAATACTTTTCTACATATTATGCAAACTTTTTTTTCAGGAAAACAAAAAATGACAGGTTTGAGGCCAAAACATTTTATTAGTATTAGTTGCTGGGTAATTCATGAAGTAATGGTGGGGTTAAAACAATAATATCGCCTCATAATAAATGTTCGATATGTCGTCCATCTGACTCTAAACATAAATGTATACTTTAGCAACATTTTCCAACATATCGACGCCTTTGCTTTGGAAAGCTCCTCTGATGCGGTCCTTCATATCATCCGGTATTGTGGAAGACCTTTATAGACAATTCGTTTTACGTATCCACATAATAAGAGATCCGGTGAGGTCAAGTCAGGTGACCGTGGAGGCCAATTCTGAAAACAATTTTACCCAATCCAACGATTTTGAAATTGGACATTTAGAAAATGTCGTACCTTACGATGTAAAATGTGTGGGAGCCCCATCCATTTGTACCCACATTTTTGCTCTTGGATGAAATAGAATATTTTCAAAAAGAATTGGAAATTCACTGATTAGGAAGACCAAAAATGTTAATCCATTTAAATTTTCTTCAAAGAAATAGGGACCAATTAAATAGCGACTCATCATTATTCCCCACACATTTATTGACCACCTGTCTTGATTATCAATTTTCCGATACTGCTGCGGATTGGAATCAGTATAATAAAGAGAGTTATGTATATTAACAGATCCATTATTGTGAAAAGTACATTCATCAGTGACCAGAATAAACTTAAAAAAGTTCTTATTTTCAGCCACTATATCCAACACCCACATACAAAATTGAACTCGATTTTCAAAATCATTTCCGGAAAGTTCCTGATGAATTAGGATTTTGTAATCAAGATAATTATCCTTGTTAAGAATTCTGTCTTGGCTGAAATTGACATTTCGCGCAATCTGCCTTATGTGAGAATTTTCGATTACAGAAGCTATAACAGCTAAGTCGATTTCTTCTTTTTCCGTCACAGGTTATTCTTTTGTAGGTTTTCTGTACTCAAAATGGTCTAACAGTCTTGCGAATGCTAATTTATTTGGATGAATTCTGTTAGGAAATTTCTGAGCGTAGACTCTAGCAGCTAATAAACAATTGTGCAGGCATTTTCAAAGAACAAAATACATGTCGATTCGTTCTTCTTTGCTATAAACTTTCATTCTTATTAATTAATATTTATAGTTATCACCGATTATTACAACAAATTGTTTTATAATGAAGAGTTGCCAGAACATATTAAATGAAATCTGTCAAATTCTCATAGCTATCTTGTTAAATATTAAATAAGTTAAAATTCGTCTGTATTCTGTGAATGTGCGTTTCCATGGGAACGTGAATAGTTAGGTATAGGGAAATTTTATACTGTTGCATATAGAATAAAATTCTACTACTGTAGGTGACATCAAATACAGGGTGTTTCTTTAAACTTAAAGAAGTAATTGTCAATTGAAATTTTGGTTAATTAATTGCTATTTATTTCATATATGTGTATACAATCTTGGATTTTTCACAAGTGCAAGACAAAATATTACCCTTCAGGAACCCTAGTCAGAATTTATTTGGAAACAAGAAAAGAGTATATTGAGACACTAGCCCGCTAAATGATACTAGATTTTGATTAAATAGTGAATATTACAGATCATAACGTGAATAACCCTGTATATTCAAAAATTTGAATCACATTTGACAGTCTGTCAAATTAAGGTTAAGAATTAGTTTATAAATGCAATTATTTTCAAAAGGAAACAAATGAAATGTTGAAGGAGTTTAAAAATTCTTAGAGTTCATTAAGCAATCTCAAAATATGTATTAAGATACGGAAAAAAATATATTTTGAATGTTAAATGTATTAGGATGACAGACAAAACGCTATCAATAGTGATAAATACACACATTTTTGCATGTTAGAGAGATGATTATGTTTTTTTGAAAAATTAGAGAAAAGGTTCATGTTGTTTGAATTACAATATAACCTAACAAATTAACTAGAATACTAGGAGTATTACTCGAGTGATTAGAAACATAAGCAGATGACCACGAGTATTATGTGAACCGACTTGAAGAGGGCAGATGTGATTCTGACGAAACGTCGCCATTTTAACATCTATCCCGGAAGGGATCAGTTATCAACTGCGCGGGTTGGCCGTTCTTCATAGCGATCATCTAGTTAACAACAATTGTGAACATACAAATTAGAAAGGTTTCATAAGATAAAATTTTGAACAGAAGGTCAGTATGATGGTATACTCTCAATTTCTTAAAGTGAGTGGCGAAGGCCTCCTCTTCTATTACAATTGTTAGAATGATAAAGCCTAACAAAACACACTAACTAACTATATTTTCGGGAATCAAAACAAGCCCATATAGTTGAAATTTTCGTGAGCTACTTACGTTATAAAAAAATATTTTTTCCGAAGTTACAAATCTCTAGTACATTTTTTAATCAGTAGTTATGAATGATCATAAAATGCGCCTTGAAATTTTTCGAGAATTAACTATTTAATAATGTTTATTTGAATAGTAATATATTCTATGGGATTGCTAAAAAATACTATTTAGTTATAACTAAAAACTAGTTAATGATTCCGTTGTCTGCAATATGGTATTCCTTCACCAAGAAAACCAATCAGACAGGTGTGTATTTTATATGCAACTAGAATACCAATCTCTTTAGGGTTTATTACTTTCCTTTTAAATTATTAATAATATCACTGTAATAAATATGTATAAAGCTACTTGTAGAAATTTTTTAAACCAATTTAAATTTAAATATGCTAATGAAATTTAAGTGAATGCATTCAACGAATTTATAGATTTTAATTTATTCTACCCCTAAAACTAGTTAAATTTTTTTGTCTCGTTATAACTATTTAGTGAGAATTTCATTTACTGCATCCGAGACTGTCATTCATTTCAGTTTTCGCCGTCATAGCATGAAGAAAAAAACTGCTGAAAATAGCTCAAAAAGATTTAATAACTCTTCTACTGCTGGTTGAAACTGAAATGAAATTTAAAATCTCTTCGTATACAAATCCCCTAAATGATTAAATTTGACACTTTTTCACAGTGAGAATATGAATGAAATGCACAAGTAATCACGAATAATAATAGACTCAAATTTTAGTTCGTGTATTATGTAGATGTTATATTGCCAATATTTTATTTCACTTGATACATTATGATTGAGATATAATCCACAGGAATAATAAGTATTATATAGATAAATTACTCACATACTCCAAATTGTTGCTAAATGTAAAATATTTTGCTCTCTTAATAAATTTAGTAGCAGAGATATTGTCTGCCGGTAATATTGCCAAAAATTCGGGAGGCAGTTATAATGGCATTATAATAATATCATTTAATGATCATGCTCAGAGAGAGAACCATCAACACATCAGGCTACTTCCTCCACGCTGCGAAATCACAGAGCCACTAATATTGTAACGCTTGATAGCGTTTAGTGACATTTGAAGAACAAAACTTCATTAAAGAAAGGCATAAAGCAGACCAACAGACCCTCCACCTGACAGAAATCGTCTAAGATAAATATAATAAGAAATACACTCAAACGCCTTATACTCGGCGTTTCGCAGGCAATTCACAGGGCATGTCATCAAGGACATCGCCACCAATCTCAACAAATATAATTTGAAATTGCAAAATTTATCAACAACAGATTTTACAGGATTAATCAAAATAAACACTATACTCACCACTGACTACAGATCTATGAGTGCAACTGACAACCGCACATACAAACGCTCATATTTGCTAATCATACTACCATTACGTCTACTGCAGTGTGTCAAGAACCATGCACAGTGTACCTCCAAAGAGTCGTTGATAACGTCAGAAACTGGATGGTAAACTAGAAAGGCAACATCAATCCTGAAAAAAGTTCGAGTTTATTTCCAAAAATTCCAAAATGTCCGCTATGAAAATCAACAGGCAGTTAGAATGGCAGGACACGGCCATGTATCTGAATGACACGTTCGACAGAAAACTAAACTAAAAAGCACACACAGAGTATTTAAGAAAAAGAGGAGGAACAACACAGCACAACTGCCCCTCAAACTAAACTGACAATAGGTCATAAATTCCATCTCTACAAACAAATGTTTAGACCAACATCCTGATGTGCAGCCACATGGTCTTTATTTTGTAGAAGCAACTTTTAGACTAAAATCTTAAGGAAGATTACCAATTCTCTATGGTTTGTACGAATAAACACATTTTAGACTACCTAAAAACTAGCACCTTTATCTAATGAAAGAGCTCATTATGATTATTTTTCTCACATTTTTTTTCTTAAAACTTATTAACAAAAATATACAGAAATCAAACTTATCATGAAGCAGATCTAGATTTCAAACCTACAGTTTAAAAGATATTAAGGATATTAGACAAAAATACATTCAGTTCTTGTTTTTCTGAAACTGGAAAATTAGATAAATATATATTATCATTTACTTACATTATATTAAATCCGAAGCGCAGTACGGAGCCCTTAGTATGCGAATCCAAGTCGCACTTGATCAAATTATTTTACCATATGACAGAGAGCCGATCTGTCGTTACAACCATCTTCGTTTACTCCTGACTTGGTACTGCTGAGAAAATTTTGTGAGTACCACCCCACCAATGTCTAACTGGAATTTATCACTAACATTAAAATTCAAATTTGCTATGCATTACAGAGAATTAAGGCAATCAACGCACAGTAATGACATATTTGTATACCTCGCAGCAGGTGTTGTAATTGCACAAATGTCAAGTAATAAATATTGAATTTGGTGCGTTCCCGCATTTGTTTAGTGTATTGTGTTCAATTTGATTGATACTCATTGTTTTTAAACTTCTGACCTTTTCTAAAACATTCCGTCGCTCTAATGCTAATTGTAAGTGTGTTTTTGCTGTAAAATATAGACAGTATTGTATTCGTGTTTCGGATCCCAAGTTTAAGACGCTTGGGAGTTTCGTGCAATGTACTCCGAACTTTTCGGTGGCTTTGATTCCGTCTGAAGAGACGCCGCTTTTTGTTGTTTTTTGCGTTCCGATTCGCGAGTTTTGAGCTCCATTCGTGAAACCGCTAAACCGCTTTCATTTGTTTCTTTTGTGTTTACAAAAGCGCATCATTTGTTGTTAAACCCGCATTTTTTGTATGTTCAACAATGAACTAGTCGGTTTTTTTGTGTAACGTGTTGTCCAACGAAGCTCTAAGAAACTGTTCTGTTCACGGGCTAGCCTAAAGAAAGAACCACCAAGAAAACACCCTGCAGAGCTTCGACGTAAAAGGTCAGTAATAACTTTTATTTGGTGAATTACTTTACGTGTTATTGATTGTTCCGCTAAGGTCCTCGTCAATTTTATTGCATTGAACAGCATGACTAAAACCGCAACATTTTTCATACATTTTTTGAAATTTCTATTTCTATAGAATGTGCTCGAAGACATTCCATAACAGAATATTATAGAGATTACTTTTGTGAAACAACCTCATAATGTTGAAACTTAAAATTAAATGAAATGTGTCGCATTTCTGGCAACACTAGTTTTTATAAATATACTTATGTGTTCTTATTTTTTGAAAATAATAATATACATGACTTTTCCGAAAGCTACGTTTTTCAATTTCTTGTTGGTCTAACAACATTTTCATTAAAATTTAGATTTTCTGTTATTTGAGTAAGTACTTACATTCACATTATTTGATTAATTTTGTTTAGTGAATAAAATTTGGTCAATTGCCTGTGTGTTGATAATCAAAGACAAACAGTAATTGACATAAACACATAAACTTCGAATATTTACTTACTGGTTACTGACATTCATTTTATGAATCTAACTAGCATTGAATACAAACAACGGCAATAACATATTCTATATCATTAATAGGTTATTTTATATTAACGAGTTTTTCATATGTATGTATATATTAATGCATTTATCAATATTTGAAGGAAAAAGTTGGATTAAACATTAGATTTTTGAGATCACTTTACTCAATTAACCACCCAGAAATTTTATAAGAAGTTTATCCGCATTAATTAGCATTACACCAAAGTATGCGTTTCTTGGAGAGAGCTGCATTTGACTCTCATTTTGCTCAACTCATTTCTTGAAAATATTTTTAATTGACACTTATAGGAGTGCCAAAAACAAACCAATTTTGTTGACGATACACAAATTTCATTTTACAGAATAAATAGCTCAAACAAATCTTTTCGCTCCAAATACAATTCTATTCAAACCGATGTGAACTTTGAAATATCAAGTGTTCGTGTCAACTGTTTGATGCCAAACTTTAATGCCAACTATCATTTCATATTTCAGGAAATGGAAGAATATTATTTTCCTTGAAGTTGATTTTCGTTGGCATGAATTCTGGAGAATAAAAGAAAGTTATTCGAATGAAAGATTTTGAGGGTAAGTTAAAAGAGAATCTTTCTCAGTGAATGCTCTCCTTATTGCTTTATAATGAATGAGTTTTCTTTGTAAATTATTGTCGCGGCGAAGTAAAATTGTGCTGACTGATTTTTAACATTAATAAGTAAAAAATTTAGAGGTAGCTAAAGTAAAACTGTAATAAATTATTAAATAAAATAAATAACTCAAAAACGACCTTAGTTATAGGGTTGATAGCAAAATATTACAAACAAACTCATCTTATAACTCCTTTTGGTATTTATAGCAAATGATCTCTTTTTAATTGACCTCTGAAGTTATTTCGTAATTACGTGTAGCCAAAACTTGGGTTGCGAAAATTACCGCCCAGTACTTTAGAAGTGCAAAATAATTCGGTAAATGGAATTTTTGGGTGGAGTATGCTGTGAGGTTGTCGACTGTATAGAATGAAACTTACTCGATCTATGAAGTTGCTCAAGCTTCAGGTAGATACAATTGCGAAAGTAGCATCATGAAGCGGTTTCGTAAAGTGTTATTTTCTAATAGGTAGAAAATAATGTCCCAGTAGATCCTTTCTTACACTATCTATTTTAATGAGGTACAGAATTACTATTAATATGCTCAAAAATGGATTTTCTTATGATCATAATGTTGTGATTATGACACATAGTTGCAATCTTTGAGGAGAAACGTAATAATGTGTAACCACATTAGATGAAAAATAAGAAGTTCTTATAACTGCGATGAATGGAAAACAACAAAATAAAATGGAAATTAAATTTCTAAATTGATGATAAGGTCAAATACAACATCAATTCAAATCAAAACTAAAAAACTTAGCACTATCCAAAATTAAGTGAAAACGCTGATTAAAAACAAGACTTGGGAAGAGGAAGATAGCATACCAGTATCAAAATTTTCATTATAGAACAGTGACCTTTGATGGTAGTTTATCGTGGCCTATGTACTCACGACAAGAAAAATCGGTCACTCTTACAATTTATTTAAGACGTCTAACAGTAGACCTCATCCAGAGCATTCCTGTGATGATCAAGGCAATTTCAGCAAATTTATGGCAGTCCTAGATACAAAATATGACAACCAATGACTGAATCAAGTTTACCGGGTACAAATGAGTAGAGAATTGCAAAAATCTGGATGAAAGTCTACCAGAATTCGAAACAGACATTAGCTGTTTGACACAGTTAACGTACACAGATCTGCCAGAAGAGGTTGGAGCCAATTGACAACACAAAGATAGAGGTGTCCAAAGAAATCTGAAACACAGAGACAAAGAACCAGAGCCGAAAATTGTAAACGTACCAGACATTTCCAACTTGACTCGAGAGTGAGCCTATCCGACAAATTACCAATCGATAATGCGAATATGTTAACGTAACTATACTACTACCAGGAATAGTCAGTTGGTAAGTGTAAGGAGGAAGGCTAGATAATCCCCTCCAAGGCCCGGAAAAGTACCTATTTGACAGGATGGGACGCGGTAGCTAGGATACTGGGGCGTCCTGAAATTATTGTGAGCTCAATGTAACTGCCCAAAGGTGAGAATGGAACGTTGCAGAGAATTTGGGTAGAAATGATTGTAGAGAAACCACCTGGTAGTTCCAAAGAAAATTGTACCCGCCATCCTGGCAGAAATACATAATGAGATTACTGGATCTGGCCGTAAGACAACATAATTCTCCAGAGATTTTACTGGGCAAATTTCTTCGGAGACTTCAGTGCCTGGTTCTGGAAATGTGCTATCTGTGTAGCCAGTAAACACCCGAAGACTAGGACGAAGGGTAGGATGCAGCAGGACAATGGGGGCGTCCTATTTCAAAGATTTGCGATTAATGTCGCTGGTCCATTTTTGTAAGTGTTATATTACCTTTAATTTACATTAAGAAAACTGCATTGTTACATCTGTTTGTTGTTAAGTATTTCAGACTTCCTCGAAAAAAAAAATCTGATATACGATCTGCAACTAAATTTACTATATCATTTCATTAAATTTTCACAGAAGTTAAAATTATACAAACGTTTCTCCGTTATTATAAAGTTTATGCATATATAGCTATAGAAACAATATATATATATATATATATATATATCAAAAGTTGCTACTGGCTTTGGCAATTGTTTGAAATTACTAACGACTTTATATCTATTCTATATTTATAATTAAGTTCAGGAAAAGAGAAACAATAGCTTAGTAACCTACTCATAATGATTCTTCAGCTATTATAAAATATTCTAAACTGAAACAGGTCCACTACTTTCATTTATATGAATGTAGGTCGACTTCCACTAATTATTATACTCATGAAGTTTCCTTAAAGCCATAAAGTCATTAATTATGAGAAAACGCGGCCAACACTGCAGTAGCCTCAAAGACAAAAATGAGAGTAACTCTAATGAAGGAATCGGAAAAATAATTAATTTCATTATTAAAATTCGTTGCTGCTGCACCCCAATCTGATGAGTGTTTTGAGAGCATCTTTGATAATTGTGTCAGTGATAACTTAAAGTGCCTTTTGAAATGTCTCATATACCCAAAAAAATTTTACTACAAGCTATTTAAAAATGGAATCACTGTTGATGTATTGTAATATTAAGCAATAATTTTCAACTCCTTTAACAAGGTTAATTCGCATTTACAGAATTATGAAGGAAAATGGGAATAAAAGGTTTACGTGAAAAATGTTCTATTGGTGGATAAAATTTCCCTAAAGAGTACTACAATAAAGCTTCCTAATAAAACAGTTTTTCAGATGCAAATTAAATTTGTTTGTTTCATGCTAGCACCTAGACACCTTTCGAAACCTGTTATGATCCATTTAGAAACCAAAGAAATTCCCAGGCGGTATAAAAATCTAAATTTCGTTTAATTTTGTTACTTATTACGTTTAGTATATCTGTCTGAGTGAGTATTTTTTGGGAGACGCCAAGTAACGTAGTTTTTTATTATACAGGGTGAGTTTTTTTTGATCAGTATGGGGATCTCGGAAACTAGCGGAGATAGAGCAATTGTTAAATTGGGAATGATTTGCAGTTTTACTGGCTCAATTTAATGACACTTTCGGATTTTTGTAAAAAGTCATGGCTTACTAGATATTTTTAAAAAACTGTCGATTTAGTCACATCCCTCTAGCTCCTTTGTTTTTGATTTTATAAAAAAAGTGTAAATATCAAAATTGAAGGGAATTGTATCTTGAATATGTTTGCGTGACAGGTCTCGTTTTCGAGATATTACACAATCTTATCTTTTTTGAATGGCAACCATGGTTGGCTATGACCTCAAAAAATCGGACATTTTTAGAGCTTTTCAGCGATATAATACTCGATATAGTTATTCATAAACATAACGGAGTTATGCTTTCCTGTCTTATTTTCACTTTTAACGTAGGTAGCCATGAAATAGATTGATTTATTAATAACTATTCCTAAAAACATTGAACGATTTTTTTATTAGGTATATCAGATATAACGAGAAAACTAAATAAGTAGGTACTTACTAAAAACTTAAGAAATTAAAGTACATAATAATGGTTACAATTTATGTTCGAACAGTCCACCATTGTTATGTAGAAAAAAATTGCATCTTTTTAAGATTGACATTACCGTTTTCCTCAAAGACCGCTAATCAATTTCTTCAATTGCTTGTAATACCGCCTCCCTTAGGTATTACAATCATATTCGGGATACAATTCCCTTCAATTTTGATATTTACACTTTTCTTATAAAAACAACAACAAAGGCGCTAGAGGGATTTGACTAAAGCGACAGAATTTCGTTTTTTCAAAATATCTAGTAAGCCATGACATTTTACAACAATCCGAAAGTGTCTTTAAATTGGGCCAGTAAAACTGCAATTCTTTCCCAATTTAAACATTGATCTATCTCCGCTAGTTACCGAGATCCCCATACTGAGCATAAAAAAAACTCACCCTGTATATGTACGAATTTCAACTGGTGCCACTCCTCTATATTCGCTATTAGTTATTCAATTTTGATGCGCCTTCTTTTAAATATTTATGTCTATGATATGTAGAAATTTGTAAGTCTAACTTAGAAAAGTAAGAATTACTAGAAAAAACAGCAAAATTTATAAAAAGTAAGCTAGGGATTATTTTATTTATAATCTGAGGCAAAGATCGTATTGTCAGCCTTTTAAATTAATTTATTTCCAGATTCTTTAAAAATATGCTAAATTATTTACGGAGTAGTTAGGATGTTAAAATGAATAAAAAATGTAACATTTTCAGAATATTTTTTTTTATTCAAGCAAAACACAGTTATTAAATTACATCTGAGTTAGGATTGTTATCGTTAGAGAACAGGAAAATTTGTTCAAATTTTCATAAAATAGTGGATTATTTTATAATCTGTCCAGATCTGCTGATTCAATTAAATGTGCCGGAGAAGCGCAGTAGGTAAACTGAGCTGTTTAAAGTGCTTTTTGATAACTGTAGATCAAACGAATCACTAACTAGAATTTCAAGAACTTTTCACCTACTTCAGGACCGTGTTGGTATTTTTGGAATCTCTATGGTTTAACCGTTGAGAAATGAATAAAGAATCGTGTAAAAGTGTAAAAATTTAAATAATTGTTATTAATTTCCTTCTTAATCTATATCAAAATTAAATAAAATAAATAAAATACTAGCACATCATAATAAATTGTCCAGTAAATGATTAAAATTTGGTAAGTTTTTTTAAGTAAACTTTTTTTATCAATTATTATTGCAGTAGTTTTTGCATTTTTTAATTTTACCAAAAACAAACTATTATGGGATCCAATATCGATGTTTAGTAATGTTAAAATTTTATAACTATAATTTTAACCGGCCTTTATATGCAACTTTTTCTAGCATTGTGTAAATATAATTTTGCTTCGCCACATATATCAGGTATTACATATAGTAGGATTCAACTGCTCATGGTCTACCTTATATAACAATTTTTTTAACAATTTTTAATCCACTCTGTAAAACTATAATTCTACTAAGTCCTCGATCTCAACAACATTATATATACAACTACTTATGGGCCACGCAAAATAACTGTTTTTGTAACCACTCTGTATAACTAAATTCACCAATCTCCAACATATTTCACTCAAACCGCACTGTTCTATATAACAATTTTATTCAACATTTTTAGGAAATGCCTTCTATAGCTATAACTCTAGTTCCGTCTATATGTTAACTATTCTGTATATACTGCTGCCAATTAGTCAACCATTATAACTTATTTCTCTATCAGTTTTTGAACCATCCTGTATAACCATAATTATATTCTACAAAATATTTCAACTACGCTGTATATGCATCTGCTTTGGGCTACCAAATATAACATGTTTTAAACACTTAACTATAACTCTGATCCACTCTACATTTCAACTAGATTATCTATGCAATTGCTTATCGATTTTTGAGATATTTCTTAACCAGGTTTCAACAGCGAAGCTGTTATCATCATGGTTTACTTCGTTGTTGAAATGTGCTCCGAGTGCAAAAATAAAAGTTTGGTTTTAGGATACAAAACTTTGTGTTTATACAAATATTAAACTATTTAACTCTCTCTAATTATAAGTTAGGCTTTTACGTCATAATTTTTGAAGCACAGTATAAAATATAATTTCTCTCCACACTTCATTTAAACCGTCCTTCATTCCCAACTTTTTCTAACCTTATTTGAATCACAGTGTGTAACGAAAACTTGACTTGCCCCACACTGTATAATTATTGTTTTACTCCACGCTATATTTTAATAACCTTTTATATGCAACTATTTATGGGCCACCCTGTATAACATTTTTCTACCACCCTGTATATTTAGAATTCTAGTCCATTCTATATTTCATCTATCCGGTATATGAAACAGGTTGTAGATAATAACATTTTTATAATATCTTTTAAACTCACCTGTAGATATCGCTGTAATTATACTCTGCTGTATATTTCACTCCATCTTATATTTTAACTACCCTGTATAAACAACTGCTTCTAAAATTTTATTAACCCATTTCATAATTATAATGATAGCTCAAGAAAATTCAAATATCCTTAGTGGTTACATAATATATTCGTTTATCCACTCTCTATAAATATAAATCTATTTTAGCCGTATTCCACCCACATTGTATATATTACTACTTATGACCCTAACAATATAACATTTTGTTATTCGCCCTGTATAAATTTAATTCAACTCCACCCGTTTTTCAATTACTTGGTATTTACAACTGTTTATGGTCCACTCAATATATTTTTTATGAACTTCCTCCTTATTTCAACCACATTGTAGATATGCAACTACTTATGGGCCACCAAATATACAATTTTTTCAAGATTTTTTAAATCCATTTAATTCTACCTATCCTATATATGGAACACCCTGTAAAATTACACATGATATATTAGTTGGAATTTTTTTTTTAATAAAACATGTTGCAGTGGCATATTCCGAATTTTGAATAAAAGCAAATCTGATGCAAGTATCTAAAATTTGGTGCATGCGGTGGAAGAATTGAGTAATTGAGTAATTGTGTAAATATTACAAAACATGGTAGTAGGTTTTTCCCTATATCTACCGTATCTGTCAAAGTAGGGAGATGAAATGTATACCAGATTTTACGTGAAACTATAAGCTTTGCAATAAAATAAGATTCAGCAAAATCAGTTCAGTAGTTTTTACGTGATTAGGTAACAAACAAACAACCGACAACTACAATTTTATAATAGTATAGATTACATAGACACTTTAAATCTTATCAATTAGTCAGATAAGTATACAATTGGTTAGGTGTTAAATGACTCCATTTGCAAACTAATTAGTAAAGTCTTCTTTGATATGATATCCGTTGCCTGCAATGCTGCAACTATGTCTGCAATCAACAATCTTCAGCTGTTATTTGCACCTGGAAACAATAACATCCATTTAGATCAGCCACACTGAAATTTTTCATCAACAATTTGCCAATACAGTAAGTAATTCTACATATGTAGTTGTTTTCTGAAGGATATATGTAGAATATTTTTTCACTTTGTGGTAAATAACACCACAAGTAACGAAATGTCTGTATATTTCCAAACGTTATTATTATGACTAGAAGTTTCTGTGCTACCCTGTATATTATCAAATTAAATTCTCTTAGTTAAGTTATAAGTCAAATAATGTATATTGTCACACATTTTAATTTTACATTTTAGAATTGTGCTTTTTTTCATAGTTTCTTTGCCATTGACAACGGAGTCTGACCTAGCTTCGAAATGTTTAGAAATATAAAGAAATTTCGTGACTTGTGCTGTTATTTAAGTGCTTAAACACCACATATGTAAGTATTAAAAAAAGAATCTTTTGTAAACATCATGAGCTCCAAGGAAAATAAAAAAGCCAAACAAGTAGAACACATTATAATATCCGCGATTGAATATTAAGAGTTTTATACTTTGTAAATTTATTATTATCACAATTACTAAAATGTAAATTCGTTTCAACAAATGTTTATGATTGAGAAGAAGGTGTTTATTCGGCTTTATGGAAACTTACAGTGTTTCAGATATGGACTAATAAACTTGTTAGATCGTATTGTAGACTGCTATACATACGACTCCCCAGTTGCCAGATATCGTAATGCCAGGGCCAATTTTTCGTTTAAAGACATACATTTCGAACACAGTGTCTCCTTTTACGATTTTTGTTTCCATCAAGTTCATAAAATAGTTAAAATTATCAGAGACACATAAAAAGTTTTTGAAATAAGCGGGTGAACCCAATACTTTCTTTTTTCTTTCTCCATTCCGTTTTAATGTCACAGAAAAAAACCGCACACATTTTGTTCTTAATTATAAGACATTTAAATTTATTTTATCATTATTACCGTTATAAAGTGAGGTTGGTTATTGAAATTTGTTTACCTTGTGCTGCAGAACTTGCAAACGCGTCCACATCAAGAACTGACTTTCTTCCAGTCGCGTGCTTTGAACAAATTCTTCCGTACACAGAAAAATGTACGTTGTATTTGCCATCCGGCGCAAATTTTTCTAGATCTGGAAGCGCCTTAAGACGTATGGCCTTTAGAGATAACTTGAAATTTGCTGATGAGTGGTTAGAAACGGTTTATCGCCGTATAAGGTCTTTTGGATTGCAGCATTATCGACCCCGTCTTGCTATCTCTGAGAGACTACAGTGGTGCAGAGAACGACAATATTGGAATGTGGAATGGCTCCATGTCGTCTTCTCTGATGAATGTCGATTCTGCTTGGGTGGACATGATGACCAAAGAAGAATTAGACGACGTCGAGGAGAAAGACGCCAACCTCAATTGGATGTGTTTGTTCGTATTGTTTCACCGATGGAACTATGTGGTCAAAATTTTCATTCGAATACCTTACTTAAAAATTATATCTATCCATAATTAACCCATACAATACGAGCACTGTCTAGAGACGTGAGAAAAAATGTCAATCACTGGAACGAGAAGCCTATAGAATTTTATTAATTAATAAGTTATTCATATGAAGACCACTTTTGACTATAATTATATTAGTACAGTTTGGAGACAGTGATCGTTAATTTTTTAATTGTAAGACCTTAGAAAGTAAATAAAGGGGATTCTGATTATACTACAGTTAATAACTGAACTCATATAGGTACAGATCAACGTGGTGGTAGCAGTTGGATATTACTTGCGGAGGCTCAGAGGTAACCAACCAAATGAAAGATATATTCCGTGAGTTCTTGTCCAAGATACATAACCTGGTAGAGAAGGACGACCCAGGGTAACGAAATCAAGTAAACCATTGTCGAAAGTATTCCATACATAAAAATGTTATATCGCTCTCCATTCAAATACAACTTATTTCAACCTAATCATTCGCCAGCCCGCAGAACTTTAACGAAGCTGGGAATTATATAAAATAACTACAGCCTAATCATCCAGCGTAAAAATTAGGAAAAAAATACCATCTCATTTCTAGACCTGGTGCAGCTATGTCAATTTTCAAGTCCAGGTTTTAAGGTCATAGGCGATCTTGGCCAGCTACGAATCCTCACCAAAAGCAGCAGTAAAGCTGAGGTTAGGCGAATGCAGTATTCGGCAAAAGGTCTAAGTGACAGTTACAGTAGACGACTTTGTGCCGGGCTTGTAAATCAGACAACAGAACATTAAGAAAATAATAATGTAGATTATAGACGGGTGGCACAATTTAAACATTGTATATATGAGATTCTAGAATTTACGGGAGGCCTCGAGAATTACGTAAAGCGCGGGAAGAGGAAAAGAGTCTATGTGTGAATGATTAGTGCTTGGGTGCATTAGTTAAGTTATGTTTAGCCATTATTTGCAGCCCAAGAGAGACAGATCCCTTGAATCGGATTTCCTTGGCTGTCATTCACTTGCACGGGTGCGCATTTCTCATGCACGCTATCTTAATTATTACTACTGTAATGCTCTCAATATTATTACTTATAATGACAATAATTAAATAAAAATTGCGGTACTAGGTTACTCAAGAGAAATAATTCAAAGGCTAAGCAAACAAGTTAAGAAAAATTAACATCAGGCCTGAAAAAACATGGCCGCAATGTCAACAAAGTAATATATAATAACTGAACTCCTTACTTGCAGAGTACTATAGTTTTATATATTAAAATTAATATATTTTCTACTGTTTAAGTTACTTTTCAATTTGTTATTTCTGTGATATTAATTAAGCTTGATTTCATCCAACCCGCACATTGTCCGGTACAGCTAGTAGGATATCTGAAGTTCCCTTCAGCTAAGATTTCTCTGCAAAAAAGGAATAACATAATGTGACTGAACCTCCTATAACCAATAACGGCACTGAATAAAGTAGCATTGTCAGATCCCGGTTCACACCAAAATATAATACAATATGAAACCATATTGCACCCTCATAAAGAGTCAAACAGGAAAATCTTTCCTTTAAGATAAATCATTTTTATATGCACAAATAATTATATTGTAATCATTTGTAATTGAACAAAGAATCGTCTATAATGTGAAAATAATCTCTAGGACTAGAAAATATCCCAAGTATATACCGAAAAATTAAGGAATGTTTCGTAATTACAATATTTAAAATGCTTAGTATTGAAAGCTCATTTCATATCAGGTAAAGGAAAAAGTGATAATCACTTTTATTACGTAGATATATGGGAGAAATACTTACATCCCAGTATACATAAAGGATTTCGGTTCTAGAGGGCTAAAATGATACCAGTAGAGCAGTAAAGGGAGTGAATGATTAATTGCTTATTTGGTGAGAAGGCTTTTCTGGCTAGAGTAAATTTGAGATCATCTGGAATGGAGCCATGTCATTTTGAAAAATGAAAAATTTTCAACGTTGTACTAACTGTGGTAATGGATTCAGGCGAAAGTGTACATTTTTGATAGATGTAGGTACAAAATATAAATAATGAAAATCCAAAATTAGTATTTGTTGTGAAAAATTTAAAAATCAAGTCAATTTTTAAGTCAGGCAATTTTATTTTCTTTTTTTTTTATTTCACTCTGTATTAACATGCACTATGACCTAGTCTACACCTTAATTTATAATTTTAATTTGTGTAGCTCTTTCCGATTAATTAATTCATATTAGTATCGAATGTGTATGAAAATTGACAATATTCTTCTATCTTTTATCTATACTATTATAAAATTGTAGCTGTCTGTTTGTTTCGGCATCACGCAAGAACAAATGAACTAATTTTCTATCTATGACCGCTGAGAATCGACGGCAACGACTACAGTGATGCAGAGAGAGACAATATTGGAATGTGGATTGGCTTCAGGTCGCCTTCTCTGATAAATCTCGGTTGGGTGGACATGATGGCCGAAGAAAGATGGTAGCTTCAATGTGATGTTGAGCAATGAGTAGAGAGAATAGTTGGCGTTATGGTATGGGTTGCTATTGCACATGGAAGTAGGTACCTTGACAGAGTCATAGGTACGACCGCAGCGGGGGGTCTGAGGGGCCGGGCCCCCCAATCCCAAGGACTCGTCGTGCTGCAAGCGACTCGGATTCTAGTGCCAGTTTTAACTTAGTTTAAGCAACTGGTCCGACACCTGCGGCCTTTGTTTTTGGCTCGGTCGTCCGACGGGTTTATCCTCGAACCGAGTGCACACACCACAGTGTTAGCCACTGTTACAGCATTTTCTAAACCCATGGCATTAAAGCTTACGCAGTTGCGACAGGCGCTGGAATGGACACCTCGCCTCTCGGCCGACTCAACCAAAGCAATACTCTAATGTAGACGATTTCCCGGTCTGCTAGCGGACCTGCTTTACCAACCGTGGAGCCACGGTTTTAGGTTGCAGGTTGGACTATGGCAGGATTTGCCTCGGATTCTAGACTTGTCATTCCCTCCAGGAAGGGACCCCCAGTCCGACACCTCAAACGGCCGTCGTCTACCATCCCACGCTACAAGGGTGAATGCGTTCGTACGACCGACCAACGAGGTCGACCATCCACCAAGGGGTAAAATCTAGCTTTTAGCCGCTGCCCGAGCGAGGCCAACCCAGTATGGAAATCCACCGGTAACCTCACCCAGTGCGGGCTCATCTCTCCACTCGCACTCCCCATTTTGGAATCTTACGAACACCCCAGTTCGTTTAAGAGTTCCTACGCCGATGGGTCACACGCTCGAATCCCTTGACGGGAATCTCCCCCTTTTACTTTTCTGGACGAGCGAGCATCAGGCTTTCGAGGTGTAGGCGCCTCTACTCGCGGGACGCTATGGCCCAATTTTAGGAGTAACAGGCAAGAGGTTGGCAAAGGGCGCTCGTCTCGAATACTAGGTCGCCCCCCATACAGGGCGATGACCCGACATCTCAAGCGACGGTCCCACTGTTACCCGCCAGGTCGTCTCATCGCCACAATCCCGAAGGAAAGCAGGTCTGACGACTACTTGTATTAAAGGCTTAACAAGTGAACCTCGTTCCCATTCGCTCAATCCCGAAGGAAAGTGTGTTCGGCGAACTACTTGTGTAAAGTTTTGACAAGTCACACTCGAGGGTGGGGGCCCTTTCCTTCCCTAGTTACTAACGGGCACCGCCTTGTCGCCAGAAACAAAGCCTGGAATCGACTGCCGTGACTCCGAAAGTTTTATGGGTTGCCACCGGGAAGTATTTTTGACAACCCCCTTTAGTCTTTTTTGGAGGCAACATGACAGCGCAACATTATCTTCTGGAAGTAGTAGATTCGTATGTACTCACTTACCTTAACCGGCTTATGGACCACAGCAGGGGACGTCGGACTTGGTCATGGGAAAAGATTCAATGTTGGGACATAAGGCTCTTTGATGTATGACACCAGGTGACCACACCCTTTTGCTGGCACGCTATTGGTCAGCGGCCCGTGCCGTGTGACGCATTCGCTCCAATTAGCCATAGCGCGAATTTCAAATCTCAACGTACGTACGCCATAGAGATCAGGATGTACTACTGGCAACATGGCTGCGGTATGTCGTTACCAACAAAAACATGGCGCCCAATGCCATCAAGCCTTGACTATTTTCCAACGACCAAGTCCGGCGTCCCTTGTTATGTCAGCTGTCCCGCTTATGTAATATAAACGCGGTGGACAAATATATTAATAACAAATTTATTTAAAAAAAAATAAAATTTTAATCATTTACTCGTTACTATAGAATCAAGTTTTTACTAAAATAATATTAAATTTAAACATCTCTTTCTGGGTGTCGCGAATTTGTTGTCAGTGTCAGATGTAAACGTTTACGGGAATCGTAATCGTTCAACAAAATTATCGTACGCAGGAGACGAGTGCCAATGCATTTCGCTGTCTTGGGATTACTTGACTATTTAGTCCAAATAATACGAATGCATGAACGAGCTAATTCAATCCTAAGAATTACCTGGCTGTGTATTCGACCTATTGTGTCAATTCCCTGCAAACCCTAGTTATTCAACATAACAACTCAAGTCTAAACAAAAATGTTTTAGGAAGAAAAATTTTTCTTAAAAGAATCAGAACATTTTATATGGTTCATTTATTTTTTCAATATAGTTTTTTAAATAAATTAGTTTTTACTGTAGTAACTGGTGGTACTAGTTCTACGGACAGAACATTTATTATCCCTGTAGGTTTATAGTCTATATATTTGTAATGATTGTTCATTAACTGAACACTTATTATGATCCCGTTATTTTGAAATGAAGGAAAAGATCCAAGGAAAGCATTTTGAGATAGGTTATTTGATGAAAGGACTTTAATCAATAACTCTTTATTACGTTACACAAAAATCATAAAATCCTTAATATAAATAATATTCAATAACGAGCATTATGTTATATCATTTGTTTAATCTGACTTATTTTCTACACTTTTCAAATTATTTATTTCGGGATAATAACTAACAACTCGAATTTGTGGTTCAGAAATATTTACCATCCAACAGAATATAATTCTATAAATATTTTACGTAATATATGGCATCTGCATTACAACGCTTGTTCAAATTTATTATTCGTATCGATATGCATGGCTACATGGTTACCTACCTATTCTACCGGTGAATCATATATAAAAGCTACAAGTTCCCGACCTGTGCTAACTTGTCTGATTTATAGCGTTAGTGGCTGAAAGTCTTTTGCAATTTTGCACTATGCTTTGTGCAGGTCAATTTATCATTTGCGTCTTCATTATTAGTTTCAAACTAGCTTAAAATTGCTTTTTAATGGCGTATTTTATCTCTGGTGAATTGGGGCTCATCGCATGCTTTAGTACCGGTTGAGGTAGAAAGTCCTCGAATACTTCGGAACATTATTTTGTGTCGCAATTGTAGTTTCATAAATAGCGGGGAAATGGCTTAAGGCTCAAATTGTGTAAATAAGAAAACCGCTTATAGAAGTTCTTCATATGGCATTATCAATATCTCATTATAGTGGTTCTTTTTCACAATCTTATGCGGAAATTATAGATCATTATATTTTCTATAACGCAAAGAGAACAGTATAATAATGTGAATTTGGTTCCTATACCTAGGATATATTTTGAAACCTTTTTTAAGAGGTTTATTTCTGATTTCCGTATATCATCCATTGTGAATATTTTTCTGTGTTATTATTCCTATAGTTTTTGTACTTTTATTTTTCATCATCCAAGGATCAGCTAAGATATTTTTTTAAAATATAAGTGCTATAATCTTCCCCTGTTGGTTCAATTCTTATAGACTGATGACAGATATTTGCAAACTATGTATCTACGAAAGTGTTGTATTTTAGAAAATTATTATTAAGGTCAAAAAATTCAGCCACACTGGCAAAGTAAATGTTTAGATAGATAGATAGATAATTTTTATCCAGTTACAAATAAAGTTACAACAGAAATTGTTTACAATAAATGACAGTAAGTAGAACACTTGTGTTGTGTTCTATTGAAATTAGTTATATACATTTTATACATAGTGAATAGTCCTACTTGTTAAGTATAAATAAAAAAATGTGTGTTAGTCTGTAGATTAATTTCAATAATATTTAATTTATAAACTAGAATGTTATAGTTTGATTTAAGTAATTTCTCTTTATCTCACTTCTCGCATTTATGACAACAAAACTTTCTTTTTCTTGTTTTAAAGGGTAGTACATACATTATTAAAACATAAAAATAAAACATAAATGTCATTATTTCATTTCCAACTTAGCATTGGAATTTTTATTAAATAAATACAAAATAAATAATGTTTATTGAGTATTATTAATTATAAATTGACTATTTTTTTGTAAATAATTCATAATTCTCTGCCAATATAATAATGTAGCATTTAAACCATTTTGGTGTGTTAGGGAGTACTATATTACATATATAATATCAACAAATTCAAGGATATACTTTTAAATTTTACAATAGCTTTGTAGTGTTGTGAATACATATTTATAATATTGCAATATACTTCGTGGGTTCAATTTAAAAATTATAAAACTAATATTCACTTTGACTTTTCTAGAACTTTATTTACATGTAAACAGCTGATTCGAATACAATAACAATCCCATATCCGCTAGTCGTCGCGGTATCACTGAACTGCGATCGTGGCGTGCTTCTTTTATAATCACCGTCGAATTCTCCAGTAGAAATCATCATCGCTCCTTCCGCTGTCTTTTCGAGAATCGTATTTTTTTATCTTAAAGCGTTTGTTGTCGTGCTGAAATGACACAGGGTCGGCTTTGGGTAAATTTCGTAACAATATTAAAAAATCCAAATCATATTATGAATTTGTTTCCGACAGTTCGCCTCTCCTAATCCAAGACGTGTTCTAATAGTAATTGGTTATTATTTTACAGAGAAGTCAAACAGAAACTTGTAGAGTGATACGAAAAGTGTTGTGATTTATCCAATATTTCGTGAGATCCAAAATGTTGGTCTGGCGACCCGAGGTTGGCGGCTGGCACTATGCAAGTTAATCGAATTTTATCTAATGGTCGAGAAACCTTCTAGAGAATTCCGTGAAGAAATATATAAATATGGAAATCTGGCAAAAGTATTCATTCAGTATTCCATAGTCGTATAGTAAAACAACAGGTGTTCAAGATAAATTGTGTGAATATAAATTAAAATAGTGGAAATAAATTATAGAGTGTTCGACTGTGTTTGCAAACGAATCGAAGAACCAGAAGCGTAAATAGAAACATTACAGGGGTAACAGGTGCTCGCTGTATTTGTGAAACTTTAGAAGTGAAAGAAATAGACTAACAACTAAATGTTTAAAGCGGTGAGTTTGAATTAAATTAACGTAACAATCCCGATACTTATTTGTTTGAGAGTAATGGTAATGTAGTAAATCCCTAGAAGACCAATAAGTAGAAAATTTTAAAGCCCTAAAAGGCAAATTACTAGAACATTCTAAGTCTTTAGAACATATGCTACATAAATTATAGGAGATAAATAATTAGAAAATTCTACAAGCTTTAAAGAATCCTTCGAAGCCCAGAGACTGGTAAATTCTAAATCCTTAGAAGAAAATTTAAAAAGCAAGGTACAGAAAAATGGGAGGGCTAAAGCAGATAATAGTCGAAGAGCTAAATCAGAATACAGTCAAAAATGAAACGCGGCTACAAGAGTTTAAAACAGATAATGGAAGGTGATATCAGCAAATAAAAGAACAGGTAGTCACAATGAAAAGGGGAGAAACTCTACCAAAGACCAAAAGCAGAACCAGCCCGGAAGTAGTGGATTCAAAAATTAGCCTCGAGGGAACAAGACACAAACCGAATGAATCCCTAGAAAATGTTATAGAAAGGTTAGTAGTCCAAGCGTTTTTGGTAGGGCTTAGGGACCAGGAAGCCAGACAAGCATGATCCAGCTCGACCCACTCAATTAGTGGATCCACTGGCTCGAACACTGGAATTCGAGGCTGCGAAAAATACTTGTAGAGGTCAGGGCAGAGAAAGAGAATATGGCGGAAATGATAAAGTCTCTGTAGGGAAGGTAGTAGAGAAAGACCTTACCAAAAAAGACCTGAAGAAAAAGGGGCTATTCTCTGTAGAACTACGGTTGTCGATCACCATTGGAAATCCAAAAAGACATAAATGAGATCCATAGTTTAAGCAGATTATCCATTGAAAGGAAGAAAACCGCAATCCTATGTGGCAGGAGATTTCCCGATACCCACTCACCATAAAGTCATACTGCGCTCAGTGGAACTCATCCTGGAGAACAAACTTCTGAAATCAGATTGGAATCCTCAGAAATATGATACTGGAGGTTTTGGCAGAACTGCATGATGGTACAATCAGGGGACAACTGGGAGTGACGAAAACCCTGGGAACGTTAAGAAAACGCTTCTATTGGGTAAACTGCCAAGCAGATGTCAAGGATTGGTTCTGAAAATGTACGCTTTGTGTAGCAAGTAATGGGTTTCAGAAACGAGCAAAAGCTCCCTTGAAGCAATATAACGTGTGGAGTCAATTTGAAAGAACTATTGAAGTTGCCAGTCCATTACCGTAATCTGTCACCGGTCACGCTGTCAGTTGTAAACAAACCTATTTCCTGAGCTATAAATCTGTTCACACTCTTTTACCTCTCCATTAGCGTGTTGATAAACAGCGAGTGTAAGTTGGAAAATTATTATCATTGATATTATGAAGTGAACCACACAAATATTCTCGACCTGGTTTTACTAACCTCTACTTAATATTCATTACCTGTTATAGGTAACATATGGGGTTAGGTGATAAGACTTCAAGCGGTTACCTTGATTTCGTCCAAGACAAATATATTTGGTCAAATGCATGTGTTTTATAGCACCAGAATACACAGTATTGTTGAATTCACAACGCGTTTCCATTTTGAAGTTACAGGCCTTGTAAAAGTCCTATATATTTAGTATAAGTTTTTGTGCTTTATAATATTTAATGAGGGATCTTATTAGCTGTGTTATCTGAATCTTATCCAGCTATCGATTTTCTAAACACTTTTTTATGACTTTAAGGGGCAGGTTTCCTGATCCCGTCTTTTCGTTGTTAACAAAACTTACTGAGTTTCCAGGGGTGAGCCGTGGACCTATTGTTGAAAGTTAAATCGTTTTCTAAATGGCATCGGTAAAGGGTGCAGCAACGTTTGGGTGACTACCCTACCCTGGCTGAGTCGCTCATATTCAAGTCTATGTTGTGCCTTAGAAGGATCGTAGACCATCTTGGTGTATATAAAGTAATAATTTGCGCCAGTGACGCAAAAATCTAGACTTTTACCATATTTCCATACATCTCATGTGGGAATAGGTTTGGTTCGTAAACCAACGTCAGATTATGAGCCACTACAATTCTTAAATAAGACCTAGATATTTTTTATATATCCCGAATTACAATGGGCTATGGATAGTGGAATTACTCAGGACGAAACAGTGTTCTTGTTTTGTGGTTTGTTGAAAACAACTTTTTGATAAAGGGTCTTGTCTATCTCTGTTGTAGTATAGTATCCGATTTCTACGGGTATGATTTGAAATATATTTATTTTTTTATGATTTCCCAAAAAAGCCATTTAATTTTATATATTCTGAACATGATGACCTTAAATATTATTTTATTTTCCGTTTTTTCAATATCTTATTGTCACTAGTGCCAGATATAAAGAGGAGAGGGGTTGGTACTCGAACATATTTCTTAACTTCTTTTAAATTATACATTTTACTTAGAATAAAATGTTTGTATATTTCTCATTACAAGTCCTTCCATTTGCTATATTATGATTTTTATTTTCAATAGGTTGGTAGTTTCCGGAATATGCCGAGATTGTGCAACAGTTTCTATTTTTTATGTTCATATATCTATATTAAACTATCTATTTGAGATTTTTCAATACATGGAAAGCAATACAATATATTTTTGCTAGTTAAGAACATCAGTTGCGACTGAAAGCGAAAATATTTATTTATGTTAATATTTTTTATATAATTTCCTGAAACTCCTAATGTCAGGAATCATTTCGCGATTAAAGATCGATTTTTATAAAAACGTCTTCCTTAAAGTACTCTGCAAAATCATAATTTGTTCATTAACGACATGTTCTCCTGATCAAGCCACCAAATTATGTACTCATAACAAATTTTAATTTATTTGGTGCAGTAGTTTCGGATAGACACAATCTATAAGACTTGTTTTAAGTCATACGAAACCCTAAAATAATAAACAAAAAGTATGTTAAAACTAAGTAGAAATATCAACTGTGACAAATAAATGTAAGATAAAGTATACTCCCGTAATTTCTGAAAGCACACCGTCAATACATAAAGAACTTCTTTAAAAAACAACAAGCAGTTCAGTTGGGAACATTTGATTTCAGTGTCTTATAATAGTTCGAAAACTATCTACAACACATCACATTTAAATTAAATTGTTTGTTAAAAAATCGATTAAATGAAATGGGTAAATATATATATATATATATATATATATATATATATATATATATATATATATATATATATATATATATATATATGTTAGGCGTAAATCTCATGCACGTGTAAGATACAAAGTATCATATTTCGCTGACCAGTTTCCTCCTTCACTATGTAAACGTGGGAACGCATCGACTTAAGCGTTCTTTTGCTTAGTTGGCATTCTTAATGTTATAAATCACAGCGACGCGGTCCCACGGTCGTCATTTATAGTTAGTATACTTGTACCATTTAGTTAGTTCATTTTCAATTTTCAATTTAATATTTTGTTCAGTTTTAATTTTTATATTTCAATAAATAATTTTTTTTTAAAACTCAAAAGTGATTTACAAGATATAAAATTGGAGCAGTCAGTAGGATTATCCAACACAGCTAGAACACCTGTACACTCACTAGTTGTGTCGATTTCCAAATCCTTGTGGACAAGAACTTCCAGACCGAGACAACAACTGTGGCAGCGAGAACCCGGAACACGCAACATTACAGCTAACCATTCCTTTAAACCACATTTTAAGCTATTGAATAATTTTTGAAACCAATTTATTATAATTATTTTACCTCGTCTTATTTTATTTAATATTCGCAATTTATTATCCTTTTAACCGATTTACTCATTCATAAATTTGAATTTTGATAAATTTTTGTGTGATTTTACTTACTTCCATTTTTCCGCTTTATTTAATTTTTATTTTCGTAACACTTGAATATTTGAAATGGCAACTACAAGACAAGGTGCTGCGACTCCTACTGTAGAGCCATACAAAATATCAGAAGTTTTCGCAATAATTCCGCAATATGACGGAAACCCTATATTCTTAAATACTTTCATTTCTTCATGCCAAACTGCATATAGTATGGCAACTGACAATCAACAAGTGCTTTTAATATTGCACATCAAAAACAAACTTCGCGGCAGAGCAGCCGAAATAATAAATTCTCGGAACCCGACTCAATTAACAGAAATTCAGACCCTCTTAGAGAACCACTTTGGAGATCCTAGAGATCTCTCAGCCTTGATTCAAGATCTTCAAAGAATGAGGCAATTAAATACCGAATCACCCATTACATTTTCAGACAGACTACAAACCCACCAAGCAAAAATGCTTGCTGCAGTTAACAAACAAAACTTGACTCAAAAAGAAAACCAGGCACAAATCGATTTGATCGAATCCTTGGCACTAAATAGCCTACTAACATGTTTAGGTTTAGGACAACTAGTTCCTGCTAGCGATCCTAAAGACATTCTGACCGCAGTTTCACGCATAAAACGTGAACTCCAACTCCATCACTTAGAATCTCAAAAATTTTCGAAATTTAGAAACCAAGGTCCACCTCCTTGAAAACCCAACCAGTTTCCAGTACAAAAACAATGTTCATTCTGTAAAAGAATGGGGCATACTGTTAAAAAGTGTCTCACCAAATCGAGACAAATGCAACAAACCAAAATTACGGACCAAACTTTTCGAATGTGCGTCCTAACCCATTCTCACAACAACCGGGCCAATTCCAGAATCGGCCACAATTCCAACCCAATACTCAGAGTTTCCAGCAGAACAGAAACTTCCAACAACCTCGTCCTTCGACCAATACACAACCCCAAAGTTCAGGTCAATATAAACCAAATCAAAACTTTTTCCGGCAACAACGAACACATCACTTCAACAATTCCTATAATTATGGGTACGATCAACCCAATACTAACGTATACGAAACTCAATACCAAAATACAGATTTTGAAAGTTATGGCTAAGACTACTGCGATTCGACACAAACTGATTACGATTATTACTTAAAAACAGAGAACCCAGATTGTGACAACTATGTTGAAAATGAACACGATTTTTCCTCCGTAAATTTTCAGAACCTCCCTTCCAAACGGAACCCCCGGAAATCACAGAACTTCAGACCCAAATTCAAACGCTAAATCTAGACAGTTTCGACCCGAATGTGAACTTCTCCGAACAGAGCTTTCTATAAGACCGCTTCTGACCGTAAATTCTAAAAATCTATACTACATCACAGATTCCTTTAACACATATAAACTCCTAATAGACACCGGTGCTGGTCTTTCAATTTTCAAACCAGCCACTTGCACACGCTTCAGAGATAGATTTCAGGAAAATTTGGTAATTCAGGGAATTACCAACCAGAAAATCCTTATAAATGATTCGACCCTCGTCCCTTTCAGTATAAAAGACCCTCACAAGGTTTATATCTGTAACCTTGATATAGAATTCGACTGTTTGTTAGGCTCTGACTTTCTCAAGCACTACAACTGCATTATAGATTTTGACAAAAAACAACTAATAACGAACTTTAAGACACTTCCTCTGTATAAAGTGACAGACGATACAATCAATGCCACCGAATCTGTACAATGTCCGCGTTCCTATACGTCCATTAATACTATTACAATTGAACCTCGTATAGAACAAATCTTTAAACTCAGCTGTGAACTAAGAAACACCGAAGCCTTACTAACAGGTATGGAAATTGAAAAAGTTCACCTCCCTAATGCTGTTGTTACAGTAGACAGCAAAGGACAATTTCTTACATAAATTCTAAATGCGAATGCCATCCCTAAAATAGTAAAATTTTCAAATCTAAAACTCGAACCGTTACAAAACTTTTCTGTGAATTCACTCTCACAAAATACTCCTTTGAACTATAACGAACCCGGCAGACAAGAATAAATGGTTAAACAACTCCGACTAGAACATTTAAACGACGAAGAGTCAGACTCAATCTTACAATTATGCCTTGAATTTTCAGACGTATTCTACCTCGAAGGCGATCATTTATCATTCACAAACGAAATAAAACATAGTATCGATACCAACAACGCGAAACCCGTTTATACAAAATCCTATCGTTACCTCCAAGTTCACAAACAAGAAGTTAAGACACAGGTAGCAAAAATGCTCGACGAAGGCATTATACGACCCTCTAATTCGCCTTGGTCCTCTCCTGTCTGGGTAGTACCAAAGAAATTAGACGCCTCTGGAAAACAGAAGTGGCGTGTTGTAGTAGACTACCGCAAACTTAACGAACTTACAGTCAATGACAAGTACCCTCTACCGAACATCTCAGACCTATTAGACCAACTAGGCAAATGCCAGTACTTTACGACTCTTGACCTCGCCTCTGGTTTCCACCAGATAGAAATAGACCCAAAAGACATCGCGAAAACTGCATTCACTGTCGAGAACGGACATTTTGAGTTCGTCCGGATGCCCTTCGGATTGAAGAATGCTCCTTCTACCTTTCAGAGGGTGATGGATAACATTCTAATGGAATCCATAATGAAAGATGTCTGGTTTACATGGATGACATAATCATTTACTCGCCTACAATACATGACCATCTATCACGACTGACAGACGTATTTAAAAAACTCAGAAAGGCTAACCTTAAAATACAGCCTGACAAATGCGAATTTCTCTGCAAGGAGGTCGCTTACTTAGGACATCTTATAACTAAAGACGGTGTAAAACCCAATCCATCAAAAGTAGACTGTATTTTAAACATTCCACAACGAAAGAACCCTAAAGACATAAAATCTTTCTTAGGGCTTGCTGGTTACTACCGTAGGTTCATTTCTAACTTTGCAAAGATCTCCAAGTCACTGACAAAACTATTACAAAAAGACCAACCGTTCAACTTTAACGAAGAGTGCATAAAATCCTTCAATGAATTAAAACAAACATTGACTTCCACCCGTATACTCATTTACCCAAATTTTGACGAACCGTTTGTACTGACTACAGACGCCAGTGCTTTTGCTATTGGCGCCGTATTATCTCAAGGGCCAATAAGTAAGGATTTACCGATTGGATATGCTTCTAGGACCCTTTGTAAAGCCGAAACCCGGTACTCTACCATTGAGCGAGAGCTCTTAGCCATTGTCTGGGCGGTTAAGCATTTTCGTCCGATAATCTATGGCCGTAAGTTCCTACTACTGACCGATCATCGCCCGTTAACCTGGCTATTTCTTATAAAAGATCCCGGTAGTAGACTTGCCCGATGGAGACTCAAACTAGAAGAATACTATGAAATTATTCACAAGCCTGGTAAAGTTAATAAGAACGCTGATGCTTTATCATGGATTAAAATCAACCATCTTGATGAATGTTCATCATTTCAGTCAAAATCGAAACTAACACCCTTCAAAGTCCTACCCGACGAACCCGAAGACGACAGTCCCGAACAAAATGAAATATCTCTTGAAACTATGTCCGAAGAATTTAAAACCTTTATAGAACGTTATAAAACTACCTCTTTAATTGATTACAGCAAAATTGAATTCTCCAACTGTCAACTACTAGACAAAACAAATAAAAACATTTTAATTTTCCCCCCATCATCCAATCTTCAGGAATTTCATCACGACATTTTCGAAGACATTTTCGAAGAAGTCGCTGACTTCGAAACCTTTAAAATTAATGTATTGGCCAGCAAAACCGTAAGCAGAAGGCAATATTTCATAATCCCACTTCCAAATGATCCTGACATTGTAAATGAAGTTCTTTTTGCATCAATATACAAACATCAAGATACTTTATCTTCATCTAAAACATACTGTGTAGAAAACAATCTCGATCTTCCAATTTTAGAGATGCTCATTTTCGCTGAAAAAGAAATCAAATGGAAAATTTGCCAAAACGTTACAAAAACCCCCGAAAAAGGCGAAATGCCGCTGATCCTTGAACGACATCATAACGGGAAAAATAGCTTGCACCGAGGCATTAACCAAACCGTCCGCCGTATTAAGGAAATATACACCTGGCCAAGTTTTACAAAAGACATTGAAAATTTCGTTAAGAACTGCGAAATTTGTCAAAAAACTAAAGCATGTCGCAAGAACCTAGACAATTCCCTCGTTATTACAGAAACGCCTAAAACACCGTTTGAGCGAATTAATATTGACATACTAGAAATACCTAACAGAAACTATATATTATCTGTAAGAGACGAACTAACAAAATACTCACAAGCTTATGCTTTGGCAGACAAATCAGCCAAATCAGTTGTCAGTACTATGATGCTATACTTCCAACATTTTGGTACGCCATTGCGTATCCATTGTGATTATGGTAGGGAATTGACAACGCCATATTCAAAGACTTGTGTAAACTGTATGACATTAAACTAACTTATTCAAGCGTAGGACATCCGCAAACAAACGGCTCTGTAGAACGATTTCATTCTACTTTGTTAGAAATGATTCGAATCCATAAAGCCGAAAATCCAGATGAGCATCCCCTAAATGTACTCCCGTATGCGGTTATTGCTTACAACAACTCGACAAACAAAACCCATGGCTTTTCGCCTTACGAACTAGTGTTTGGACATACGTCCAGCGGACCACCCGAGAACCACTTACAACCATAAGGAATTGATTAGTAAATATATACGAGACTTGAACAATCGCATTTCCTATTACTATGATTCTCTTATGTACATACCGATCAAGGACTTGAGTGCGTGCAAACAGCTGACTCCACTCCGAAAACTGTGCTCCGATTTATACGCGAATTATGTTAGTAAATTCCACACTGTAGATATAAATTATTGTTTATCTTGCACATCCTGTTATTATTAATCTGCATCTTGATGATTGTACAAAACTGATTATATTATTTTAATTGTTTTAATTGTCATTGTAAAAGTTGTCTTCTTACTCTCAACACGTTCGTAAAATACAAAATTGGTAGATTTTGAGTTGTTAATTTTTATTTTTTTAAAAACTAACTTCCAAAACAAACAACCATTACTGGCGCAGTCAGCAGCAAAGTTCAGCAGTTTTTGAAAAAGAGACGAAAAACTGAGGTTTTTGAGCCAAATTGAACATCGCCTACACCCAAAGAAAACTCGAGGTAAGTGAGACTCTTTTCCAATCAAACCGATATTTCCTTTGACAGTTATCATTGGTAGTATCAAGAGTGTTATATTACACATAGACTAAGTTTTTCGAATTTTTGAAATCTTTAATTTTATAATATTCCATAATTCACTAATTGAAAGCGAATTATTATTGCAATTTCAATTTATATTTACAACTGCATTTTCACTTGAAGAGAAAAGATAAACATAAGAGATAAGTTATATTTAGATGAGAATATAATAGCTCTTTGTATTTTATACCTTGACTTTGTTTTAAATCACTATAGCAGATTACTAACTGATATTTTTCATTTAGACGAAACTGCAATCTTGTGTTTTAATTGTTGAAAGTAAATCTTATCGTGATATACTTTCAATACAAACAAAAGCGAAAGTTAACAAATATTATATAGACTTGAACTTGACATTATTTATTTATTTGATGATATGTTATTGAATTGATTTATTTTTGAAAAATCAATCAGTTCACAATTAAATTTTATTATTCAAGACAATTTCTTATATATTATTATTGTTTTATGTGTTAACAAATTTTTATTTTTACTTCCTGTTATATAAAATTATATGAACGAATTTAGAAATCCCAAAAGCAATTTTGAAACTGATTCCAGTGACTCTGATACCGAATTAAATCTTTCTTATTTTAAAAATAAATTAGCCATCATCATGAGTCAACCAACGCAATTACCATCCGCGAACACTTCCCAAAGTTCACAGGTAGCAATTGATGTAAATTTAATTAAATATTTTGCTGAATTTATTCCTGAATTTGACGGTAACACTTTGGAATTAAGACAATATATTGCCCAGGTAGAAAATATGTTTGCAGAATTTCCCCAACCTACTCACAAATTTGTTTTTGCTCATGCGCGACAAAAATTAAAAGGTGCCGCAAAAATAACTTGTGCCGGAAGAATTGAACTTAATACATGGGACGCTTTAAAAAATCGTTTAATTTCCCTTTATTCATGTAATGATACGTTAGAAACCCTCGAAATGAAAATGAATCAAGCTTTCCCTAAACCCAATGAATCTCTTCTAGCCTTTGGTTCTCGTTTGCAACATATGAGATCCCAAATAATTGATAAGATACACCTAACTGAAACAGACCCTAATAGACAAATATTAAAAATTGAATTTTGTGAAAGCAATGCAAAAAACCGCTTCATAACATTCATCCCCGAAAGATACCAAACTGACTTAAAAATTATCTAACCCTGTTGCCCTTGAACAAGCCATCGATTTATTTTCTGGACTTGAACAGGAATATGAAAACCGTATCGCTCAAAGAAATCTAGGAAATCCACAACAGAGACAGACAAACTCTAAACCCCAATTTCAAAACAACAGAACTTCTCAACAAAATCATAATTTTAATTCCCAAAACTCTAATCCTAAATATTATCACCAAAACTTTTCTTGAAATTTTAGAGGAAAATCTTTTCCGAATCAACACAATCAACCTCAACAAAGATCTTTCATCCCTCAATTTACAAAAAGGCCCAACTTTAATAATCAACAAGGATCAAACCAAATAGAAATGTTTTTACCCCAAACAGACATTTTAAACCTCAACCTCCTACCCCTATGTCTGGTGTTGAAAACTACACTCAGAGAAATACTAATAATTTCCCAGGACCCTCGAAACAAAACTTATCTACCCCCATGTCTGGTGTAGAAAATTTTAATGTTGAAAATATCAATCCTGAACAATATTTTGAAAAAAACAGATATTCCCACCAACAAAACACAGATTATTTAGAAGAATCCCCAAATTTTAACCAGGATTTTCCAATCGATCACAATTCAAACAATCTAACTTAACATATGAATTAAACCAAATAACCGCAAACTCATTACCTTACATAAAAATCCAAATTAAAAATAAAATCTATAAACTACTAATTGACACCGGATGCTCATTTTCAATTATAAGACCCTATATAATTTACGAATATCACCCTGAATGTATTTATATAAACAGAACTGAACTAAAAACTTGTACTGGAAAAGCCATTGCTGAGTACAAAGCATCAGTACCACCCTTTGCTGAATTTAATACAGATCAAAACATAGAATTTATTTTATATGACTTTCATGACTATTTTGACGGACTAATAGGTTTTCGAGATCTTCAAAAATTAAATCTCTCAATTGATGTAGAAAACAATCGACTCGTAAATAAATACACTGTCATTCCCCTGTATTTCCGTGAAGACTTTTCAACCTATACATTTGATCTTAACCCCTTAGAAATCGTAACAAAACGTATACCAGTAAATATAAGAGAAGGACAAATACTTATTCATTGTTACAATAAAAATGGAATTTATATACCAGAAATTCTTACATATGCTAAAAATGGTTTTGCAAAAATCGAAATCCATAATACTTGTTCAAACCAAAATTTAATAACATTTACCAACCCTTATCCTTGTACCCAATTACCGACGAACACGAAATTTATAATTTCAATTTAATTCCACCTGAATCTGATAAAGTAGATATTTCAGCCCTTATCAGAACAAATCACTTAAACCACGAAGAAAAAAATGTTCTATTAAACTTATGCGAAGAATTCAAAGACATTTTTCAAAAACCCAAAGATCAACTTAGTTTCACAAATATTGTTAAACACCAAATTAGAACTAAGGATGAAGAACCCTGTCATTCAAAAAGTTACAGATTCCCTCAAGTACATAAAGATGAAATTCACAAACAAATACAACAAATGTTGAATGATGGAATTATACGACCTAGTATCTCACCCTGGTCATCCCCTGTGTGGATAGTACCGAAGAAACTAGACGCATCAGGAAGAAGAAAATGGAGAATAGTAATAGATTATAGAAAAGTCAACGAAAAGACAATCGACGACCGCTACCCTATTCCAAATATTAATGACATTTTGGATAAATTTGGACGATGTAGATATTTCACAACTCTGGATTTAGCTTCTGGCTTCCATCAAATAGAGATGCACCCAGATAGAATAGAAAAAACCGCATTTAATACAGAAAATGGACACTATGAATTTTTACGTATGCCCTTTGGTCTAAAAAACGCACCAGCTACATTCCAAAGAGTAATGGATAATGTTCTCAGAAATTTTCAAAATAAAATCTGTTTAGTATATATGGACGATATAATAGTATTTTCGACATCCCTTACAGAACATATAAAAAACCTGAAACAAATTTTTCAAACTCTCAGAAATGCCAACCTAAAAGTACAATTAGATAAAAGCGAATTTTTAAGAAAAGAAGTAGAATTTTTAGGACATATTGTTACACCAAACGGAATAAAGCCAAATCCAAAGAAAATTGATGCAATTAAAAGATTTCCACTTCCCAAAACTCACCGTGAAATTAAAAGCTTTTTAGGACTTATAGGTTATTATCGGAAATTTATAAAAAACTTTGCTAAAATAGTAAAACCCCTTACACAAAAACTGAAGAAAGGTGAAAAGATAATCATTGATGACGAATTCGTGAAAACTTTTAATTATTGCAAAAACACTTTTATGTAATGAACCAATTTTATCATACCAGATTTTTCGAAGGAATTTCAACTAACGACGGATAGTTCAAATTTTGCATTAGGAGCAATTTTATCACAAAATGGACACCCTATCAGCTACGCTTCAAGAACTTTAAACCCTGCAGAAATAAACTACTCAACAATAGAAAAGGAATTACTTGCTATTGTTTGGGCATGCCGCTACTTTAGACCATATTTATATAATCAGAAGTTTACAGCCTTTTGTGACCACAAACCCTTAGAATGGTTATTTTCCCTTAAAACTCCAAACTCAAAACTTCACAGATGGAGACTAGAATTGGAAGAATTCGATTTCAAGATAAAATACAAGAAAGGAAAAGAAAATCAAGCCGCAGACGCTCTTTCAAGAATAAAATTAGAAAACAACCCTAATATGAATGCCATTGGAGATGAAAATCAATCGATGATAGCGAATGATGGAGATGAAGATACCTATCGACAAATTTTAGATTTAGCAGAAGAAATCGCTGAACAGGAGAATCAACAAATGAACAAAGAAACATTAAACAAAAATGATGAAAATCAACCCCTAGATTTATACACGTCATCCCCTCCTACTCCAAATATTCCACAGATTTTAAATAATCAAGACGATGAACTTGCAACCCAACATACTTCTCGCGAAAACCCTATTTTAGAAATACGACCAACGGAAACACCCACTAACTCTTACAAACGACAAATAATAATTTCTCATAATCCAAACGCCTTGATGTCTAGCATATCAGCCAAAGAATTTTTGAAAATTTTAGATACACTTTAACTTTAGCCAGATCCGCAGACGAACAAGAAATAACGAATATGTTTAAACAAACTATTGCCCCTGATAAATTATTTTGCCTTTACTTTTTTAATGAACACGATAAAGCCAAAATCATAACTACCTTACAGAAAAACTTTACTTCCCTTAATCTTGTCACATCTTCAAAACTACTTCAAGACATAACAGATCAAGAAGAACAACAAACTTTAATAAAATACCACCATGAAGGAAAAGTTTCCCATAAAGGAATTCACGAAGTTAAAAATTCTCTTAAAAAATACTATTGGCCCTCTATGGAAAACGACATAAAACTTTACATAAATACTTGCCAAACTTGCCAAACTTGTAAATACGAAAGACACCCTCAAAATATAAAACTTCAATTAACACCTACTCCTAAACGACCTTTAGAAATAATTCACATTGACACATTTTTCTGTGAAAATAAAACATTCTTAACAATAATGAATCCCTTTTCGAAATTTGGACAAGCACTACCCTTAAAAGATAAAAACTCAATTCAGATATACGATAATCTTCTAACTTTTATTTCATTTTATGGAATTCCCAGAATGATTATTTGTGATAATGGAACCGAATTTAAAAATCATTTAGTTGTTGATTTTTGTAACCTTCACAAAATAACCTTACACTTTACTACCCCTGGAAACTCAAATTCTAATTCCCCAGTAGAACGATTTCATTCAACCCTACTCGATGAACTAAGATGCTTAAGAAAAGATAACCCAACGAAAGACATTGAAACTTTAATAAAATTTGCAATCATTAGTTATAACAATTCTATACACAGCGTTACTCAACAAACTCCTTTTAATATTATACTTGGACATACCGACATAAATCCTTTTGATCTTTCTGAAAAAGCTATTACTTCAGAATGTGCCCAAAATCACAAATCTCTAGCAGATAAAATATACGACAGAGTTAGAAACTCGATCGAACTTAACAAAAACAAAACAATTTCTAAAATAAATCAAAAGAAATCCAACCCTGAAACGGTAGAAACTGACCAAAACGTTTATATAAAAACTAACCAAGGTAGAACTAAAACTAGACCAAAATACATTAAAACTCAGGTAGTCAAAGATAAAAACATTATTGCCAAAACAAAACTAGGACTCGTACATAAAAGTAGAGTAAAGAAAAAACGATTTATTCCAGGAACACCTACAGGAACACCCAGTCGAGACAAAGATGAAGAACAACCAACTACTAGTAATACTTAACTGTATTTTGACAATCCCTTTAATAAATACCCAAATAACTGTAACCCCTATTAACAATTATATATATACTCAAGAATTAGGTTCAGCTAGAATACCCTCAACATATCATAAGTTTATTCACTATATTAACCTCACTGACTAAACGTAGAATTAGGAAATAATGAAAATATATTAATATCCTTAAAGAATATTATAGAAAATAAGAAATTAAAAAATAATTCTATTAACTTAAATATATCACTTAACCATATGGGATTTAATCAATTAGTAACCCATAATCTTAATCAAATATTAGAGATAAAAAATAGAATAGCCGCTTTTACTTCAAATCGCGTACGAAGAGGATTAATTAAACCCATTGGAAATATTCAAAAAATATTATTTGCAACAATGGACAACGAAGACCGTGAATCAATCAATAAAGCCCTATCGACCCTAGAAGAAAATCAGTATAAGATAGCAAAAAGAATTGAAGTCCAAACATCAATTACAACTAAACTTCTCGAACATTATAACAAAACAGTTTCAACATTAGCTTTGAATCAAAATATTTTAATGAAACAATTAGAAAATGCCTTGAATAAACTCAAAATGACAACTAGAGATCATAAAATTATAACAAAAATCCAAAACACATTTTCACAGCTTTATATGAATTTAGATAGAATAAAAGAATTTATAATGACTATTGAAAACGCAGTAAGTTTTGCTCATCTCAAAGAATTACACCCAGGAATTTTACCGAAATCAGATTTACTTTTTAATATTAAAAGAATTAAATACAATTTTCTCCCAAAACCAAATACTTCACCTTAAAGACCTACGGAATTATTATAAAATGTTTTCAGTAAATATTCACACTGAAGAAAATTTGATCTATTTTATAATGTATGTACCATTATTTGATGCTACACAATATAATTATTTCCATTCATTCCCTATTCCATGGAAAAACCGAACCCTTATAATTCCACATCCATATATCCTCATGAGTCTTACTTCTTATCTAATACCAGCCGAAAATTGCCCAAAAATTGAAGACACATATATATGCCGAGGACAGCCACAGCCTATAGATGATAGTTGCGAAATTTCAATAATTTCCAAAAGTGACTCATCTCAATGCATCGTACGAACTACCAGGCTTTCAGCAAGTATAATCGAACAAGTTGCCCAAAACGAAATTATTGCCGTTCCTGCAAATCCAATTAAAACCCTTTTAACTGCAAAAATGGAAATGGAATTCAGTTAATCACAGAACCGAGTATAATCAATATTCCTGAAGGATGCCAAATAACCATAAATGGTCAAATGTTCGCCCATAGCCAAGAATTTCCGAAAACAACCAAATTTTCACTCCCAAAAATACAAATACCGGAAGATTATGAAAGTTCAACCCTCAATCACATACAGCTTCGCCAAATCAAGCTAGACGAAATTTCAGAGCTACACAAATTGTCTCATGAAATTCAACCCTTGGAAATCAACCCCTTGGAGAAAACTAGCCACCCAATTAGTATTACAATAATACTAATAATCATTGCAGTACTTGTAATCATTGCATTCAAATTATACAAGAAGTTCAAGCCATGGTCAAGAAAACCCAAGCCAAAACGCCAGGAGTCGTCAGAACTTCATGCCACCCCTGAAGTTCCATTTCGCCAGGGAGGAATTATGTTAGTAAATTCCACACTGTAGATATAAATTATTGTTTATCTTGCACATCCTGTTATTATTAATCTGCATCTTGATGATTGTACAAAACTGATTATATTATTTTAATTGTTTTAATTGTCATTGTAAAAGTTGTCTTCTTACTCTCAACACGTTCGTAAAATACAAAATTGGTAGATTTTGAGTTGTTAATTTTTATTTTTTTAAAAACTAACTTCCAAAACAAACAACCATTACTCGCGTATCCCATAGACTCAAATGCACCCTGTGAGGCGCAGCTCCTGAAAAACATTCGTAGTGTCCCCGAAACTTGTAAATGTGCCATCGTTTTCAGTGAAGGGTACAATGTTCAAAAAATTTAAACAAATGCGTGGATTGTGATCATATCGGAACCCTTACATGTGACGGTAAATTGTCCAGGTATTGACGCCAAAACTTTAGTGCTAACGAACAATTCTATCATTCGGTTACAAACGGAATGTAGTGCTTTTGTTGGGATTACAAAAATCCAATCCGAACCGAAAAAATGCATGAACATTTCAGACAATTCTCATCCAGTTTTAATTCCATTCAATTGCTGCAATTCTCATCCTGAGAAACTTACAATCCCGAATCTTAAACCGCTTAAACTGGACCATTTAAACATGGAAGAACTATCCATAGCCAACCACAAGTTGGACCAATATTCAAGGGATCTTGACGATCTCATCAATCAACCCTTTGTTAACAAAAACATTTCCTGGTTCACGTATGCTACAATAATTATCATTGTAACAATTGTTATTGTATACAGCTCATTGAAAATCATAAGGCACGTTAAGAGACCTTCGAAAAACGACAACTCTAATCCAGAGGCTGAGAACCTTGGCAAAACCGTTCACCAGGCTCATACCAAAACTGAGGCCCCACATTGGAGAGGAACCAGAACACCCAGACCTATAGAAGTGAGAACTTTTATTGATACGTTTCTATGGACTAATTTCACTTTCTGTGTTTGATATATTTTTTGTATTTTTATGTAACCTATTTAATCTTTATGTTCATTTTACTTTTATTTTATTTCCATAATTGTATATTTTTGCTTATCTAGCTAGCGTCTAGTAAATTCCAAACGTTGATGTTACAGCATCAACTTTTCTTGGTAAAGCGGAGCTGTTAGGCGTAAATATCATGCACGTGTAAAATACAAAGTATCATATTTCGCTGACCAGTTCCTGCTTCACTATGTAAACGTGGGAACGCATCGACTTGACGTTTCTTTTGATTAGTTGGCATTCTTAATGTTATAAATCACAGCGACGCGGTCCCACGGTCGTCATTTATAGTTAGTATACTTGCACCATTTAGTTAGTTCATTTTCAATTTAATGTTTTGTTCAAAGTTTTAATTTTTATATTTCAATAAATATTTTTTTTAAAACTCAAAAGTGATTTACAAGATATAATATATATATATATATATATATATATATATATATATATATATATTTATTTGTTTTTAAGTTTTCGCGGGCACTAAATGTATTAGATGGTTTCCGGGAATTCAATGGCGTAGTTGATAACTTATCCCTGCCGGGATCGATGGTAAAATGACGACATTTCGGCAAGGTCACATCTGCCCTCTTCAGGTCGGTTGGCATAATTCTCGTAGCCTTCTCCTTTCTCGGCGCCTATCTGTTGGCACCGTGGTGTGATTGGCCCTTGGCGCTCAGTGGCCACGCCTACCGCTTGCTGATTGGTTATTTCCGGTTGAGTTGTTATAGGACGGGTCCAGACCGGTTGGGTGTTTAATAGACTTTTCCAACAATTCGATAAGTTCTGGATTTCATTCCATGTGTTTAGACTGTGAGACCTCTTCGCTATTTCAATTGCCTCTCTTACGAGTCTTGATTTCGGGTGTTCTATATTTACCAGCACTCTGGTGTTCTCAAAGTCTATTTGGTGTGACGTCGTGGTGGCGTGTTCCGCAATGGATGTTGTTTTTTCCTGCTTTCTTATGGCACATATATATCATCATCATCATCATATGCAGCTATACTCAACCAATTTTTCATGGTGTAGCCTCCCTGAAGAATTGAAAGATTGCAGAGGAACTTGAAGAATTGTGGAAATTTAGAACTTGGGAAGATACGAAGAAGAAGAAGAGCTTAAGATCTGTGAGAAGAACTGAAGGACTGTATTGAAGAGAATTGGAGATAGGTGGACAACTGTTCGGTTTTACTAACTGAAATTAAGAAGAAGAAGAAGTGTAGGACTGAATAATTGAAGAACTAGCTCGAAAGATTGAGAAGACGAACATAATTTTGTCAGTTTTTATCGGGAACTCAAGGCAGAGGTTGAGAAATTGACCTTGGTATAACTAGACTCCTAACGGAATGTATTAATGAAGCGAAAGCTGAAGAGCTGATCGGAGACACTTGAGGTCTTGAGGGAACAGATAAAGAGCTTAAGGTCGTTTTGTATAAAGAATTGTCTCGAAGGGTTGAGAAGACGAAGAATATTCTTAGAATTTTACAGGGGATATGAGGCATACCTTACCACGCTGCCTTAGTACGGGTTGGTAAAGGGCGAATTTCTATTTCCCTGAATGAAAAACATCTTGACTTGGCTGGGATTCGATCCCGGATCCGGTCCGCTATATCAAGCTCCAATTTTTATACAATTGTGTGAGCTGGCGGACTTTCCAACTAGGCCACCGGGGGCTATATATATATATATATATATATATATATATATATATATATATATTGTTATGAAGTAATTATTTCGTAATTATTTAATTTCGTTATGTTTTATATAAATTATTATTATATTACTTTGTTCTATCATGAGCTAAGCCATTTGTTGTTAATTTAAACTTTTTTTTATTTTATAATAATTATTAAATCATTGTGAATTTTATATTATGTAATTTTATTTAAATTTTTGGGCTAGGTTTATATTTACTTTGTTTTTAATTAAATTTCTTATTAAATGTTTGTTGAGCCATTTTTTGTATGTAAACTCAGGCATAACAACCCTCTAACTCAGGTTGAGTTCCAGGCATTAGAAAAAATGTTGCTCTTTGGACTCACTATTTTTTTTTACATCAAATTTTAAATTTAACTAATTCTTTTATATCTTACTGTTTGCATTTTCAAAGGAACTTAATGTCTTTTAATTAATCAGTATTTATATTCTTTCCTATGAATTTGTTTTAATTTTACTATGTAAAGTTTTTCCTTTAATGAAAATAAATTTTGAAAGTAGAGTTTATAATTAAATATCCCAGGTTATAATTGGATTATATCTGGCAACTCATCAGTTGTATGTGGATTTCATGATACATACGTAAGTCAGCTTTCCATTACTCACATTTCTGCTCCAACTATTGCCGCACCCAATTTAATCATCTTAAAAATACTAGCAATAATATACTTGATTTAGTTTTCTCTAATGCTTCGATGATCTCTGTTGTTGCAGCACGTGAATCAATTTTTGACTTTGATGAGCATCATAATATACTGTTCTGGATATAGACCTATCATTCAGTAGATGCCCTAAACTGCATTCTACTGAACAAATCTTCGATTTTCAGAATGCCAAGTATGATATTATTGGTAAACTGATTCACTATTCACCATTTTTGACTTTAGTAGATTGTGACGGATCTGATATTGAATCGCATACCCGCCATTTTCAAGGTTTTTTAATTAAAATTATTAATCAATACGTTCCTAAGTTAAGGATGTGGTAAATTTCCCAAATGGTTCTGTAAGGATCTTATACTGGCTATTTGTAGGAAGAAAAAATTTCACAAGCTTTTTAAAAAGTATAATACCTCTTTATACTATAATTTATTCAGAACTGAAAGGGCTCTATGTAATAAGTTGATCTTACGTGATGAAACTAGTTATAACATGGCGGTAGAAGAATCACTACTTTGCAATGAGATAGCTGATACTGGTCTGGATATTGCCAATTTATTTGCAAAAACATTTTGTAGTGTATATATTAATGTAGACTTATCATCAACGTTGATTAAATTTAATTTTTTAGATTATTTTAGCAAATTTGTGTTCTTGGAATCTGACATTATAAAAGCCACAACTGATCTTGATGGTAACTCTTCCCCAGTGCCTGATGGTATACACCCTCGTTTGGTCAAGGGCTTTATAAATGTTTTTGTCCCTTATTTAGCTAAATTATTTAATTGGTCTAACTCTACAGGAACTTTTCCAAATTCCTGGAAAGCTAGTTTTGTCACACCCTTATTCAAAAATAGGGACAGATCTGATGTGAATGACTATAGACCTATTGTGTATTGTGTTTTTGGCAAGCTCATTGCTAAATTAATATACGATAAAATATCTTCATTTATTTTCAAATTTATTACACCTATGCAACATGGTTTCTATCCTTCGGGGTCCAACCAGACGAATCTTTATACCTACCTAGAATATATAACGGATTTTCATTGATCATTTGATGTGGTTAATATCGGTCTCCATGTTAGAAAGCTTTCGGCCTATGGTTTTCATAGACCATTACTACATTGACTTGAATCTTTAAACAAATAAAACTCAATTTGTTAAGATTAAAAATGTCATGTCTGAACCATCTGATGTCACATCAGGAGTCGCGCAAGGCTCCAATCTTGGTCATCTTCTATTCATGCTTTTTATAAAGGATTTAAATCAAGAGATCAAATATTCTGAATTTTCTTTATTTGCTCATGATGCGAAACTATATAAAAGCATTTATTAAATTAAGAAGAGAAATTCTTTTACAAAATGTGATTGACTCGCTTGAAATTGGTGCTCTTTCAACGGTTATACATGTAACCCAGTAATGCTTTGTTATGACTTTTGGAAAAGACACCCCTAATAAGTTTAATTATAATTTAATTCTTGCGAAAGTAGTCGTAATTAAGGATCTGGGGGTATATATCAACTCTAATTTAAAATTTCAATTCCGCGTGTATTATGTTGAAGCTAAAGCCACTAAACAAGTTAATTTCATCAAGAGATTCTCAAGTAAATTCACTAGGTTCGAAACTTTTACAATTTTAAACTACGCGTTTGCATATCCTATTTCTATCTTACTGTTCAGTTATTTGGAGACCCCATTGGGATTACCAAATCAAAATACTTGGAAGACTTCATAGATCATTTCTTCGCCATTTTTCGTTTAAATGTGGTCAGCTTATGCCAAACCACAACTACTGTAATATTGCTCAAACACTTAAAATGCCTTATTTGGACTCATCATTGACAAGAAGTGATATGGTTTTTGGCTTTGAAATTATTATCAACAAAATAGATTGTATTGACTCATTGGGTAGATTAAATTCTTCACTGGTTGTCGCCTCTTGGTGGCTTGATTTATATGACTGTAATGTTGCAAATGTTCGTATAAATTCAAAAGTTATATTTAAGTATTCTTAAGCATTTCTAAGTGTTGTTTGATATTAGTTTGTTCATTATTTCTGTACTGTTTCTTTTTGTTTTCTTATATTTTGAGGTATAAATGTATGTAATGTAAATGGGGTTTACCTCGTAAATTTTAAATAAATAAATGAACAAACAACATCAACTCTTTCAAATGATTACATCATATTAAAAATTTCCGACATTAATGATTATTCTGTTTTGACGGTGTATAGTTAGATTATTTACGCAATGCATAAAAATAAACAATATTCTAATAAATAATACACATATTCTTCATTTTGCAAACAAATTTTTTATTTTTATAAATACCGTATCTATCACGCAACGCCACTCTCTCTGTGGCATTCTTTTCTCATCCAGGTAAATATTCTATTCAATTCTTCTTGTGCTCACCGCTTCATCATAATATTGGTTTCCATTCCTGCTATTTACGCTGCTAAATATACTATTAGTTTCAGCTCTCTGACCACCAAAATTTATTATTTCTGTGATTTGTACATTCACTTTATGGTTTTATGGTCTTAAACGTTCCCTTTTGAAAAGAATTGTCATATTTTCTTGATTTATAAAAAATTGTATTCAAGATATCTGAACTGGTTTGTTTATCTAGACAGAGTTTGTTGAAATTCACACAGACGTCTAGATTTCTACCACGCACAATCGAAGATCTACACTTTATTACTGTTGAAATAGTACTGATCCTTTTGACAGGTGTGGCATTACTTTTTTTTCTTATCAAAACAAATGAATGTCACCTTCGAGCTTTTAAGTAATTTTTTGAAAATAATCTTAATATATACAAACTTCTATAAATTTACATTTTTAATTTTTTTCAAAATTCATTATTTTCAGCCTTTCTATCTCATAAATCATGTTTATTGGCTTATTTTATTTCTATCACTGTCCTATTATTATTATGAAACCTGATATACTTAAATTTTTATTACTATTACTAAACTAAATTCTATCTCTTTTCTACTTCCCAATTGATTCATAGTTATTTATAGCTCTACTGACAAATGCATTTTATATTTTTAACAGATTTTTTTGGCTACAAAATATGATTTCCTTTCTTAAGTCATAATCCCTAAATATTGACATATTTCCTTGTTGTTCCTTTTCTGCTTTTGTCCTATCTACACAATGCTTATCCTGCTTACTCTCTGTTAAGTTAATTATTTATAAGTAATTCCTTTTACATGTCAGTGAATGATTTTTTGCCAAAATTTTGATTATTTTGTTTGGACCTAACTGAAAATCTTTACCGATGAATAAAAATTATACAAGAAACACCTTTATATGTAATATAAGATTTCAATAGTATTCCAATCACTAACAAGGTATGTTTCTTTTTATTATATTTTACTATGAACACTACTTATTATCACTTAAAATCAAATTTCTATCTTCAAATTGCTTAATTGTCTCTTAATATAGACAACCAACATTAACATTTCTTTACATAATATCTTACTCCGCAGATGTATTGAGTAAAAAATTTTCCACCTTTTTTATTTACAACTTTATACGTTTTTTAAGTTTTAACTTTATATATTATCCTTCTCTTTGAAATCCAATATACCACATGAATCCTTTCTGATTGCTTTTGTTTGTATCAATTTACACACAATGAATATTCCTTTTTTTTTTTTTGATCTGTTTAAATAAACTAGCTGTCGCCCAGTGGTCGAAATTCGACCAATTGTGTCAATATCCCTGGCAGGTGAAGTTCCCTGAAAATTTTATCGTGACATTCTATCCTAGGACTTAAGGGAGAACAGCAATTACACGGAACTGATCCAGATTTGGAACCTCTGTGTGATGGTTTCCTCAAAATCCTAGATGTCGGTTTTACATCTCGCTTCTACAAATAAGTAACGAAATTCATGTTCTTTTTCAGATATAATTAATAGGACTTTATTTGTTCAAATTCGTAATTCTTAATTAAATATGTCAAAAATTCAACCGTTAATGGGTTACCCTACATAATTATTTTTTCTAACCACCCGGTATAACTATAATTACACTCAATTCTCTAACATTTATATATAATTTATATATAAATACTCATTATAATAATTCCATCTCATTATATATTTCTACCACCCTGTATATGCAACTGCTCATTGACCACACATAATATTTTTTAACATTTTTGAACCACCCGGTAAACCATTTTGTATATGAGACTGCCTATAAGCCACCGTATTTACTCTTTTTGTTTATGAAAACTATCTTCTTTAACTATAGTACTACTCCGATCTATATTTCAATCATCATATATATGGAACTCGTGGGCTACTCTATAAATCATTTCCTTTTCTGACATTTTTTATAATCATCCTGTATATCTATAATTCCTATATTTCATCTACCCTATATATACTACTGCTTATGGGTTACGAAATGTTGCATTTCCATTTCCGCCACCCTGTATATGCATCTCTGTATAATATTTTTTGCACCACCCTGTATAACTGAAATTATATTGCGCCCTCTATTCCAAGAACCCTGTAAATTCAACCGCTAATGGGCGTACCTATATAATTATTTTATTAGTTATAATTGCACTCTACTCTATATTTTAAACACCCTATATATGCAACTGTTTGTGTGCCACCCACGAAAAAAATGTTTCTAATAATCTGGAATCGCCTTGTGTAATTATAATATACAACTCCTTATATCTCAGACAATTTAGAACATGAGAACACATAAACTTTTTACCCATCCAAAAAGTAGCGATTTTTACTTTAAAATATATTAAATAGCGATAAAATTCTTATAAGATTCTACACATGAATTTGTATTAGATTTTTTTTTCAAAAGTATGTTACCAAATCTGTATTGAAACTCTTGTAATTTCAAAACTCAGCTGTGATAATTATTGTCACAATTTTGTTCTTTCTCGGTAATACGATTTTTCCCTAGCAATCGATTTGTAGACGCCAAAACCCCGAAATGAAATTTCCCCAGTCATATTGCAATTTGCCAGAATTACATATAATAAGATATATGTAAATAAACAAAACATTATATGTATTATATTGTTAGATAAATAAGTAAAAATATATTTGCGGCATATCACATCACATCTCGTTAAAAGAATATTTAACAATTTTTGACTGACTGTTAATATTTTAGACGACATGTTAAAATTAATTTAAAAGATTACCTTATATCGAATTAAACAGCAATATATTACTAATACTTATTCAATTTTCAATTGCACATGGCATAAAACTAAAAAAACGTATTCAACTTGAGTGGATCTGAAATCAAATGTATCAATTAGCTTTATAATCTCTCAATAGTTAGTTTACTTACGTAAAAGTTTTCATCGGGGGATTATATCAAAACATTTAAGAAATACAATGCACCACCTGTTAATTTATGTTAAATAATACCTTATATGTTGACAATTTTTGTAAGTTCATTGAAATTGGAATTTTGAAAATTATAGATTGATATTTTTTTGATTGCATTGAGAAGGTATCTTAACCTAGCGGTTTACATTGTTAAGAAATGTCAAATTGAAATTCAATCTGCTACATTGTGGTTGGCTGTGAACTGGTCGAGAAATTAGAAACATTGCCATGGTGTCAGATCTAACTATTTATCTTCAATTTCACTATCTGTATTTATATCATAGGCTTTGTAATCTTAGTTAAATTGTATGAAACTATTAGCCTTTAAAATAGAAACAATATAAATTAACAGTATAATGTTAAAATAATAAAATATTATCGGAAAAACATTGTTCAGTTGACACGCAATACAAATTTCTGATTTTAGTTTACAAACTCTATTTAGAAAAACTTGCCAGTACCCAATAAATTGTCATTATAATATAATATAATTTTTTGTGGTGAGTTATCAATAGCATGATAATGTAGAATAACGTTCAGAACCAAACAAAATTTGTTAGTTTTTCGTTTGATTTAGTTTGTTTTCTCATTCGAGTTAATCCGTCTTAGGATTTTCTCTCCAAGCAATATGGCGGCACTGTGGACGTAAATTATGAATTTTTTATTTTACTTTATTTAACGAATGAATTAATATTATAAATATATTTTAGCATTCTGCACTGAAGGTCGTCAATAGCCACTAAACAAAACAAAAATCAAATAAATCGGTTGAGGGACAGGGTAGAAAATGGTACCTAATCTTTTTGTCTTAGCCTATTTATATATAGATACCCTATTAACATAATTTCTTATAATCTTTTGAACTATAAAATTCATTACAATTTATATATATATATTAATAAAAATTAGGTATTTCAATAATATAATAAATAAACTTATCATTAACTGAGATTTCCTAATGAGTTCTTGAATATATTTGAGTTAAATGAAAAACAACTGGAGATATTCCACATGATATCTAAAAGAAATTTTCTTATTGCTATATAAACACTCTACGATGGAAAACATTGCTACGGTTTTTTCGTCTGATACCCCATTGTTTTCCGTGACCCATATTTTAGAACGATTTTTCAGTTGTTTTTACAATTGCAACTGAAACGAGTCAAGAGGGAGAAAAACAAATTCAATTATCGAAAACAAAACACCAAAACCGTCAACTCTTTCATAATTAATCAAACATAATTGCGAACAATGATGAAAAATGAAAAGCACCTCTGGAGTCTGAGTTTTAAAACTGTAGGTGTCACATTTCGGGGTGAATATATGAATAAAATTATTTTCTCCCATCTCGGAAGCTTGTTCCAATATCTTGGAACAATTAATCATGTCATAAATATGGAAACCGTGTAAAAGTCGTCAGCTGAGGCGATATAGAAAATGTAAAAAGAATGTTCTTGTCCATGGCCAATGTGACGTGGGTGTTGGCATGTATCGTGGCCAGCTCAGATGTTCCCCTTGATTTACGAGCGTTTAGGAGGATAGTTGGACCTTCTCAGTGTACTAACTTGAATTGCAGCGTGAAATTTATTTTATGTGAAAAACGAGAAAAACTGTAATAGGTTTTCTTATTATGAAGAAAGTGCTATTCCTTAGAAAAGTGACGTATTTCGAAATAAACTGTTGTTGAGACATGAAGTACATACTCTTTTATACACGAAATTATGTTTAAAAAATTCTGTTTAGTCTTGGGATTACTATTCTGAAATCCTATCAAGCCGAATCGGCCATCTTAGACTTTTGGTTAAATTTTTCTTAGAATTCCATGTAATTAATAACATACACTACTTAACGAAACTATTGTTTAAAAGCAAACTACAATCTTAGTTGGTTGGGAAGGGGTGAAACAACAATAAACTCAACAACAAAAATACGCTGACTATTTTTTTTGGAATATCACCACATATACTTGAAAGTATGACTATAATTATATTTTAGTTTATTATGGGAACTAAAACATTTTATTTAATGTTTCGACGTTTTACTGGACTTCCTCAAAAAAATTATTTTTCCCGTTGTCTGTATGTAAATAATAACTACACCTGTAAACATACAAATAAGAACTAATCTAGTTAAATCTAAAAATACTATTACTTACATGATAAAATCTTTGTTTATAGAGACCAGTTGCTGATAATTCCAAAGGTTTGTAAAATTCTACGCCAATCAGCAATCTTGAATTTATCTAACCGTAGGAATTGTTGGCAACTGGCTCCTATGAATAAGCTTATTCAAATACTACAAACAAGGTAAAAATTACGCCTCCTAAGGAAACCCACCAACTATGGAACCATTTTTTCGGATTTTTAAATTTCACTAACACCTGTGGAAGTTTTAACTTTAGATGCATTGAACATTGAAAGTCCTATGTTTATTCTAACTTTCTGATGTATTTATGTAAAACATTGCGATCGGTTTCATTATACTTAACAAATAAAAACTACGATTTCTTTAACCAGTTATGAACAGTAAAAAAACAACTTATGTAATGAACATTAACCTAGTTATGGACACCCAGTAATGAAGATGAAAAATTGCTAATGTAATTTACCAATAACAAGAGCACCTTGAACCTAACTCAGTTTTGCATCAAAACGACGGAAGCGAAGATTTATTTTATTTATTCCATTACTGGTTCCTTGTCCATTACGGGTGTGTTTACCTCACAACAAATTTCTTACATAATGGCTAGTCAAGTTGCATTGTTATGTTCGTTTTTTTTTTCATTTAAAATTTTATTACAACTATTTAGTAAACGACTATTTATTGTGCTTAGATATTTGTTGTCAGTTTTTGCATTTAGGGTTTATTAGTGTAATTTATTTCACATTGCAACAATTTAGATTTCTCATAGCCAACGTATGATTTGTTTCTATTATGTGATTTTATAAAGGTGCTTTATTTTTTGTCGTACTTATGCCAATTTAGATATTTTTTTAATAGCTGCGACATTTTGCCGAAATATGTCCCTTTACAGTTTTTACACGGTTTTTCGTATATAACATTACCTTTTTTTTACTTTTGTTTTTAATTTTGTAAAATCTTTATTCAAGGTGTTATATATTTTACCGCTTATATTAATGTTTTTCTCTTACAAACTTTTTTATTATTTTTTCTGTTAAGTTAGAATATCTGTTAGACATTTTTATTTTGTTGAGGAACTTTTGCCATTTGACCCGTAATCAAAAAATAAGAATGAAATTTTTCGATAGTTGGCAGAAAAGTTTAATTCGACCCCAACGAAGTATGGTTTAATACGGGGATGTGAATGTGAATTCGATGTAATAGTGTCGCTGTTAAAGGTAACCTAACGTCAGAAATAGTTGCTGTAACATTAACTAATCAACAATTTCCTGCTATAGATGTATTAGTTTTAAAATGTTTTATATTTCGCCTGATAAAATATGTCCTGAGGAACTTAAAGCATTATTTGATCATCTGGACCAACAAGATTGTCGAAACTCTGAGAACATGATATTACTGAGAGATTTCAATGTGACTAATTTTATTGACAAAAATTATGGACACCCGAAATCTGTTATATTCAACTTTATGCATACACACGGGCTAAACCAATTCAACAAGGTATTTATTAAATTAAACCGACAATTAGATCTGGCAGTGTGGTTTTACATGATAACTGTTTATTGGTTCCTGAAGATCATCATCCGGACTTATTTATTAATGTGCCCAAAGTGTCAGCTTAATCACTCATTTAAAACTAACATAGAGGCTCGTATACATAACTTTAATAAAGCAGGCTTTCCTGCAATGTATATATATACGAAAAAAATTGGAATATAATTAATTAAGAGCACAGGGCTATATATTCCATCTTACTGAATTCAAGCGTCTACGACATATTATCAAAACTCAAATAAAAGGCACCTTTCACAACTACCTTGAAGGTATTCAGTCAGAAGTAGCCAGAAATCCTACCTCGGATAGTAAATTATCAAAATATCCAATATGATAAACCTAAAATCAACAATTTTCTTGTGTGTATTTAAACATAATGCTGACAATAGTATACGTTGCTTAACTCTGATAATATCATTCATATAACCCTCTACCCCGTATTATCAATTACTAAAAAACTGAAATATAAGCTAACCTTATAGTGTATACTACAATAGAAATCGAATCCAATTTTTATATGGTAATACCAGATATTCTCATAACTAAAACTAATAACTATATTTCTCCAGACAGCATTAACGTAAAAATTTAATTGTTGTTCAGAAAACGTGCCATCTGGACCACATTACGTTTACAATTATTAAATATTTATTGGCCGCAAATATTTCAATTCGATTTTATTTGATCTCCAAGAACAAGGTACCTAATGAGAAGTTAATTAAATACTATTTCACAATTGTCCAGAAAGCTACGTCAATTGTCCAAATACCACATGAAACATCGGCGTTCTGAAAACTACCTGTGAGTTCACAAGAAGATCCAACATCCTCCTACATCATATCATCTGATATCCCTTATATCCTGTTAGGGCATCCTTGACTCCCTAAGTTTACGCGACATGTATATAGCTCAGGGCATTCACAGACAAAAAGACATTTTGGTGAAAAATTAGTATAAATAAAATCAAGATTAACGAGTTGCAAGGATAAAACAGTTCTAACTGGTAAAAAATTAAACATTTTTTATTAATTTGTTAACGAAATAACTTAGATGCTGGGAACAATAACTTTGTGCTAGTCAATCATGGTGATCAGCCACAAAAAAATTACTTTGTTTTCTATCAATCATTTGATTATATACGTATAAAGGTGGCTATTTGCTGGAAATGATTGAGAATTTAAAAATTAATTCTTATTTCAAGAAAGAGCAATGGCATACCATTTTTTAAAACCATTAATATCAAGTCGAGTCCGGACGTCACTGGAAAATAAAACATGCTTTACATTAGAAAATGCCTCTAAATACCGTTCAGAAAGAAACAATTATTTTTTTGTAAGACTTCAGCAAAAGTTTATACGTTTAGGACTTATATTTTTCTTAAATCAACCAAGGATTGTCATTTTTAATTATATCAGCAGTCAATTTAACAGCACCCTGCATATGTATGTAATATTCATTTTTATCATGAATTTCCTCGTATCTATCAATTGTCTGAAATCCTACCTGTAGGCAATCTGAAACTCCCACATATCTTCACGGCTAAGATAATAATACTTTATTGAAATATCCCCTACCAATTTTTCTAGAGCAGATTCTTTATGGCTTATTTAATTTTATGGGTTACTAAACAAGCTATTCCCCCAATAAATTTAGAAAGACAGAAAAAGTGGTGCTAAGGATACGCAAGGGAATTCTATGATGTCGTCTTTTCAATAGCTTATTAGTTTTGACGAGGAACGAAATTTTGGTTTGACTGATATAAATTGCTCATTAGGAAATGCATGAGGCCCTAAATTTTTTGTTCTAGAACATTTGAGTTGTAGTCAGTAGTCACTTTGCTGCTGCTTAATTAATATGTTAAAGAAATCGTTTTAAATTAAAACTGAAATGGAAATTGTTTTGTATATATACAGGGTGAGCCATTTTAAACTCTGCACCCGAATTGTTTCGTTCCTAAGCATGGTAGGTATATAAAACAGTTTATACAAAACTTATTCAAGGCGAGGGGGCCACCTTTTGGTGCAAATTAATTTTTACTTTTACCATCACAGTCAAGGTCATTTGAAGGTCAGTGTGTTTTTTTATGGGAACCTCTGTTTTGACACCGTAATCGGGAAAGGTGGGAAATTTTACTTCTGAAGTGATATTAATACAATTTTTTGTGACCTTCAAAAGCTTATTTCAAGGTCAAAAGCTTAAAAATCTGAAATGGCTATTTTCCAAATTATAATTATCGCATCACAGTAATAGAAAAAATATATTTTGAAACATATTTTCTTGTTTTCTGGATAAATCATTTAAGATGTTTTTACGAGATGTAATAATTGCTGCCAATTTCGTTTATTTCACTTAATGCTTGCGCTAATAAGGTATTTAACATGGCGTAAGAGAAGAAAACAATATCTGCACACTTGTTCTACCAAAAATATTGGTAAAACGAAAAAAAAACCTGAAAATAAAGTTCAAGGTCAAAATTAAGTAAAATTAAAATAGATTAAAATGGCCCACTCGGTAGATTTACTATAAATTGTATGTGTTCTGATTAGCAAACATTTTTGACATATTCCTGGAATAAATTTCGTGATATTGCGGTAAAGAACAGAATAATAAAAACTTGATTCTGCGATTTGCATATTATTTTGAAATGACTCGATACAAAGTAACTTGAATGGATCTGCTACAAGCTCTAAATTATTCAAAAGCACAAGAATTGTTGAATTCAAATACATCATAAATAAATTCTAGAGTTTTTATTATCAACACAAATTTAATACATTTTTTGCCAAAATCTAACATTTTCTGCCATACATAAACATTTCGCTGAAAACTACAAAACAAACAATGAATTCGCTGCCACAAAGAAGGGCAAAAATAACATTGAAACAAACCTTTAACGTACTCGTGATGGGACCATGTTGAAATATCTTTTCGGTCAATATTCAGCATACATATCATTTAGTAATTAAATATCAATATAACGGTTATAGTGATTATGTAGACCCGAGATGTAACGACGGACATCTAGGATTTTTGAGGGAACTAGCACACAAACGTTACAAATCTGGAGCCGTTCGAGGTCACTGCTGTTATCCCATAATTCCTAGGTTAGAATGTTACGATAAAATTTTTAGGTTAAGTTTACCTGGCAGAGATATTGAAAACTCCCGTCGAATGTCATTCCTTTGAACACGAGAGACAGACAAGTTAAGGGCTGTTTTAATTTTCAGTCATGCCGTTTGGGTTATGTAACACTTCGCTACGCTCGAAAGATTAATGAAGTATGTATTGAGCTGGTTGACATGGAGAACGACGACGACAACCATCTGCAGAACCTGCGTGAAGTATTCTGCAGAATTAAGAATGCCAACCTGAAACTCAACCTGAAGAATTGTTCTATGTTCCAAAAAGAAATATAGTTTTTGGGCCACGTCGTTTCCGAATCAGGAATCCGCACCAACGACGACAAGATAGAAGCCATTTGTGACTGGCCAGTCAAAAGAGACATGCAAGAACTCCGAAGCTTCTTGGGTCTCTGTTCATACTATACGCGATTTGTGGAGGTATTTGCCACCATTGCCGCGCCTCTACATCTGCAGACCACCGAGAAAGAGACCTTCCGTTGGAATCAGGATTGCGAAACATCATAAATACGAGTGAAGGCGGCACTCTGTTCCAGCCCAATCCTAGCATTTCCTACGCAGTCTGGCAAGTTCATATTAGACACCGATGCCAGCAACACAGGTTTGGGGCCACGATATCTCTGGTGCAAGATACTCAAGAGAGTCGTGGATTCTCGAAACCGGAAAGAAATTATTGCGTCACCAGAAAATAACAATAAGGGCGATAGACCATTTCCACAAATACATCTATGGTCGTCATTTCCTAATCCGAACCGATCAGGCCGCCCGCTGAAGACACCGGAAGGACAACTGGCCAGGTGGATGGAGAAATTACAGCCATACGATTTCAAGGTTGAACATCGTGCTTGTCGTTTGTATAATAATGCCGATGTCCTATCAAGAAGACCCTGTAAAGGAGAATGTGGACATTGTCTGAAGAGAACAGCGAGAGGGTATCTCCATCAAACAGATCCGAGTGCAGGCCAATGAAGACTGTTCAACGGAACAGTGCATTCGGGACCAAATGGATGATCCAGACATCGAACCAATCCTGTCACTCAAAAAGAGAGAAGCACCCAGGCCACGAGGTAGCTAGATGCTCGGGCGTGCTGAAATCGTTATGGGCCCAATGGGACTCTCTAAGAATAAAGAATGGAATGCTCAAGCGAGTTTGGGAAACACTGATAGCCGAGAAACCAAATCCCAACTGGTAGTTCCGAAGAATAAGGTACCAGCCATCCTGACCGAAGTACATGACGGGATTACCAGGGGCCATCCTTGCATTAATAAAACTCTATACAAAGTTCGCCAGTGGCACTACTGGGTAAATTACTTCGAAGACATCAGAGCTTCGTACCGGAAATGTGACACCAATGCAGCTAGTAAGGACCCGAAAACCCGGACCCGGCAGAATGCAGCAGTAGAATGTGGGCGTTACATTTGAGAGAATTGGCTGCGATGTCGCCGGTCCATTTCCCGAGTCTTAGAGGGGGAGCAAATACATTCTGGTCGCAATGGATTGCTTTAGCAAATGACCTGAGGCATATGCGATAGCCAATCAAGAGGCTACCTCGGTAGCGACGGTGCTAGTAGAACAGCTATTCATCAGGTTTGGCGTCCTGATGGAACTACATTCACACCAGGTGCGTAACTTCGAATCGAATGTATTTCAGAAGGTCTGTACGATGTTGAGGATCAGGAAAAAGAGAACAACACCATTGTACCCACAGTCAGACGGAATGGTCGAAAGATTCAACAGGACCTTGGAACAACACCTATCCAAGGTCGTCAGCATTAACCAGCATGATTGGGATGAGCATATTGCCTTATTCCTGTTGGCATATTACTCAAGCTGACTCCAGCCTGGGTCATATTCGGAAAAGAGCTGCGATTTGGCTTTTGGCTCCCCCGAAGAACCTTCCCAAGACATCAACGATTATGCTGACCCGCTCAGACATAACATGCTGGTAACCAATTAGCCTGAACGCAGATGTTGGCCACCAGTGTCCGCATGAAGACGCGATATGATCTCAAGGCCAATTTAGTCGGGTTCCAAGAGAAGGATAAAGTCTGGCTGTACAACCCCCAACGGAGCAAGGGTAAATCCCCAGAGCTTACATCCAGCCTGGGATGGTCCATACGGGGTGGTCAAGAGGATTAATAATCGTCTACCGTATCCGTCGAAACCCCAGGTCTAAGTTGAAGGTGGTCTATTTAGATCGACTCGCTACCTACCATGGAGAGGATGTTTCTGATGGGGGCGATCAGAATTAAAGGAAGGTAAGTGTTATAAAATGTATCCACTCCGTCCCTGGTGAAAGCAACTTAAAAACAGTATTCATCCCAAAAAACATAAAAACATCAATTTCTAGAGGCTTCGAAATGAGCAAGAACTATCAATCTGGACGCGGTGCCAACAAAAGTGGAAAGACCAGAAAAATCGGCGATATTAATTTCAGTAGTGAATTAGTAGAGCTTACCTATTATTATGATCTCGATGTTATTGTATAGAATCAGCTGTTGAGAATAGTTGATGTTTACGTGTGAATAAAATTTCTATAAAGTGAAGTGAAAATTAATTATTATCAATCAACTAATTGAACCCACGGAGTTTATAACAATATGTTATATATTGTCATGGAATTTTAATGAGAGTAACTAGATAATCATTAAAAAAAGACAGTAAAAAAGGATGTGTACATCTATCCAATTATTATTAGTTGTTGGTTGGTAATAGTTTCAAAAGGATACAGTAATACTTACAGTTAATTGAACAAAGATTATATCAACAAATAATCTAAATCCTCATTTGTTGATTTTTGTTGTTATCTATTTAAATATGAATTCCTCTTAGACCTAACTGGGCAGGCTAAAAGATTTAAAAAACAGTAGTTAATACATGTAATAAATAAATAAGTCCAGTTAGTTTTAATAAAAAAAACTTAAAAGTGCAAAATAAATTAGATTTGGCTAAAGTGACAGATTACCTAGATGAGTCCGATAAAAACTTTAAACAGCAAGGACGCTCAGTAAATGTTAAATTTAAAGGATGTTAATTTTATAATGCAAGAATGCAATATTAGGCCAATTTGTGAAAGTTCTTGATAAATTGTTATTATAAAGTAAGTGAGGTTAAAGATGTTGTTATATAAATTTATGTATGTTTTGACTTTATCTTAAATTATTCTTTCTTCAACAAGTAAGCTCAATGTAATTGCCAGTTTTGCTGTTTCGATGAATATCTATTGAGTGAGCAGTTTCGAAATGTTCCCTTTGTTTACTAAAATACCCACGTCTCTGAATATTGATGTTAGAGACTGGCCTTTTTATTGAAAGGAAATATGAAAGTATCTTCAATATTTACAGTGTAAATACTGATTTCTCTGAAACCTACACACCCTTGCTTTTATTTGTTTATTTTATATAGTTTACCGAAGACGGTTTGCCTATTCTCATTCAAAATTAGTGTTGAAATTCTCTTGATCGTCTCTTTTCAAATAAAAAGAGGAAAAGTAATGTGGTAACTATTACGTAACGAACACGAGAATTTTATGATAAAATTGTAAATTTAAAGAATAATTGCAACTACATCCATTTAACGTGATTCTCAAAACTGATGTAGTTCTGCCATTTTGTTATATAGCAGAGTGCCTTAAAAGAGAAAAAAGGTGGTACATCAAAATTAAAGATATTTTAAAAAATTTATAAAAAACAAAAAAGTATGTTTTAAAAAAATTGTAATGTATTCATCACTATGTAAACAATTTTGGTAAAATTTGGCAGTTTTTTTGGCGCTATTGTCGCTAATCGATTGACGTTAACACTTTTTTTCAGGCCTTTTTTGCAACCATAGCTAACTTTGTTATTGCTTATTACCACAATATTGGATTTATATGTCATTGAATAGCAGATAAAAAGAACTTTTCAGCCATATATAACAACCTATCTTTGGATGACAGGAAATGTAAATTATTAAAAAAGTGTTTTCAATTAGCTGGATGTGAAACAAAATGCAGTGTTTATTGTCATAACTGTTTATCTCTCTCTCAAAACTTTATTATTTATTTCGTTCTATCTGTTAAGAGTTTAACATTTTTCATAATAAATTTAATATTTTTTAAGTAACCTAATTATTAGAGCATATTTTTAATGAAATTAAATATAGAAAGATATTCAAATTGAGAAAATGTGGATATGGCTGATTGTTTTTGTGCCCCAGGACTGCTGAACGAGATGTTTCTTTTAATAATTTACATTTTCTGTCATGCAAAGATAGGCCTGTTCTACAAAGTTGAAAAGCTCTTTTTATAAGAAATAACAATCTTGGCTATGGTTGCAAAAAATCTCGAAGGCCTAAATAAAATTCGTTAACGTCAACCGATTGGCAGTAGTCGCTAACATAGCAAACTACCACATTTTATTAAATTTGTTTACAAGATGGTGAATATAGTGCAATTTTTTGCAAACCACAATTTTTTGTTGTTTCCCATTATTTTATAAACTCCAGCAGATATTCGTAATTTGAATACAGCAGCTGAACCGGCTTGGAATAGCACAATTTTTTTCTCATTTAAGCCACCCTGTATCTCTAGCTGGTTCGGAAATCCCCATGTAGTTGCTTTTATCTTGGACACATGGTACGCAATTTGACACAACTGTAATTTCTTTCAGAAGCTGCTGCAAAATGACAATACAATATTGAGGCTTAAGTAACAAGTACCATTTAAATGGCATATTATTGTAAATCCAAATAATTTTGACAATTATGTTGTGATTTGAAATATTTATAAGACATTGATGTTTTGTTGCAATAAGGGATACTATTATTTACATAATAATAATATAATAATGGATTCACTTTTAATTACCAAGTCAAGTTAATTAATTAAAGAAGTAGTGTTCAGTTCTGAAGCAAAATTTCAGATACAGCTTTGGATTGAGTGTATCATTGTACGATATATAATATTTTTTATCATATGGTCATTCTTCATTTTATGGACAGTAATATGTTGACTATAGAAGGGGTGAACCATGAAAAAATCAAGCGTGTATTAAATAATAAGTAAGGCCGGAGGTCGAACTAACTAATCGTTATATGGGTTATTATATAACATTAAAAGATTTTTCTAGCATTTGGTAAAAGTTAAAATTTTTGAGGCTTCAGTTATCATTATTAACTGACACCCTTATTTTTAGAACTGCTCATAGATCGTTCAGCCACAATATACATTGCCGGTGGACTCAAGGCAATGAACACTTCTACCTTGAAACTGATTTCCAGGAAAGATTCAGTATCAATGTGTGCCTAGGAATGTTAGACCGAAAAGTGGTAGATGATGTTTTGTTTCGAAAAAAAAAACTTTATTGTCTATTCTCCAAACTTCTCCAAAATACCTCCAATAATATGGTGCCTCGGCTCAACGCGAACTTCAGTGTATATGGTTTTTAAACATCTTTAAACAAACAGATGGGTTAGTAGAAACGGGCCAGCTCGGCCCCCAGAGATTAATCCCATAGATTACTCTATATCGAAATTGATTACAAAATTTAGATGGATTAAAAAACTATAAAACTTTTTTTTTCTCATTCTGTAGCTTAAAATCACAACAAAGGTAAAATTTAAAAATTTGGAACTTTAAACACTGCTCAATTAAAAAATACAAATTTATTAACAATACTTTTTCTGTGTTATACGCTGTTCCTACCAGTCAAATATCTTTGAAATTAAAGAGTGACGTACTGTAATAAGTTATGGAGTTTTGCGATATCTTTACTACTGTCATCGGAAACTTGTGCTTATTCATACAAGTTCGTCCGTTTTCGGGGACTGGTAGTAACCTTCGGCTTCGGCCAAACCTTTTGCTGATTTTTGGCCGAATGCCGAAGTTGAGGCCGAGGGTAGTTGTTTGGCCGAAGGTGACCGAAGGCGAAGCCGAATGGGCGGTAATGCATTGGAAGCGTAGAGTCAACAGTAAGCAGAACGTAAGTTTTCCCAATTACTACTTATACAAATATTCAACAATGCGTGCTGGGCACAGTTAAAACGATTTCATGACTATGGTCGTATCAGAAAAATAGAGCTGTACTTAATTTAATTGATGAATTTCCAGCACTTATACCAGGAAAGTAGCTCCGTACCGTAACGGACTTTTCTAATTTTAAAATAATTACAATTATATTCCTATAGCCTTTAAAGATTGCACCCGGTAATTATTTTATTTTCATACCATATGTGGCTTTCTGACAATAACTTATTGAAATGATCAGTCAAGCACTTTAGTTCTTAAGAAATGTTTTATTTACTGACGAGGCCTATTTCTCACGAGACTGTATCAGAAATTAGACACATATAATTTTTTTAATAAATGTGTGACTAGAAACTATCAATTAATAGTGTTAATATTTTCAACATATTAACTGTTATTCTTAAATACGTTCTTATTCAAATCAGGTTTATGCACGACGGTGCAACTGCACTTTTTAGTAAACGTGCAATAAGCCAGTTGAATGAGGTGTTTGCCAGACGACAGATAAGTTAATGTCGACCTGATCATCTGGCTACCCCGAACTTAGTCTTTTGGATTTTTATATATGACTATATCTGGAATTTTTGTGATCTATTTAAACTGAGTTAAGATATTGATGATTTGCAAAACTACGTAGAAGCAGGCTGTAAAACGAACAGAAATTCACCAGAAATGTTTCAACAGGCAAATCTATGTTAAAAAGAATAGATGTATTCAAGCTGAAGGCAGTGATTTTCTTGTTGGGATTGACAATATTCAACAGTATTTTATTTTTCGTTAATACTATAGCATTAATTTGACAAAAGTTCTTCAAACGAATGATTTGGTGGTTTATTGTTTATACCTGTTAAAAAATAATTTAGGGTTGAAATAAATTCAGAAAGTGTCGAGTGATTGGCAGATAAGTTGCGCGAAGTTTCCTTTGTTTACTTAATAACAGGAATCTAACAAAGAGTCAAATGTTTGGTGCATTTTGGAAGGGCTTAACCATTCACGGAAGGAGATTGTCAAGAAAATATAATTTCGCATCAGTAATTAATATTGATGAGGCTACGCTGGTATTGCTGTTTACGGACAAACCAGTGAAGACAGTAAATTAAAATGTATTTTTAAAGGATCGTATATACTATCGAAAAGATGAATCATTGTGTTTTTATTTTATTTTCCATAAATACATTCGTGTACCGCAGTTGAACGTTTTATTTCGATAATTGCCCTAGTGAACTGAAAACGAAGTGATTAGATCCTTTTCAACTTATAAACTCCACAGAGATACTGTCCGTGTGCCAACAATATTCTTTTCGAGTGGACCATCTGCACAATGAAACACGTTTGTTGAAAATGGCCAGATGCGATTCCCAAACGGCATGCTCGACATCGGCACAACTACGGACTGTTTCTCTGCGAACGACTCTCTAATTGAAAAATAATTCTTCTTTTTGCTCGAAACTCCTTGCGTCTAATAGGTTTTCGCATCATATAATGTCATTATTTGAATATAAAAAAACACTTAGAACAAACAGGTTATGAGAATATGAAATTGTTTTGTTATTTACATTTTCATGTATAATCCGTATGTAATAATGTTAACAGATTAGAAACTGTTCTCAATTTTTGATGCCTATAAATTTAGAAAAATACTATCCAATTAATAGGTAAAAATTCTGTAATGTCGGTGACTGTTTAAGATTTTAACGAGTTCATATTATACTTGGTATAAATTAAACGCAATTAATCGATTTACTTTGTATACTCGTAATCTCGGTAGATAAATTAAATTAATAATTAAATGTCGGTTGCGTAATATCTGTAAAAATCGCGTTCATACAAACTAATGAGGAAAACAGAAAACGTTCCTTTTCGATTTCGGTTAATATATTTTAAGAATATGTTTAAAAATAGTTTATGGCTGTAATTAGAAACATTAATTTCTTAAACATACAATATAACTCTTTAATCAATTGTTTGCCACGTCTAACATCCTATTAAATGGTGGCGATTTAATTATAGAATACAGTTGAAAATAACAAAATATGTGTTTTCGAAAACATACATGAATGATTTAAACAAACCCGTCACAAAAAACACCTTGCTCGTGTTAGGACTTGTTACGTTCAGAGTTTCATACTAGTCATACTGGTTTTCAAAGCTATTAAGGTGAGAACTCCACTACAATAACAAGTTTCATCATATATTCTTAGAATCTTATCGTGGCGTCACATACCGTTCACAGTCGTGAATATAAAATATTAAGGAACAATTGAAACAGAAACACAAAATTTGGTCAACATCGGTCCAGCCATTTAGGCTTTTAAATTATTTTTTAAACCTGATTGCAGCGCCACCTATCTGGTTCAACTCAAATATACACAAAATATTTAAGAAAAATCGGTCCAGCAGTTGGGAATAGTTAAAAATAGTAATTAGGAAGATCCTTCTTTCACAAGTGTGTAATGAGGTATTTTCAAATGCTTGAACAACTCACATATGATGGCTAAGAGCCATCTCGATACGTTCTATGCTAGATTCTAGAGACACACACGAAGCCACAGATAAACATGTTAAAACTTATCGCACCCGTATTTTTGCGCTTGGAGTTAAAAAAAACAAACACACTCGTCGAATAGTGCACACCCATTTATTGATTCGGTGAAAAAATAATTTCGTCAAGTGCGAGTTGGACTCGCATACTAAGGGTTCCGTACCACCTTCAAGATTCAATTTTCCAGTTTCAGTCAAGCAGGGAGTGAGTGCATTTTCTTATATTTACCCTAATATCTTTTAAAGGAAGCGTTTTAAATTTATAAAAAATATACACTTTGATTTTCCACACATAGACTTATATGTATTTAATTTTCTAATTTGGCCTTTTATAATCTACTGTCTGTTTTGAGGCTCTGTAGAATGGAAGATAAAGGGCAAAATAGGTCATTTTCTTATATTTACCCTAATATCTTTTAAAGGAAGCGTTTTAAATTTATAAAAAATATACACTTTGATTTTCCACACATAGACTTATATGTATTTAATTTTCTAATTTGGCCTTTTATAATCTACTGTCTGTTTTGAGGCTCTGTAGAATGGAAGATAAAGGGCAAAATAGGTCAAGTTTTAAATTATAAATTATTAAATCTGTTATTCATATTATTTAAAAATACAAATAAAATATATTTTTCAAAAATTTAAATAGTATAGTTTCTAATGTGGGAATTACGTCGATGTTTAACATTTTTGTTAATATCTTTTAAACAAATGATTTCAAAAAAATATGATATATTTGTAATTCACATAATGAGCCTTTTATCTGATATATTACATGAAAATTGAATTTTTATTTTCCAATTAATGTTATAATTTGTCCCTAAAATTACTATGGGGGTTTTCTAATAATTTTTCTTATAAATTTTAAGTGAGCCCAAGTACTACTAATTATTTTCAAAATTGTTTAATATCTTTACGTTTATATCTTGTAAACAATTAATTTTAAATATATGAAAAATATATATTTGTATTCCTCATAATGAGCCCTTTCATTTTATGTATTGCATAATGCGTTAAAAAATATATTTTTTATTTTCCGTTTAAGTCTATAATTTGGCCCCTAATATTAATATTAGGGATTTTTTCATATTTTTTCCTGTAAACAAAAAAATTTAGGTCTTACAGTTTGGGGAATAACAGGGGTAATGGTATTTTTTTAAATATTTTTTTAATATATTTTAAAATATTCATTAAAAAAAAATAAAAAAATATATTTGTATTCGTCATAATGAGCCCTGTGATTTGATATATTACATGATCCGTTAGAAACAATTACAGTTTTTTATTATCCATTTAATTCTATAAGCTGCCCCCCAAAATTAATATTAGGGTTTTCTCCTTATTTTTCCAGTTAAGTTTTCAAAATTTTCCAGCTTATGGTTTTGGAGATAAGGGGGGAATGGGTAAATTTTTTAATATTTTTGTTAATATCTTTTAATTAATTTATTTAAAAAAATAAAAAACATATATTTGTTTTCGCCATAATGAGCCCTCTCATTTGATATATAACATGATGGGTTAGAAACAATTTTAATTTTATATTTTCCATTTATTTCTGTAATTTGCCCCCAAAATTAAAAGTAGAGGTTTCTCCTTATTTTACCAGTAAACTTCAGGTCAGGCCCTATACCTCGAATTTTTTTGAAAACTTTACGTTTTATAGTTTCGGAGATACGGGGGGGGGGGGGGAATGGGTAAATTTTGGTATATTTTCGTTAATATATTTTCAACTATTTTTTTAAAATATGAAAATAATATATTTGTATTCCTCAGAATGAGATGTTCCATTTCATCTATTACATGATGCGTTTGAATTTTTTTTATTTTTAAATTTTTATTTAATTCTATAATTTGCCCCCCAAAATTAATAATGGTTTCTCCTTATTTCTCCTGTAAAGTTCGGGCAACGTTCTATATTTCCTATTTTTTTCAAAATTTTAGGCTCAGTAGTTTCGATGATCAGGGGGGGAACTATCGATTTTTTAGTTTTTTCCCCCAGAAGTACCCCTAAAATCAAAATTTCTGCTTTAACTATATGTACTCCTGATCGGGTCACCAAACTATACATTGGTACCAAATTTCAACCTCTTCCGTCCAGTAGGTTAGGAGAAAATTGCTGTGATGTGACAGCGGCAGAAATGCGAAGTGATATTATAAGGGTATCCGTATATTGTATATACGGAACCCTAACAAGGACAACATATTTTGTTTATTAATGACGTCAGCCACAAATATTAAATAGTTTCAATTAAACATTATCTGTCGTGATAGAATTACTGTGGCCTGATCCCAATGGTGTAGTTATGTTGAGTACAAACTTTCACATTTCAATTTTTTGCAATATTCTGAAGCCGAAGTAACTTATTTGCAAATTGTTTTTCTTGTTAATTACACCACAAATACAAATGAGTAAATAATCATTTAGCATAATTGTATGGAAAGACTAGTTGCATGGTTGGCACATTTCTGACCAAGATACAATTCAAGATTATAATAATTCGGGGCTTTTTTGTCAGTGGCCTTTTATTTATACATACAAGCTTTAGTTTTTGGTATACAAAAAATTAGCGTTATGTCCTACATAACATCAAATAAAGATTTCCATTTTTTTCTGCTATTTGTCAGATTTTTTTCAGTATTATTTTCCTATTGACCTAAAGTAATTGTCAACAGCTCCGAAGCAATTTACATTTTGAATACGTTTAGCTGGAGTAACAGTAACCTATTTGGGGTTCCGTTATAGAGAAACAACGATTTGTTTGTGTCAAACACAAACACACACACGCACACACACCTTATTTTCTAGCATTATGTTTAGTAGAACCCAGAATATCGTCAATTGAATGTTGATAGACTCCTCTTCTAAAATTAAATCTGCAACCTCCCACCCGTTACATAAGAATTTTGAGCTTTCTTAGCATCACGTGTCAAAAATAATTAGCATCTGTCAACTCAATGCAATTTCTTGCACTTTCTTCGAGGTGTCATTCTTTTGTAAATAAGATAATATATATAATTTATATCGTTTCTGGTCAGTAACCTTCATCAGTTGCGACTATAGATTCCGAATCGGGAGCCACTCATTGTCATTGCTGTAATCCCGTAAGTCCTAGGTTAGAATGTCGCGTTAACATGTTCAGGTCAACTTCACCTGTCAGAAATATTGAATACAATACAATGGCACCTCTAAGAAAGTATTCTATATCTATATTATTACATATAGAGAGGACACCATCATGTCGCTTTGACAAAGACGAGAACAAAAGAAGCTATACTATGATACGACCATTGAGTACAAAAATTGTTTCACAAATTTTAGCTATTTGCTTCACACAACGCTGTGAGGTCTTTTTTGTATGATGACAAGTTTCGGTGGCGAAAAACGCCGTTCAGCTTTTATGGTAACCTGTGATGAATAGTATATTAAGGTTTTTTATACCTGCCGTAAATTAGTACAAAAATAATAGAAAAGAAACAAATAATCAAATTGATTTAATTATAGAGATTTTCTCCTACATACACCCTATATATTATTTTAGAGGAATCACCTGAACATTATTTACTTATATAATATTGTTATATACTCCGTGGGTTCAATTAAAATTATAAAAACTAATATTCACTACCACTTTCTAGAACTTTTATTTACATCAAATATATACAACAGCTGATCACAATAACAATTTTACATAAGCTCTTCGCTGCACTAACTAACTGCTGCGACGATGGCCTATTCCTTTTAAAATCAGCATAGAAAACTCTCGTACAATCCATTATCAATTCTAGAGTTGCAGAGCCATTTCGAAATCAATTTTTTTGTCCTAACAGAGATCGATGTCGTACTGGAATGAAACCAGGGCCGGCTTAGGGCAATTTCGTTACACCACCCCCCTTTAATTCTGATTTTCCCGGTCAGAAAGATCCATGGTAGGGAGCGAATCGATCTGAATGGACCACCTTCAACTTAGCCCCGGGGGTTTCGACGAATCCGGTAGACGACGTCATTAAGCCTCTTGACCACCTCGTATGGACCATCCCATGAGGGTGTAAGCTTTAGGGATTTACCCTTGCTCCGTTGGGGGTTGTACAGCCAGACTTTGTCCCTCTCTTGGAACCCGACTGAATTGAATTTAAGGTTGTATCGCGTTTTCATCCGGCCACTGGTGGCCAACATCTGCGTTCGTGCTAATTCGTGTATTGCCTGCATGTTATGTCGGAGCTGGTCGGCATAATCGTTAATGTCTTGGGAAGAATCTTCGGGGGAGCCAAAAGCCAAATCCCAGGGTAATCGCAGCTCTTTTAAGAATAGGACCCTGGCTGGAGTCAGGACTGTACTATTATGTACGGCTGAGCGATATGCCAACAGGAATAAGGGAATATGCTCATCCCAATCACGCTGGTTATTGCTGACGACCTTGGATAGGTGTTGTTACAAGGTCCTGTTGAATCTTTCGACCATTCCGTCTGACTGTGGGTGCAATGGTGTTGTTCTCGTTTTCCGGATCCGCCAACATCGTGCAGACCTTCTGGAACACATTCGATTGGAAGTTACGTATCTGGTCTGAATGTAGTTCCATCGGGACACCGTCGCTAGCGTGGTTGCCTCTTGGGTGGGTATCGCATATGCCTCAAGCCATTTGCTGAAGTAATCCATTGCGACCAGAATGTATTTGTTCCCCCTCTCAGACTTAGAAAACGGACCGGCGACATCGACCATTCCATTCTCTACTCTTAGAGAGTCCCATTGGGCCCATAACGATTTCAGCAGGCCTGAGTATCAAGCTACCTCGTCCCATCGTGGCCTGGGTGTCCCCCTCGTTTTGAGTGACAAGATTGGTTCGATGTCTGGATCAGCCATTTGGTCCTGGATGCACTGTTCCGTTGTCCAGTCTTCATTGGCCTGCACTCGGATCTGTCTGATAGAGATACTCTTTCGCTGCTCCGTCTTCAGACAATGTCCCCATTCTGCTCTACAGGGTCTTCTGGATAGGGCATTGGCATTGTTGTGCAAACGGCCGGCACGGTGTTCCACCTTGAAATCGCATTGCTGTAATTTCTCCATTCACCTGGCCAGTTGTCCTTCCGGTGTCTTCATGACCAGGATTCCTTTTAGGGCGGCATGATCTGTTCCGATTAAGAAATGACGACCATAGAGGTATTTGTGGAAATGGTCTACCGCCCTTATTATTTCAAGAATTTCGTTTCTGGTGACGCAATAATTTCTTTCCGGTTTCGACAATCGACGGCTGTAGTACTCGATTACCCTCTCTTCACCATCTTGCACCTGGGATAGGACGGATCCCAAACCTGTATTGCTGGCGTCGGTCTGAATGATGTTTCGTAATCCTGATTCCAACGGAAGGTCTCTGTCTCGGTGGTCTGCCGATATAGAGGCGCGGCAATGGTGGCAAATCCCTCAACAAATCGCCTGTAGTAGGAACAAGGCCTAAGAAGCTTCGGAGTTCATGCTTGTCTCTTGGGGACTGGCCAATCACGCATGGCTTCTATCTTGTCGTCGTTGGTGCGGATTCCTGACTCGGAAACCACGTGGCCCAAAAAATCTACTTCTTTTTGGAACAAGGAACATTTCTTCGGGTTGAATCTCCGGTTGGCGTTATTAATTCTGGAGAATTCTTCGCCCACGTTCTTCACATGGTCGTCGAATGTCTGAACTATAACCAGAATGTCGTCGAGGTATACTAAACACGTCCTCCATGTTAACCCGCTCATGACATACTCCATTAGCCTCTCGAATGTTGAGGGAGCATTACATAACCCAAAGGGCCTGCCCGTGAGTTGGAACAGCCCTTTACTAGTGGAGAACGCTGTCTTCTCCCTGTCGTTTTCGTGTAGACCAACTTGCCAATATCCACTTTTTAGGTCTAGTGTGGAGAACCAACGGGGGCCTGCTAGTGTGGTCAGAGTGTCATCAATTCGGGGTAGTGGATAACTGTCTTTCTTGATGACCTTACTCAGCTTTCTGTAATCTACGCAAAATCGGGTGGTTCCATCCTTCTTTTTAACTGGCACGACGGGAGCGGACCATGGGCTGATGGATGGCTCAATATCTCCATTTTGTAACATAGACTCGATGTTTTCCTCGACTGCCTCCCCTGTATCTATTCGGTGCTGGATGATGTTGGTGCGACCGGTGGTTCCATCTTCACTATTAAAAATTTGCCAGTGCTTTGTGATAAATTACTTGGCTTTCTTCTATTTCTCTGGTGTAAGGTGTGCCAAATGGTCTGCAAACTGTTGTCGGAACTGTTTATTGGGCCCTGTCTCCATCACCGATGTCTGGTACCCTCCACGGGCTCCACCATTCCAACGCAGCTCCCAGGATTGCTTGCTAGCTGGCCATGATTAACCTGTTCCGTTCAACCGGGAATTTTAGCTGAAGACTTTACCACAATTTTTATGGAGGTGACTGAACTGTTGACGGAGCGTGTCAATACAAATTCCTTATTTAGGAACCGAAGAACTTCATATCTCAGGTCGAAAATAAATCCATGCTGGCTAATTAGGTCCATACTCAGTTTAAAATCGTCCTCAATATTTGCTACCAGGACCCTATGCCGGATCATGTTGTCCCCTATCTGTAGCACGATATCTCCCTGTATTGACATGGACTCGCCGGTGACTGTTCTGAGCTGGATGTTATTGGTAACTGGCCGAATCTCTGATGCTCTCAAAACCCTGGACGTGGCAATGGACACAGTGGCGCCGGTGTTGATGATATTTGCTCGGCCATTGATGGTGCCCTTGTTGACTAGGCTGCTGCCGTCTCGGCAAAATCCCCTGATGGATAGATGGATAACGTTTTGGGGCTGGTGGAGGGTTAGTCCGCATTCGCCCCCTTATGCTGACCGGTTGGAGATTCTTTGGTTGGTAAGGTCGGTTTGTTGGCTACCCCTGGTTGGCGATCGTTCCGGTAACCTTACTCTGCAGTCACGTTGAAAGTGTCCTGTCCGTCCACAGCGGTCACATGTCCCCTTTGGTACCAGTTCTTTGTGGCCGTTCTAATAGCTTGTTCAGACCAGCCAGCAGGGCTTGACATGGTGACTCTGGCTCTTTCTGGTTAAAGGAAACTGCTCGGACACTCGGCTTGGACATGTTAATGACGGCCTCTACTTCTAACGCCCGAAGTAATTACTTTTCTTGACGCCACTTAGTCTTAGATTTCGTTGTACTTCCACATCTCTGATGCCGTTTATGAAACTCTGTGTGGCCAACTGGTCTTTCGTTTCCACTGGCAGGTCTGGGTAGGACAAGTGTACTAACCGTCTAATCTTTGCTTCGAATTCTTGGAGGCTTTCACCGGATTTTTGCGTTTTTCCACTGAGTTGGACTTGGTATACCGGGCTCAAGAATTGATTGTCGTATCTCTTGTCCAGAATGGCGATGATTTTGTCGAAATTGCCTTGTTCATCGACTGAAATGCTTTGGAGGAATTCTAAGACCGGACCTCTTAAGGAAATTACAAGAGACGTAGATTTTTCTTGGTTATTCCATCCATTAGCTGTAGCCACGGCAGTAATTGCCGTTTACACATGGGCCAAGATGAACTGCCATCAAATTTGGGTGGCTTACTAAAGGAACCTTTGGTACTCACGGTGTGCTGGCATTTCCCTCTCTGCAAATCTTGTTGCAATGTTTTAATTGCTGTTTCCACTTTATCTTGTACTTCACTGTGTACTACTTTAATTGAACTGATTACAACTTTTACCTGGTTTTAGATAGGATTTAATTCAAATTTCACCTGGTTCTGGATGGAATCGATGTCATCTACTTTGGTTTCAAGAGTATCCACGGTATTTTTTAGGACCTGTATGTAGTCGTTTATTTCTCTTATGTTTGATTCCACTATTTCATTCGTTCGTTAACTTTGTCATTAACTTGCCTTACTATTTGCATTAATTGTTCAAATTGCAGCTGTCTTTTCTCTTCAGTTACTTTAAAATCACATTGTTATTTTTCTTCTAATAATTTAAAGTCATTTTGTCGTTTTAATTCAAGTTGTTCTTGTTTTTCTTCAAATTTCGAGAATAATCCCTCAATTAAATTGTGTTGTTTTTCTTCCATCGTGAAAACAAGATTTGTTATTTTTGCATCAAAAGCTCACTAACCTTTGCTGGATTTCTTCTTGAGGTTGTTTCTCCTTCTTGTACCAGTTTTTTCAGAATCTTAGTAATTTTTTCATCTAGTCCCTCCGTAACCTGTTCGACAATTTTTTGGTAGTTTCGTCGGTTTTTTCCATACTTCGGTTTTCCATAAATCAATTTACGATTTTAATTTCACTTAATCCTTCACTTCTGATCACCAAATTTGTTATATACTATGTGGGTTCAATTAAAATTTAAAAACTAATATTCCCTACCATTTTCTAGAACTTTTATTTACATCAAATATATTGTTACGAAAATTACCCAAAGCCGACCCTGTTTCATTTCAGTACGACAACAATCGCTTTGAGATAAAAAATGGTTCTCGAAAAGACCCGGCACCTGTAGGAGTGATGATGATTTTTGCGAGAATTTACTATGCTGGTTTTATGAAGGAAGCAGGCCACGATCGCGAGTTCAGTTGGTGGAGCGAAGAGCTTATATGTAAAATTGTTGTTGTGATATTTGAATCAGCTGTTGTATATTCGATGTAAATAAAAGTTTCTAGAAAACTGAAAGTGAATATTAGTTTTATAATTTTAAATTGAACCCACGGACTATATTGCACTATAGAACAGCTGATCACAATAACAATTTTACATAAGCTCTTCGCTGCACTAACTAACTGCTGCGACGATGGCCTACTCCTTTTAAAATCAACATCGAAAACTCTCGTACAATCCATTATCAATTCTACAGCTGCCTAGCCATTTCGAGATCTTTTTTTCCTAAATGCGATCGATGTCTTACTGGAATGAAACCAGGGCCGGCTTAAGGAAATTTCGTTACAATATTACAATTTAAACTGTCCAACTCGATAAAGCCTGTTTTAAATAATAAATATATACATACATAAAACAGGTAAAAGCTTAGATGTAATACATCCATTTCACTTTCTTGTAATTAAATCGGCAATATGCATGATTTTTTTGTATTTTCTGATATATTTAAAGAACACATATATGAAATGTTCAGCTTATGGTCTTATGAATAGAAATGTTTATTTTAAATACGATTATCTAAAAATTTACAAGATGAGAACGCCACCGCGAGATACCTACAAGAAGGGTATTTTTTAATTTACCGATAAACAAACATTATTAAAAAAATCTGGTTTTGTGAATAAAGGGTACATCAAAATATCCAGATAGTCTGTAGTGGTACAGTTTCTCTATGGCAAAGCTAGAGCACGATGTAAATAAATGGTTGAACCAGCACTATGAGGACAGTCGTTGTCGTTGATCAGAATGATTCCGGAAGTCAGCATACCTTTTCTTCTGTTCTGAATAGCTGTCCTCAAACGATGTAAAGTCTCACAATAAGCGGCTGAATTATCGTTGAATGGTTGTTCCATCCGGCATGAACTTAACCAGTCACACACCTTGCATTGTCCCAAAACACGGTTGCCACAACCTTTAGATTGTTGAAGGTTTGCTTGAATTTCTTCGGTTTGTTTGGCAAATTTGTGTGCTTCCATTGTTGTAGCTACCGTCTTGTTTCGGATGTGTCAGAACGAATCCAAGGTCTCGTCTCCAGAAACAATTGATTTAAAAAAATCGTCCTCTTTATTGTCAAGGAATGTCAAAACAGAAACTACTTGGCGAGCTTTGCGGTTGTTTGAAGAACATTTTCGGTACTCAGCGAGCACAATTCTTTTTGTAGTGTTCTGTAATAATAGAGTACAGAGATGACCTCAAAACCTCAGGAAATCTCACAGACAACTCACTTATAGTGAACCTACGGTTTACTCTAACCGCTTCGTCAAGTCATTGAAAAAGGTTGTTTGTCGCAGTACCTTGTACTCGTCGTTCATATCAGTACGATATTTAAATTTCTGACACTATTCACGCAGCTAGAAGCCAATGCCAAACATTTTCAGTGGAAATATTAAATGTAAAAAATAACTTCAGCACAATTCAAAACAAAAATGTTAAATAACCATTTCCAGAACCAGCGCGCCCTATGTTCAGCAAGTCATGGGTCTCAGTTAATGAATTTGGCCAGATACCTTCAAGAGTTTGTTAGCTCCGAAACCGCTGCCTTATGTTCGGTATAGAACCTTCAACCCTACAAAGAAAAGAGGTCTTTTCGCACTACCCAACCTAGTTGGTACAAGTCAAAGAGTCTTATTGTTGCCATAATTTCTGTTAATCTCTTACACCACTTTTAATAAAAAACAAAAAGTAGTAACATTCCGGAAGTTAACTTGTTGCATAAAGTATAACCAGGGTGAGCCATGGAAATAAATAATTATAGTTTAAAAAAACTAAAAAATACCTTTGATAGCAAACCGAACTAAAAAGCAGACAATAATTTTTAATTATGAACAGTTTATATTACAGCAGTAGAAAGTAAAAAGCGTGGGGTGCTTGAAATATTAAATTTTACAATTATTCTATTGGCAACTATTTATAAGAGGAGAGTTATGCAAATATAGTGAAATGCACCCCAAAAAAAGACAACAAACGGGAAAATTCAACTTAAAGAATTGTGTTGTCATGGGCCCATGTGCCAATTTTCAACTTAATTGGACTTCTTTAAGTTGGTGAAAATTACATTGAAAGTTTCCGTTACATAGATAGATACATATGTACACATGAACCTTATAAAAGCGTATTAAAAATAAATACAATTCTCGCTGCCAATGCCGTCAGTAAATACGGAAGCTTGAGACATGAACCGCTAAATTATATTAGAATGACTTCAAAACAAACAATATTTGTTTTTACTACTTATCCTAATTTTAATTGCCGACTCTAGATACTTTAAACTTTATTAATTTTAAACTAAGGAAGTTAACAACGGAACTATTTGTGATGTATCAGTACCTAAATATTTCCAAATAAGAGATATCAAGTAGATATAGCAGAGGAATTCGCAAAAAAACCTTTTATAACATGGGTGGTTTATCTTCTTTACGAGTTGATACGAGAACAAGCCTAGAATAAGTAATCCCGGCTGTATCAGATCAACACTTCGGCCCTCATCAAACTAATTAGTTGTTGAAATGAAGGCAATGCGTATTAACCCAGATACAAAGCAAATCGCTTTTATCCCTTAGTTAATTTCTAAATCAGAGATTCATTACTATATCTCTTAGAATCAGTAATATATCCGCAAAGATTTATTATAGAATGAACAAGTTGCAAAAACTAAATATTAATTTTTGAATTTTTAGAGATGTTAAGAAAATGAAGTAATTTCAAAATTAGGATGACGAGTTTTATAAAATATGTAGTGCATATAGTTTCATATCACAGATCGATTAATTCAAAGTTTGTATTTGCTGATAATGTCTTTATATTTTGAAACGACAAAAAAATTTAAGAATTAAAAATATTATACACATTAATAAAAGAGTAAGCATATATATCCATATGACAAAGTACATGATTTATTGTCTTTGCTATATTTCAGTCCACAAGAGAAACGAAAGGCACATTATTTTACAAGTATACATTGCCAGTCAAAAGTCTCCTCCTTCCCTTGTATCTCTTGAGATAAATTTGGAGAGCGAAAATAAACGGTAGTAAATTTCTATACTAGTGGTAATAGATAAGGTAACAGTAAAAGATGACGTCACATGGACACTCTGACAACTAATTTTAAGGAGAACCTTATGGCAAATGACAGATTATTTGAAGAGCAATACCTACTCAGCTATGCTAAAAAAGAGAGATTTGAACAAAAAAATATCTAAATCAATTCTTTTCCTTTAAATAACGTTTCAAATACAATATGTTTGTTCTTATAAATCCATATTTATTCCCTGAAAAATCAAAGAAATCTGATATGATAATGCATTAGAAGAAGCGCTCACAAACATTTTAAGTGAATTCAATAAGCTTTAAAATTTGTCAGATACGCTTTACATTTTAGACATTCGGGGGATACATCCGTTTGTTATTTCGAATCATGCTTGAATTTTGCAGACGTTTTGCCAAGGTCTCCCTTGGCATTCTCAATGCGTTGTCATGGTGAACTGAGAGGTGATCTATCTGGGCCCCCATTTTATATGCTTTTGTCGGAGGTCGTATGGCATCTGATTGGTCGGTGTGGACTCAGCTCCCTTCGCTGCCGTGTCGGGTAGGTCGCTTGTTGACGGATTTGTATTGTGTAGCTAATTCTGATTTATTTCTTGGTTGAATAATTGTCTTCCATGTACTAGAAGACGCAGGGCATCGTTTCTGTTATCTAGTTGTCTATTTTTCTCAGTTTCAACATCTTCCCGTATCATTTTTGTCCTGTAATAGGTCGTTTGTGCGATCTGTTTACAACTATCGAAATTGATTTTATGGCCCATTGTTGTTGATGTTCAAACAGAGCCGATGTCGTTTGTTTATTTTTCACAGCTAATTTGTGTTCATCTAAACGGGCTGAAATTCTACTGTTCGTTTGTCCGACGTATATTTTGTCGCACGTTCCGCAAGTTATACGATATACCCCTTGGTTTTCTAGCTTAACTCCTGGTTTGGGATTTCGTAAACATATTTCTATAGTCTGGTGTGGTTTGTATGCCGCCGCTGTGTTATACCTTCGAAGAATTAGGCCAATTCTGTCCGTTGTCCCTTTGATGTACGGTAAGACTGCTTTTAGTCTTTCAATAAGATCGTCGTTTGGTTTTGGTTATTGCCTTTTTGATTAAAAGAAATAAAACAGAATTTAATTAATTAATTGGTGCAGATATTTGGTTTCTAAAATCATGCAAACAAAACCCAATTTTTCCAAAATTCATTCAGATTAAAGTATCTAATAATTCCCAGGCTTGAAAAAAGTTGAAAAATATGCTAAATTAAAGTTGTTAAATTTATAAATCAGACATTTGTACACTAAACGTATTTTATTAGAAATTGGTAGTTATTTATTACATAAAAAACTTTGCACACTGGATAGAGTTTCAGCGACGTATGTTTTGCATCATAAATGCATAGCATATAAATAAAATAAGAAAACTGAACAAAAAATTCAATCAGTTATGTTCAAAAAATAAATATAAAATCAAATGTAATGACTGTTATCTAAAATATTTTGGGCAAAAACTTACAGCTGTTAGAACTCGATATCAAGATCATTTTGCACATATAAAATACGGGAGATCTGACAAATCTAGTGTAACACATCATGTTTTGGAACATAGTCACTCTATAGATTTAAATTATTTACAATTAGTTAGACAAGTCAATATATGTAAGGAATTAGACTCGTATGAAAGCATGATGTTATATAAAAATAATAAAAATATGAACCTTATGAATTCCGAAAAAGGTCCACTCCCGAATTATTCATTACATAATATATTACCTAAGAATCACTAGAAATTTGCATTTTACGAACGTAAGTATTTAATAACTTAATTACCGTATATATTATGTTTGAAGGTTAGTTACTTAAGGATTAGTGTATTAACATTAGGGTTTTCCTTAATAATTTACAGATAGTTTTTAAGTATATATTAGGGAATAGCTATTAATATTTTCAGTTTTTGTTTACTCCTTGATGATGACAGCTTCGCTGTTGAACCGTGCGTTGCGTGAGAAAAGAAAGGTTTGGTGTTAGGGTACAAAACTTTCTATTTATAGGACCGCTAATAGAGCTGATAAAATTGACTAAAAGTCTTATAAGTAGAAATACACAATTGTATATGTCTACATGCGTGAGTGTAAACTCATACACATGCATAGTTACTTATGTTCAAATGCAATGTGACCAACTAAAAAAATACCCGAAGTCCCCCCTCATTGGCAGACAGATTTCATTGTTTTTTACTAATATCTTCATGAGATTAATAGTAAATAAACATAGTTGAAGTAAGACCTAGACGAGTACAGATTTTAAATTAGTTTCCCTTGGCCACTCCCTTCTCTTAATATTATCGATGTAAAGGTTTTCTGCGGATTTACTATGCTATTCTTGGTGTGGTTTCCCTTTTCAATCATCCATAATTGTGTCATCTATTACTATTATAAAATTGTAGTTGTCTGTTTGTTTGTTTATTTGTTTGTTTGTTTGTTTGTTACCTCATCATCTAATAACTACTGAACTGTTTTTGAAGAATCTTTTTCTGTTGCAAAGCTTATAGTTTGACTTAAAATCTGGTATACATTTTATCTCCCTACATTGACAGAAACGGTAGATATAGCCAAAAAACTAATAAATATAGTTCGGTAATACACAATTAGTCAATTGGTTCCAGCGCATGCACCAAATATTAGATACTTGAATCAGCTTAGCGTTTATCCATAATTCGGGATATGCCAATGTGACATGTTTGGCTTTAAAAAAAATTTAACTGATATATCAAATGTAATTTTACAGGATATTCCATAAAATGGATAGGTAAAACTTAGAACTACGGAGTAGAACTACGTATTTAAGAATTCTTGAAAAAAAAAGTATATTAGGTGGCCTGTAAGTAGCTGCATATATACAATGTGGTTGAAATAAGGGGGAAGTTATAAGGGGTGGTTCAAAAAAGATATATTGAGTGGACCTAAACAGTTGTATATACCAGGTAGTTGAAATACGGGTGGAGTTGTCAATTATATTTATAAGAGCGGATAAAAAAATGTTATATTGTTAGGGTCATAAGTAGTAGCATATACAATGTGTGTGAAATATAATTAGATTTATACAGGGTGGATAAAAAAATATGTTATGTAAGCAGTTAGCATATTTGAATTTTCTTGAGCTATTATTATAGTTATGAAATGGGTTGAAAAAATGTTAGAAGCAGATATTATACCGGGTGGTTGAAATATAAGATGGAGTGGAATTATAGTTTATAGGGTAGTTAAAAATTTGTTTTATAACCAAAAGTAGTTCACAAGTTCACAAGTAGCATGTTATAGGATGGTTGAAATATCTAGCAGAGTATAATTACTGCTATATCTACGGGTGGGTTTAAAACATAATTAAAAATTTTATGATTAAAAACCTGTTTTATATACCGGATAGATGAAATATAGGGTGGACTAGAATTCTAAGTATACAGGGTGGTGAAAAAAGGTTAGGGTGGCCCATTAGTAGTTGCTTATACAAGGTTGTTGGAATATAGCGTAGAGAAGAACAATAATTATACAGTGTGAGTAAAATAATTTGGTCAAGTGCGAGGTGGACTCGCATACTAAGGGTTCCGTACCACCTTCAAGATTCTAATATTCCAGTTTCAGACAAGCAGGGAATGAGTGCATTTTCATATATTTGTCCTAATATCTTTTAAAGGAAGCGTTTTAAATTTATAAAAAATATACACTTTCATTTTCCACACATAGACTTTTTATTTATCTGCTTCAGGATTCGCTTGATTTTTATAAGAATACATATGTATTTAATTTTCTAATTTGGCCCCCAAAAATTCACATTAGTGTTTTATTTTAATAATAAACATTCACGGAATCCTTTTATAATCTACTGTCTCAATTTTGAGGCTCTGTAGATTGGAAGATATGGGCAAAATAGGTCAAGTTTTAAATTATAAATTATTAAATATATTATTCAAATTATTTAAAAATACAAATAAAATATATTTTCGAAAATTTAAATAGTTCAGTTTCTAAAGTGGGAATTACGTCGATATTTAACATTTTTGTTAATATCTTTTAAACAAATGATTTAAAAATATGAAATATTCGTAATTTACATGTGTCTTTTATCTGATATGATGCGTTTGAAAATTGAATTTTTATTGTTCACTTAATTGTATAATTTGTCCCTAAAATTACTATGGGGGTTTTCTAATAATTTTCTTATAAATTTCAAGTAAGCACCAGTACCCCTAATTATTTTCTTATCTTAGGTAGTAAGGTTTCGGAAATAAAGCGAGAAATGAGAATTTTTTATATCTTTATGTTAATATCTTGTAAACAATTAATTTTAAAAATATGAAAAATATGTATTTGTATTCCTCATAATAAACCCTTTCATTTGATGTATTGCATGATGCGTTAAAATATATTTTTTTATTTTCCGTTTAAATCTATAATTTGGCACCCAAAATATTAATATTAGGAATTTCTTCGTATTTTTTCCTGTAAACAAAAAAATTAGGTCTTATAGTTTTGGGAATAAAGGGTAATTTTTTAAATATTTTTTTAAATATATTTTTAAATATTTATTTAAAAAAATAAAAAATATATTAGTATTCGTCATAATAAGCGCTTTGATTTGATATATTACTTGATACGTTAGAAACAATTATAATTTTTTATTTTCCATTTAATTCTATAATTTGCCCCCCCCCCAAATGAATATTAGGGGTTCCTCCTTATTTTTCCAGCAAAGTTCAGGTAAATATATTTGTTTTCGTCATAATAAGCCCTTTCATTTGATGTATAACATTTCATTCTGTTTTTGGCCCCCAAAATTAAAAGTAGATATTTCTCCTTAGTTTTCCAGTAAACTTCAGGCCAAACCCTATACCTCTAATTTTTTCAAATCTTTGCGTTTTATAGTTTCGGAGATAAGAGTGGGGGGAATGGGTAAATTTTGGTATATTTTCGTTAATATCTTTTTAATTATTTTTTTTAATATGAAAAAAAATATATTTGTGTTCATTTGATATATTACATGATGCGTTTGAATTTTTTTTATTTTTAAATTTTCATTTAATTCTATAATTTGCCCCCCAAAATTAATATTAATGGTTTCTCCTTATTTTTCCTGTAAAGTTCGCGCAACGATCTATATTTCCTATTTTTTTCAAAATTTTAGGCTCAGTAGTTTCGGGATCAGGGGGGGAACGGTCGATTTTTTTAGTTTTTCCCCCCAAAAGTACCCCTAAAATCAAAATTGATACCAAATTTCAACCTCTTCCGTCCAGTAGTTTAGGAGAAAATTGCTGTGATGTGACATTGGCAGAAATCCGGTGTGATATTATAAGGGTATCCGTATATTGTATATACGGAACCCTAAAATATAGAAAAATTTTGAGTACCTGAATTATGGGGCAAAGTGAAGTTGTTATCCTTTCAGAGTGTGATTCAAACAATGTTAGAAAAAGCTGAAAATGAAGGATGGTTTAAATGAAGTGTGGAGAGAAATTATGTTTTATACTTTGCTTCAAAAATTAGAGGTAATAAATAGCGTAGCTCATAATTAGTTTCACAGATAGGATATTTGAAAAATTCGTCGCATAGGGTGCCCCATAAACAGATGCAGTTTTGGTGAAATTTATTGGGAATTGATGGATTTATAATTATACAGGGTGGTACATTGACAAGAAAGGTAGATATAGCGAAGAAAACCACTACCATGTTCGATAACACACAATTAGTCAATTGGTTCCACCGCATGCACCAAATATTAGATACTTGCATCAACTTAGCTTTTATTCAAAATTTGGAATGTAACATGTTTCAATTTAAAAAAAAATCAACTGATACATCAAGTGTAGTTTTACAGGGTGTTCTATATATAGGATATGTGAAGCGGAGTAGAATTACATGGATTTAAAATATCTTGAAAAAATGATATATTAGGTGGTCCGTAAGCAGCTGCATACATACAATGTGGGTGAAATATGGAGCAAGTTATATGGGGTGTTCAAAAAAGGTATATTGAGTGGGTCATAAACAGTTGCATATACCAGGTGGACTTGAATTATATTTATACAGGGTGGATAAAAAAATGTGTTATGTAAGCAGTTAAGATACTTTAATTTTCTTGAGCTATTATTATAATTATGAAATGGGTTGACAAAAATGTTAAAACTCGTTGTTTGTACAGGGTTTTGAAATATAAGATGGAGTGGAATTATAGTTTATAGGGTAGTTAAAGTTTAAATTCACAAGTACTTCACAAGTTCACAAGTAACACATATAGGATGGTTGAAATATACAGAGTATAATTGTAGCTAAACAGGTGGGTTTAAAAATATTATAATAGAATGTTATGATCTGCAAACTGTTCCATATACCGGATAGGTGAAATATTGGGTGGACTAGAATTCTAAGTGAACAGGGTGGTGCAAAAATGTTATATAGCCCATAAATACTTGCACATACAAGGTTGTTGAAGTATAGGGCGGAGTAGAATAATAATTATACAGTGTGGGTAAAAAAATTGTTTTATAGGTTAGAGAATTGGAGTACCTGAAATATGGGGCAAATTCTAGTTATAGTTACACAGTGTGATTCAAACAACGTTACAAAACGTTGCAAATGAAGGGTGATTTAAATGAAGTGTGAAAAGAAATTATACTTTATACTGAGGTTCAAAAAATATGAGGAAAATTGTGAAATAGCGTAGTTCTTAATCAGTTGCACAGATAGAACATTTTAATATAGGGAGGATTAGAGTACATATTTGTTGAGTATTTAAAAAATTATTATATAGGGTACCTAATAAGCAGGTGCAGTTTTGGTGAAATTTATTGGGAAGTTATGGATTTATATTTCTACAGCGTGGTACAAAAATGTTATAGAGAGTGAAGTAGAAGTATAGTTTAACAGTGTGGATAAAAATTGTATGAAAAATTTTCTTGAATTGAACATGAGTTGTGTTGCATATATGCAATATCTGAAACATGGGGTGAAGTAAAATTATAGTTATACAGTGTAATTCAAACAATGTTAAAAAAAGTTGCATATAATGGATGGTTTAAAAGTGTTTAAAAAATGTTATACCTATATGGTTACCCCTAAGCGAGATGCATATACAGCGTGGTTGAAATATTATGTAGAATAAAATTATGGTTATACATGATGGTTCAAAAAATGATAGACAAATAAGTTACAATGGTTGACTAATTGGCAGCAGTATATACAAGATGATTTAAATAAAGATAGAAGTAGAGTTATAGCTATAGAAGGCAGTTCAAAAAAATATTGAATAAACTTGTTACATAGAGTGACCATGTAAAGTTGCGGTTTGGGTAAAATATGTTGGGGATTGGTGGATTTATAGTTTTATACAGAGTGGTACAAACAAAGTAATATTGGGTGGCCTATAAGTATAAGTAAAAAGTAGACTATGAACAGTTGCATCGTGATATATGGAATACCTGACATATGAGGCGAAGCAAAATTATAGTTATATATTGTGTTTAACATAATTTTAGAAAAAGGGGCATATAAAGGATGGTTAAAATATGGGGCGGAGGGAAATTATATTTTACGAAGTGGCTCAAGAAATATCATAAATAATTGTTATATAGCGTATAGAGTGGAGTAGAATTATAGCTAGGTAATTTAAAAATGTTATATTTGATGACAAATAAATAGCAGCTTATACAGGATGGTTGAAGGATAGGGTGAAGCAGAGTTACAGTTATACAAGGTTGTTCCAAAAAATGTTAAATAGAATTATTTTATAGGGTGGCTCATAAATGCTTGCAGTTTCGGAAATATATTCGGGATTGGTAGATTTATATAATTTGTTATATTAGAGAGACCATATGTTTCATAAGTAATTTTTTTTCAAAGAATTCTATATTTCATACGCGGGTGAAACCGCGGGTAACGGCTAGTCATATATGAAATTAATATCCTATCGACCTTGAAATCGACCTTCAATTTCTTACAATTCCTGATGAAACCTCTCTCCATGTTACCCACTGAAATCGCCATTATTTTCTGGTAATTGATCAGTATGTGAATCGAGGAAATGGAGTTTTAAGTTTTCAAAAATTGCCTTACTTCAGAGAATGCATACGTCTCATCAAAATCACAAACAAATTGTTTTTTGGTCGTGTGATACCATTTCGTGAACTTATTCTCTTTTTACCAAGGCAGTGTGGCTTCGTCCAGTTAAAAAATAGCGCCCAAATAATCTTCCAATACATAAAAAGTCGCAGTCCATTTCTTTCAAAGGACTCCTATTTTCATTTTTTAATTGGGAAACATAACAACAAAATAATTGCAGAAATTATTAATAATCTGACAATGGTAGATTTGATTAGTCTTTTATTAGAAGTTAGAATTCATATTTGGGAAATTCTATAGATTTTAGCTCAATATGATTAGTTAAACAAGTGAAAGATTTGTACCGGAACATTGGCCTCAAAATATGTTTTTTTTTTGTTCCTGGTTGATTGGGATAACTTCCTATATGATTGTCTAAATCGATCAGGTGGATGAAACTATTGTATATTTTAACATAGGCGTAAACTGCACTGTACCTTTTTACAATTATTCTATTATGTAATAAGTGGATAATGCAATCTTCTTTTGGATTCCATAGATGAAGTTTCCGTTATCACAGTAGAGTCCTGGATGATTCAAGTTAAGCAGAAGGATTTGATGAATATTGATAGAAATGTTCATTTATTATTAGATAGTTTAAGGTTGGTAGTTAGGGCAAATTTTAATATTAAAATATTCCGAATGAGCAATTAGGAAATGAGTTGAAAAGTTTATTTTGTAACCTGAATAATTATACATGGCGTTTTTGTAAATCATAGCATGTTTCTCGAAATTAACCCCTTGGTGCAATCAATAATTTCTGCTCGAATATATCAAAAATTTCAATTTGCCATTGAGATAAACTTATTAATTGTTAAAATACTGCCGTCAAAAAAATCCAACTGTAACAAGAGTTGTAGCATTCTCGATATCTGAAATAATTCAAAACGTAATGTTTAATTAGAGTTTTCACCAACCAAATAATAGTTCTCCTTTCTAAATTATTATATACGATTACTAATATATAATTTAACTTCTTATATGTTAAACTAGAACATATAAAAGTATGTCGTGGAACAACTCAAAATCCTAACAGAATTTATTGCAATTTTTCTAATTCACTTTTCAATTCTATCATTTAATATAATTGATTTCTTAAATATCTCCTGCACAAAAGGTCTTAAATACACAACTTATAATAACAAATATACAGTTTTTAAAAATACTCTACTATAAAAAGCACAGCTACAGTTGTTAGATACCTACACAATAAGTAATAAATGTAAAAGTTTTTATAGTGTACTATTAAATTATCTACCTATCTAGTAAATATATTTTTGAAGTCGAGGCCAAGCAAACGTCAAATCCTACATTGCTTACATATCTACTACTTTAGCAAACTTGATTGTTATATGACACCGACTTCAAAAATATAGCTAGGGAAATAATTTGTACAGAATAAGCACCTTTCATTGTTCCAATTTATTACTTTATGTATGTAGGTACCTAGTAACTGTGTTTTGTTAATTATTTTCAACTTTTTAGTTCGTTTTATTTTAAATTGGCTGTCATTTATATTTATGTTGTAAGTTATAACTTTATACTAGAAGTTAACAGAGATATTTTCAAGTTCGCAATTTATATCTTTCAGTGTCACCAACAACCAGAATATTGCAATATAATTTAAATATCTATGAGGAAAGGTCAATTTAACTCTTCGTTGCTTTTTACATATTTTGCTTTGGTTTTCGAAAATTTTCTGAAAAAAAACTACGAAACAAGTTCTAAAAAATATACGAAACCACCTCGTAAACTTTCTTAAATAAATACAATTAAAAAAAACTAAATCGGTAAGCCTGTTTAAAGAAGTCGACAAATATACATAAATATACATGCAACTACTTTTTTTTCGCATAATTTAAACGCTAGCAATCCTGATGTACAATATGTTAAACAAAAAATATCTATTTAAATTGTTTCACAACTAGTGTAGAAATGAAGTACCGCACATAGAAAAAGAAACTCATGTGAAAATGCTGGTTTTCGCCAAATTAACAAATATGTGAATAATGCAATTTGTACAGTTGTCACAAGGGTAATCAGAAAATGTAAGCTAAGCCTAAAGAAGGAAAACTGCTGAATAAGTTAAAACCAGTTGCTAAATTGCTTATGAAAAAAATCGTTAATACACCAGACTAATGTAATACAGACTAAAATGTAAAAATAACTAATTTTTTCTCCACCAGATGCAAATAATAAACATAAGAATGCACAAATAATAGCTGTGTATAGCAAACATATATATTTATTTTAGCAAACTTTAATAATTTTCCTAATCCTTATTTTAGAATATTAGATTTTACATTCTATTAGTCAATTGCATATATAATTCAACTTGAATCACAACTAAATTCAGATAATTCATCATATTTTTTATATGAGTAATCTTCAAATAATTCCTTTATTAATATTCTTATTAATTGTAGCAAACAAACTGTCATTTTTTATTCAAAGTTTAATACTCCTTCTAAAATATCAAATTAAACTTACCAAAGCATAATAATGTGCGAATATTTTTATCTGAAATAATTTATCATGTTGTTGAAAAAGCTAGTTAGAAGTTCACTTAACCAGTAACTTAGTTATGCACGCAAAGCCTTTTTCTTTTATATTTCAACTTCAACAAAACGCAAACTAGATGGAACACTCGATCTTAGCTTATTAATTGGCTGTAACTTTCCAAGGAAAAAGTTTACTTAAAATATTTTGATTCAACGAAGGAAACTTTTTAAATCACCAGGACGTATAAGACCAAAAATTGATAATATAATAATTCTACTAATATTAAATTATAAAGTATAAATTAACTTTTATGTTAAGACATATTCAGCATAATAGAGCAAATTCAGAACACAAAGAATTATTCACCTATTCAAAATAATATATAATAGTTGACACAGTTTTTAAAGAAAATAAAATTTACAAATACAGTTAGCAAATTTTCATGGGTTCTAGAAAAAAAATTATATAATCTATTGGTATTTAAAACATCATAAAATACTTATACTTGGAAAGCTAGTGTCTAATTTTTCATGAAGTGTTTGATTCATGTATATAACAGGTATAGATATGATACACGAGTTGGGAATCGAATGTTTGCCATACTTAGTAGGTTCGATAAGTAACAGGCATGCAAGAAAGGTGTAATGGTATACCACGATGAGCTGATTCGATATATATATATATATATATATATATATATATATATATATATATATATATATAAACTACTAGAAGTATTAATTCGAGGAGCTAGTTTCAGTTAATGTTTTTTAGTTGTCTAAGACTTCCCATTCTACCCCAACTTTGTTTTTTAAATGTCTTATTTATAGAAGGGTTCCAGTTTAGTTATTTAAATTTTTCTGAAAATTTTGACAGATGCAACCTTTCGAAAACAAAATTAATTTTTTGGTGCAAAATTTGTATAATTTCCCTAAGTAAAACTTGTAGCTTCCTAAATCTTTGGAAACTGTTAAAAAAAATACGAACTGTTCAGAAATTGGCGCCAAATTCGGTTTTTGTTATTTTAAAAATGTATTAATTTTACATTTTTTACTGCTGAATAAAATAGAGTATCTTATTGTCTAAATATGTATATGTATTAAGAACGTTTTGCATTTATTCCAAATAAGGTGGATCCACTTGTATACGATTTGAGTATCATCCTTTTTTTGGGTCTGTTCATTACATTGACATTCATTTAATATAGTGTCTTCTCCAAGGAATATTATAATAAATCCTTAGACAGTTTTAAGTGATATAGCATAATAGGACGCAGTTTTACAATTTTAATAAACTTTGTTTGCTACCAATTTGAGTTATCTTTAAAAATGAAGGTACTTAACTAACTTAAAACCTAGCATAAAATTTGCAAATGTGTCATAAAAATAAATAATTTTTTAGTGATGTGGCATAATTAGATGGATTTTATCATTATAATTACTCATGTTTGATTGAGAATTTTAGAAATTATAAAAAATAAAGGTATTTTACTTTTTAGCAAAATTCATATTTACTAAAAAGCCCATATACAGTTGAAAAAGTGACATGTAATGATTACAGTATACGTTTCTGACAATGCGAATATTTTTATGAAGGATAACTTTTACTCTTAATATTGTTCACTGTTGTTCTTTGATTTCTGAAGACACACTGTATAGATATACAGACTAATTGAGAATGTTCAGAAGTTGAATAACTCGCAATTATGATGGTTAATCGAATTTCAGTTCAATTTATTATACCCCAAGTTCCGAACAGAAATTTTCCAGATTTAATACGAGCATCTCCACCATAGCTTACTATTTAAGAAAGTCGGTAACAAAGTTTTTCCCTATTTTCTAAAAAAGGGTACAAGCTATTTTATCGAAAAAGATATGAGACCACTTTTATGTTTTTTTGGGGAATAACACCACAATAGAAATAAAACTACGTATATTGTGGTGTTATTTCCCAAAAAACATAAAAGTAATCAAGAATATGCCACAAACAACGTTTAGAAGGCAGATATTAGACCATTTCAGGATCCCCTGGAATACGTTACAGTACACACAGTCAAAATTTCTTGAGCCGTTTTCGAATAACCGCTGAACACACATAAAAAAGATACATACGAATTTGAAGTCGGTTAAAAATAATGAAGATTATGCTTACAACCCTATTAATCTAAAGTAAACGGTTTTTGAATAAATTTTGAATAACCAAAATTTCCGTGTGGTTATTAGAGATATCTGAATTATCAGAAGGGTTTTTTTGACAGAATCGACAAGAAACACATTCAGAAGTGTCAACAAACAATATTTGCTAATAATTTCACTTTAAAGTATAATTAGATAGAAAGAATTTAGAATTAGTGACGAAGAATAATTCTATTGTTAATAATTTAGGGTAAATGTGATAAAATTATTAAAAGAGCATGTGAAACCTTCTGTTCGCTATACCTCGGTAGACCAACACCCAGACATGACACCCTGACGCGGCTCTATCACAATTGCAAAACACATAGGCATTTGAAAAAGTAAGAAAAAAGGAAATCTGTCGTAGATAATGAAGAAAATGAAGCTGCAGTCTTGGCATATTTCAGAGCGTATCCAAATAATTCTTTATTAGATTCCGAAATTATTGCTAAGTACTTTAGTTTACAACTTTGTCATCTCGATCGAGGTCGTCCTCTCAATTATTGGGAGACAGTCGGTCTAAATGAACCATCTTTACCTTGGCCGTCATATTCTGGCGAAAGCTTTACACAACATCTCTTGACAACTTCAAATTAACCATCTCAAGCTGGTATGAACTTTGAAGACTTGGTTGGAGATTGTATAACCAGAACTCACTTTCAAATATCCGTGGTAACGTGTCTTCATCCGATCGCAGGTTGCCGATATCGCGTCCGAGTTAGTTCGTTTGTGGCCAGCAGCTTTACCTAAATTGGTCAGCATAACAAACGTTGAGAGAAACAGAAAACTAAGGGGACATATCTAACTAAGCTTCCTTCTGATTGGTGCTTATTTGGGTGAGTCAAATGACTTCTAGCGATTTCTTGCAGTACTAGACTAAGATAGATACATTCACACGGTTTCCTTTCTCTTTCATCCAGCGTTACAGTTCCACTTGTACAGGCCCATACCTTACGCATACTATCTTTAGGTATTACCTCTATGATGGTGAACCATATTCCAAACGCAATTGTCGTCATCAAACAGCCCAACCCTGATGTACGTAACGCTTTAATAGCAATATTCTAACCTTTACCCATGCTGAGGGAGAGTGGAACCATGTTGCCAAAGTCATTCTTATAGACCTGATATCAACACTTGATTAGTATTCGTATTATATGATTAAGTTTAGGGATCGAAAAACAAGATGCTGAGGACAATGATTTATACAGCTAATGACAATGAGGGTACCTACTCAACACAAATGGTAACCAGTACTGATTTTTGAATTGTGGGCGGTGGACGAAAGCCTACCGATATACCGTTGTTATATCTCTATAGTTGCAAACTCTGCTACTACTTTGTCGCTCATAGCGGCTACAGACCCTAAAAACTCAAAGAAATTTAGAGGAAAAATTAATATGATGGTAGCTAGTGAAATGCTGGAGAATAACTTAACAGAGATATTAAAGAAATATAAACCAACGGTCTTCTTAAAGTTGAATTAAATTAATTCATAAACTCGTCATATATTTTGTCCTATAATGGCAAAACATATGCCGTGTTTCCTGTCCAATTTAGGACATAAATATAAATTTTAACCAACAAGTTAAACTAGTATTTACGGCATCGTATCGAAATCAAAGTGAATGTCTAGAAAAACTAGCAATATGGAAATTCCACAGAATGGTAAAAATATTTTGCGCCACTTGAGAACACAGAATATCATGTTAAAATAATTGCTTTATCGAGTTACCCAAAGTACACCAAACTTGAGTTTTTCCGTTAGCGCCCTCCACATTAACACTTACAGTTCGGTAATTATTATGTTTCAACCTCTTGTTATGCCCATTAATGTATTTCTCTAGTTCCATTCCACATTACAATACTACCTCTCTGTAATCTCTATTGCAAACTTTGCTGTCGGTTGCACGAACTCAGAATAATATGTGAAATTTCGTCTGTATACAAACATGTTATGCGGTTCGTCTTTGATATACAATTCCTCAAATTCCTGCTGGCTCCAGTTAGTCTGAAATAGCATTCTATATGAATTTTTTGCCCTTATATGTATATTTATTTATACCTACTATAACCAGCAAAATTATGAAACAAGGTCAATAAAACTGTAACAATTAGCTTTGTTAACACTCTGACAGGTAGTTTTTCGCACATATCCGATTTCTTACATCCTTTTTCTAACAGCTGCAAGAAGAATTTTTCTTCAATGCAACATCTTATATATTTCTACAGATTTCGGTGAATAGTTATTTCACGAAATCAATACTAGGTGCTGTCGGGCTAATCTTAAACAATAACGAAAATATACTCACTGACAAAGAAATCGCAACACCCAGAAGTAGATGTTTTGGTAAACATAGATGCCATAGCAACAGATAAAAATTTGGTAAAGTTTGGTGAATGTTTTTTCATGTAAACTTTTTTATTATCAATTAATATGGTAGTCGTTTTCTGCATTTTTTAAAATCTACCAAAAGGCCGAATGTATAGCCAGCTAAGTGAATTTGAAAGAAGAATTATTGATTTAGGGGAGGCGGATTTTCATTTCGAAAAATCACTTAACCTCACGAACGGATATCTAACTAATGATATGGAATGTTGTCAAGTGTAATTCTATAATACCCGAAATCGGATAAAAGTAGGCACCGGATGTCGAACGGGCACAAAATTGTTCAAGAACAAGGAGAACAAGACCAACTTGTAAGTGTCAGAACGGTTTACCGCTGTGTTTTGGACTGCAGCATTATCGAGCCAATGTAGTAGTGCAGAGAAAGACAAAATTGGAATGCGGAATAGGAACAGGTCGTCTTCTGTTAAGAATCGCGACTCTGGTAGGGTGGACATGATGACCGAAGAAGGGTTAGACGACGTCGAGGAGAAAGACGTCAACCTCAATTTGATGTTAGGCGTTATGGTATGGAAGAAGTAAAGTCGTATGTACTCCCTTACCTTAATATGCTCATAGATCCCATATTTCAACAAGGCAATGCTGTCCCTCGCGTTGCTTGAGTTAGTTTAAACTTTTTTGAAGAGACCCATGTGAGCTTTCGCACACGGAACATGTTTGGGATATGATGGGTAAAAAGTTTAGTAGGTACACTTACCCCAGCCCCCATGGACCTTGGATGTTCTAAGTGATGAAATACAGGTACCCTGTGACAATATTCCTCAAGAAGGAATTGACCATTTTATTGAATTAATGCCAAGACGTATTGTGGAGTATATGTAGTGTATATGTGGACAAACAAAGATTTTTCTTGTACGTTGCGAATGATCACTTGAATAATTCTTTACATTTTAACACTTATTTGATTCCTTCACTCCTATAAATTCTACCAACTGGTTTCGTAGATAATAGGTTTGTTCATAGTAGCCAGTTGCCAAGGATTCCAACGGTTTGAGAAATTCTACGCCAATCAGCGAGCTCGGTAGTTAACTCGGCGAACGCTCGATTGGAGTACAATTTCTCAAACCGTTGGAATCGTTGGCAACTGGCTACTATGAACAAGCTTATTGATTTCTAACAACTTCCCTAGAATAAATAGAGCGGTGTATAATCTAGACATCGAGGTGTTACTTCTATCGGTCGTCATTTACCTATCGAGGAATGTCGTTATCTAAACCTTTGTAAACCGGATGTGCGATGTTCGCTACATTCATCGTCCTGTTTGCTGCACCCAGTGCTTGAGGATTATTTCTTTTGAAAAATTTCTATTAAAATAGACAAACGTTCAACCATTTTACTACACATCATAGATAAATATATGGGACCAACTTGGGAGCCGTTATCAAAAAAACGAGTGACATAAAACATGCATTTATAATGAGTATCGTATATAAAGCTATATCAGATTCGGACAAAACGTTTCAAAAATATATTATTTTAGCAAGTCAAACTGTACGCAAATAAAAATCAAAACCATTCAATTAAGAACGTATCAGTATGTCTATGCATTAAATAATTTTTAATTACCATTACTCAACATTTCCTCTTGTAATGCACGTTCAATAAATTTCATTATCTTCTTTTCAAACAGGACATTGGAATTTATTGTAAGCCCAGGGGAACGGCATGTCGGTGTGTGATTGATTTCATTTCACACAGCCATATTTCGATGAAAAATTGACAAAAATTGGCTTTAAGTATGAAAAATGAAAGTACCTAATTGAATGATATCTAAAATTTCATGAAGCCGTGTAACAGATTGAAATTGGATAGTATTGTGGAATTGCGGAATAATATTTTATGTAAGTAGCTTTGTGAACGTGACTCAAATTGAAATGAATACTTTGCATAGCAACACGACCGAATAAAATTTGAAGGAGTATTTTTATCGCTTAAGTAGGAACAAATCTGGTATCCTAAATGTTTCCGCAAAATATTATTTTAACTCATAATAATGATGAACATGAAAATATAAAAAGAAAATTTAATTTAATGCATAGTTTTAAAATAATCTGTATACTTAACTTTTGGGAGATAATTTGTATTATTTAACTCTATCAAATTATCAAAGCTGATCTATATCTTGATAATATTAAAACTCACTGATTTATAGAAATGAAGATAAACACATTAGGATTTCAAAATAGGTTGAATGAGAAGCAACAACATGTAGAGAATTTAACCAATTATAGTAAGGAGCTAACTAATAGAAAAATTATATAGAAAAATTAGAATGCAGTAATTTCTTGGGATCAATTCCATTATTTATTTTATAACAATACTTAAAAATAACTAATAGACCTTAAGAAAAATAACAAACTACATTTCCGAGACATATTAATTAGTAAAATCGACAACCACACTAAAGGAGCCTTAAGAACTAATTACAAAATTTCGTGTAGAGTAAAGCTATACCATATATACAACGTTTGTGAGGAAGATATAAAGATTATATTAGGAAATGACAATTCGAAAAATCATAAATTTATAAACACTCTTGGGATATAGGTCACAAAATATAATTTAAAAGGGCATCAATAGTATACAAAATCAGTACCGGAATACCAAACCAAAACTAAAGGAGTTGACCTTAACTCTATTAAGTGAATTAACTCAATGGAATTCAATCGTATCTGGTTGTCAACAGAAGATTTTTCCTTGTTTCCCTTGTGACGTTAAAGGGATCACTAAAACAACACAATCATTTTTTTAACGAATGCTTCTACCTTTAAGCGAAGTCTGACTAAAAAATACATTAAAAAATGAATTAAAAAAACTTATCTAAAAAGCATGGAATAATTTTTTGCTACAACAATGAAATACTTATTATGAAGTCGGTGCCAAGCTAAAGTGAAAATATTTTGGGAACTATATTTATAAGTTGTACTTCGCGACTTCGCTGTTCAAATTGGTACCGACTTCAGACAAAGTATTTAATTGTTGTAGCAAAAAATTATTTCATGGTTTTTAATTAAGTTATTTTTTTGAGGACGGTATTTGTTTTTTTAAACGTATTTATTTTACATTTTTTAGTAATGCAATTGGCTTAATTGGATACAGTGTGCAAATATAAGTAATTTTTTCAATATTGCCTATAATAAGGTATTTTACGTTTAAGCATCATTTATTAGTTTGACCAACCTGGCTTCCTGCTGAATAGATTAACTTGTTTTCTAAATATGTATATGTATATTATATGTAAAACTTAACATTATTAAACTTATAAATTCATTCAAATCTGCTTTCTCGTAATTCTATTACGATTGTACCTCTTAAAGTAAAGTTCTATTTCGTTCAACGCGTATTTAAAACCGCTTATGAAAATTCAAAGTTAAATTATCAAATAATTCAAGTGTAATCTTTGTGTTAGTAAAATAATAATCTTTTTTAAAACTTAGTTTATGAGAACCCACTCATAACATTTGGCGCAGTCATCCAGATCTTGGACGCCGATCGAACACGCGTAATTCCTAAATTGGTGGCTCACTCCGGCGTTGGATTCCAATCCTTCATCCAAGAAAACGAACCCTGCAAAAGGAAGAATCACTCAACAGAAGCAGAATCCTTCAACAGAAGCAGAATTGCAGTCTCCAAGTCAAAAAGAGTGACAGAACACGCGTGCGTAATCCCTGAATTGGTTACTCACTCCACTGGAAGAACTTAGGAAACAAAGCAGAATGGCTTAACAATACAGAATTGCAGACGAAAAACCAGTCTCCAAGTCAACAGTGACAGAACACGCATAAGTCCTGAATTGGTTACTCACTCCACTTGAAAAACTTAGGAAACAAGGTAGGGATCATCATCTTGATTCAATAATAACAATAAAATAATTGTATGTTCTAATATCTTCAAAGGGTAAAATAATCCTTAAAAATAACAATAAACGGTTATAAAATAATTTAACTAACTTTCAAAAAAAAAGAACTCGCAAAACCTTTCAAAAAGTTACACACAGAGGAACACGTTATAGAGCCATATAAACCATCAGAAATTTTCAGTTTGGTACAAGAATTTGACAGAAATCTAATTAATCTACAAACATTTATAAATGATTGCGAAACCGCTAATCGCATGGCAGTAGGTGATCAAAATTAATTTTTAACTATTCACATAAAAAAATAAATTAAAATTAAAAGCACTTGGCTTGAAATAAAAAAATTATTAGAATTACATTTTGCCGACACGAGAGATTTTTCAAGTCTAATGCACGACCTTCAAAAAATGCATTAGCTAGAAAACGAAAATGCAATAACATTCGTATCGAGATTACAAATCGTGAACTCAAAGTTATATGCTTCTATTACGAGTAATAAACAACTTTTGTCCGCAATCGAGAAATCCGCTCAAACTCGCATGATAGACAATGTGTTTAAATGCTTTATTAACAGGTTTAAATGGTCAATTAGGTTACGTAATCAGAGCTGTAAATCCCGCAGATATCGTAAGTGCAACGACTTTGATAAAGAGAGAACTTCAGTTGCAACAATTCGAGAGACAAAAACACGATCTTTTGCCGCTTTGGCAAAAACGCACTTTTTCAAAAAAAATTCACAGACACAATGTACTTATTGCAGAAACATAGGACATTTATACAATGACTGTAGGAAAAGACCAACACAACAATCAAAAAATCATCCAAACAGTAACTCTAACAACTATCAAAACAATTTCCAAAGACCCCCGAATTTCTCTAACAATTTCCAGAGAAATCAAAATCAAAATAATCAAAGTCACATCCAAAGAAATCCGAATTTTCGAAACAATTCACAACCTTCAACAAGTCAAGGTAATTCCTCAAACACAGGAACAATTCCTAGACTCCAGTCAATGAATTTCAAAGACAACAAAATACAAATACAAATTCAAGAACAAACCATTATAATCAAGACAACTTTAACAATCTTTAGACTCATCCAACAAATTGATTACGAAAATCATGAAACATTTTTACAAAATGAACATTTTCAAGAGGACTTCATTCCGGAAGCTCCACCTCACATGGAAAATCTAACAGCCCAAATACAAACTCTCAACCTTACAGAGAACACATTCATTTAAAAAATAAGTTCCCCCTACTAACAGTAAATAGAGAAGACCTCTATTATATAAAAGATGCGATAAACCAATTTAAAATTTTAATAGATACAGGCGCAGGTTTATCGATTTTCAAACCCCAAACTTGCAAAAACTATAAAAAGAGAAACAAAGAAAACATCACTATATAAGGCATAACGAATCAACAAATTATAACGGATTTGAAGACGCGAGATGTAAGACCGACATCTAGGATTTTCGAAAGAATCAGTACACAGAGGTTCCGAATCTGGAGCCGTGTAATTGCTGTTCTCTCTCAACTCCTAGGACAGAATGTCACGATAAAATTTTTTCAGGTTACTTCACCTGTCAGAGATATTGAATATTTTCTTCGAGGTGTCATTCCTTTGTACGCAACACAATATATATTATATATCAATATAATACATATTGTTTCTGGTTAGGGAACCTTCATCAGTTGCGCTTCCCACAATTGAATGTCTTCTCGAACACTTCTTTATGCATTTGATGCATTTCGTTAAATTTGAAGACGCGAGATGTAAGATGTAAGATGTAAAAGGAATGACACCTCGAAGAGAGTATTCAATATCTCTGACAGGTGAAGTAACCTGAAAAAATTGTATCGTGACATTCTGTCCTAGGAGTTGAGAGAGAACAGCAATTACACGGAACGGCTCCAGATTCGGAAACTCTGTGTACTGATTCTCTCGAGAATCCTAGATGTCGGTCTTATATCTCGCGTCTTCAAATTTAACGAAATGCATCAAATGCATAAAGAAGTGTTCGAGAGGACATTCAATTGTGGGAAGCGCAACTGATGAAGGTTCCCTAACCAGAAAAATATGTATTATATTGATATATAATATATATTGTCTTGCGTACAAAGGAATGACACCTCGAAGAGAGTATTAAATTATAACGGAATCAGTATTAATTCCTTTCGGAAACGATAATCATCACAAAGTGTACATTTATGACTTAGATATCGAATTTGACGGTATTCTAGGGTCAGATTTTCTGCAACAATACCAATGTGTAATTGTTTTGAAAAATGAACAATTAATTACAAATTTTAACTCAATACCTCTTTTTAAATTTACCAAAGATCATTTTAACCATGAACCCACAGAAAATGTCTCAACAATGACAATTAAAAATTCAAGTCCTAGTCATATTTCAAATGAAATTCAAATAGAAAAAATCGTAAAACTAAAATGCAATTTAAAAAACAAACAAGCTGTATTAGAAGTCACAGAAATAAATAAAGTCAGGTTACCAAACTCGTTAATAAAAACAAATGATAAAGGTGAATTTTATACCTCATTAATAAATCCTTATGCAATTAATCAAACCAGAAATTTTGAGAATTTACAAATCGAACCTCTCGAAAGTTATTCAGTAAATTATTTCTCAAACTCAAATTTTGAAAACAACTTGTACATTGACCAAGAAGACGAAATATTACAACAACTAAGATTGGATTATCTAAATGACGAAGGAAAGGAAAACACCATCCAAATTTGCACAGAATTTTCAGATATATTTTATTTAGACTGAGATAAACTCACGTTCACGAATGAAACAAAACATAAAATAAATACAGGTGACGCAAAACTTATTATGACAAAATCATATCAATATCCATACGCACACAAAGAAGAAGTAAAGAACCAAATTTCAAAAATGCTAACACAAGGAATAATCAAACCTTCAATCAGCCCATGGAATTCACCAGTGTGGGTAGTTCCTAAGAAAATAGATGCGTCAGGAAAACAAATATGGAGGATCGTCACAGACTACAGGAAACTCAACGAAGTGACAGTAGACGATCGATATCCCCTACCAAACATTTCCGATTTACTCGATCAGTTAGGACAATGTCAGTATTTCACATCCCTCGATTTAGCGTCCGGCTTTCACCAAGTAGAAGGCGATCCCAAAGACTTAGAAAAAACAGCATTTTCAATAGATAACGGTCATTATGAATTTGTCAGGATGCCGTTTGGATTGAAAAACTCACCAGCAACGTTTCAAAGAGTCATGGATTCAATTTTACTAGGAATTCAAAATGAAAGAGCCGCAATTTACATGGACGATATACTCATATACGCAACAATACAAGAGCATAATAAAAGACTAAAAGAAGTTTTCACAAGATTACGAAATTTAAGTCTGACGATACAACCAGATAAGTGTGAATTTCTGAGAAAAGAAGTAGCTTATGTAGGCCACATTGTTACAAAAGATGGAGTTAAGCCAGACCCTTCAAAAATTGTTGCAGTTAAAAATTTCAAAACCGAAAACCACACCAAAAAATAAAATCATTCTTAGGTCTAGCAGGGTATTATAGGCGATTTATTTCAAATAGATAGCAAAACCATTAACGAGATTACTACAAAAAGACGTTCCTTTCAACTTCAATTCAGAAGGCGAAAAATCATTTGAAGAATTAAAAAATGCTCTCATTTCAGAACCAATTTTAAAATCCCAACTTTGAAGAACTTTTGTTCTCACATGTGATGCAAGTGCATATAGTATAGGAGCTGTTTTAAGTCAAGGTCCTATAGGAAAAGACTTACCGATAGCATATGCCTCAGGAACACTTTGTCCGGCAGAAACAAGATATTCGACATATGAACGCGAACTATTAGCAATAGTTTGGGGAGTCAAGAACCTTCCTACTAATTACCGATCATCGCCCTTTAACATGGCTTTTTTCCATAAAGGATCCAGGTAGTCCTCTTGCCAGGTGGCGTCTAAAATTAGAAGAGTACGATTACAAGGTATTGTATAAACCAGGACGAATTAATAAAAATGCAGACGCACTTTCACGAATAAAGATCAATCACTTTAAAGAAACTTCGAAATTAGCAACAAAAATATTAGCCTCAAACAACTCAGAAACCGACAGCGAAAAAACAGCACAGCTGACGAACAAAAAATCGATATTGAAGAAATCGACGCAGAATTTTGGAACACATAAAAATCATAATATAAAAACCTACAAACAGAATTTTTTAAACCACATGTCCAAACACACATCAATATATTACGTCAAATATCCAAATATCTTGAAAATAAATATTCAGAAATATTTGCAGACATTTTAGGGAATAACGAGCGTTATAAAAGAGGTCTAATAGATGGTAACTGTATAGAAATTCATATCGGGAAACCTCGATGCTTCAGACGGGAAATATTTTTCAGATTGTATTGAAAATTAAATCATGAACACCAAATTGAAAATTTAATGAAAAACCAAATATCAGTTACCACTTCGGTAATTAGAAGCTTTAATAATACAATTCAAAAGCTCAAAATAGACGAGGAAGCTTTTAATAAAGATTATTCTTAGTGATGATTTAGCATTTTACGAAAGTAAATTAAAAATATTAGATATTTTCGAAACATTATTGGAAAGTTACACATTTTTCGAAAGTTCAATTTATGATAATAATTAAATAATAACACCAAAAGATTTAGTCAATTCATTGCAAGAAATATCCCAAGGTCTAACAAAAGACAATTTACCAATATCCCCTCAACTAAGAAAAATTGCTAAATATTTTGAAATAATTGAGTTGCATGCTTTTCAAACAGAGTCAAAAATAATATTTGTTTTAAAGATTGACTTAGTAGAATCCGAGTATTATACCTTTTTTCAATTATATCCTCTACCAATTGAAGATACTAGAACAGGTTACATCATTCAATTTTGTATCCGAAAATACATCGCAAAAGATGGTGACTCATTACTATATGTTACCTTTCAAAATTTGGACAATTGCAAAAACCTAGATGCAAATTCAAAGATATGTTCTGATGTACTCCCACTACCAATCGATACAAACTCAATATGCGAAGCTCAACTACTTAAACAACAATTCCAATGGCCAAAAACTTGTTAAACGTCATTAATCTACGCAAATGGCTACAATGTGAAAGAAATCCAGATCAATACGTTATTGATCACGGTATCTGATCCATTACAAATAACAAGTAAATGTGTAAATCAAGACACTAAAACAGTTATAATAAAAAATAATTAATTATAATACTAATTCCAGAGTACAACGCCTTCATTGGAACAACAAGAATAAGAATCAGCAATAGCAATGACAGAAACACGAAAATAATATACAATACTGTCCCAGTGCAAATACCATTTCAATGTTGTAGTAACATTCCAGACAAGAAACAATTACCAGCACTCAAACCCTTAAAACTAAATAAAATTAATGTAGACGATTTGAATATCGCACAACATAAATTAAACCAATACTCCGAACAACTGGATCAAATAATTAATGAACCCTTCATAAATAAAAACATATCATGGTTTACCTATTTTACCATTGGACTCATCGTAGCCCTAATAGCCCTTTACACGTTTTGCAAGTGTAGACGAAAGCAACCGATAAGAATAAGTATCAGGGTCCAAATCCGCCTCCTCCACCATGTCCATATAAAAGAAGACATTTCACCTTCGCCAGATTTTTACCGAGAAAAAGACCCAGTGTCCATCCAGAAGAGGACGAAAACGATATTGAACTTGGTTACAACAAAATGTGAATGAAAACAAAAACATTTAATTTTGTGAACCTTTAATTTCAAAATCAAATTTATGTACTCTTATTTTAATGATATTTTAACCACTTATATTTTAACATTTTTATAATCACATTATGGTATTCAAAGCTTATATTTAAACATTATCTATACTATTATAAAATTGTAAGTTTGTCTGTTTGTTTGTTTGTTTGTTTGTTCGGGCATCACGTAAGAACTACTTAACCGTTTTGCTGAATCTGTTTTTGTTGCGAAGCCTATAGTTTGACTTCAAATCTGGTAGACATTTTATCTCTGTAAATTGACAGAAACGGTAGATATAGCGAAAAAACTTCTACCATGTTGGGTAATTCAAGTACTCAATTGGTTCCACCGCACGCACAAAATATTAGATACTGGCATCAGCTTAGTTTTTATTCAAATTCGGAATATGCAAATGTAACATGTTTCGATTTAACAAAATCAAGATATATCAATCGTAATTTTACTGTATATAGGAATTTTAGAGCGGAGTAGAATTATATAGATCTAAAAAATCTAAAAAAGTTATATTTGGTGTCCTATAAGCAGCTGGATATATACGATGTGGTGGAAATAAGGGAGAGTGGAATTAGCTATACGGGGTGGTCCAAAAAAGTTATATTGAGTGGGCCATAAACAGTTCCATATACCAAGTGGTTGAAAAAGGGTAGAATATTTATACAGTGCTTAAAAAAATAAAAAATGTCTTAGGTAAGCAGTTAGGATCTTTAAATTATGTTCATAAGATATCATAGTTATGAAATGGGTTAAACAAATGTTAGAAGCAGTTGTTTATACAGGGTATTTGAAATTTAAGATGGAGTGGAATTATAGTTTATTTGTGGTTAAAAACTTGTTTTATATCCACAAGTATTTACATATATAGGATGCTCTCTTCGAGGTGTCATTCCTTTGTAAGCAAGATAATATATATAATATAATATATATTGTTTCTGGTCGGGAACCTTCATCAGTTGCGCTTCCCACAATTGAATATCCTCTCGTTTCTTTATGCATTTGATACATTTTGTTAATTTGAAGACGCGAGATGTAAGACTGACATCTAGGATTTTCAAGAGAATCAGTACACAGAGGTTCCGAATCTGGAGCCGTTCCGTAATTACTGTTCTCCCTTAACTCCTAGGACAGAATGTCACGATAAAATTTTCAGGTTACTTCACCTGTCAGAGATATTGAATACTCTCTTCGAGGTGTCATTCCTTTGTACGCAAGACAATATATATTATATATAAATATAATATATATTGTTTCTGTTGGGACCTTCATCAGTTGCGCTTCCCTCAATTGAATCTCCTCTCGAACACTTCTTTATGCATTTGATGCATTTCTTTAAATTTGAAGACGCGAGATGTAAGACTGACATCTAGGATTTTCAAGAGAATCGCTACACGGAGGTTCCGAATCTTAAGCCGTTCCGTGTAATTACTGTTCTCCCTTAACTCCTAGGACAGAATGTCACGATAAAATTTTCAGGTTACTTCACCTGTCAGAGATATTGAATACTCTCTTCGAGGTGTCATTCCTTTGTACGCAAGACAATATATATTATATATAAATATAATATATATTGTTTCTGGTCGGGAACCTTCATCAGTTGCGCTTCCTACAATTGAATGTCCTCTCGAACACTTCTTTATGCATTTGATGCATTTCGTTAAATTTGAAGACGCGAGATGTAAGACTGACATCTAGGATTTTCAAGAGAATCAGTACACAGAGTACCTTAAATACCCAGTTGTAAATAAAAATCTTACCAGACTTGAATTTTTGGAATACATTGCTATAGATAACGAAGTAAAATCTAATCCACTTTGTCTAAATACAAAAGCGAATTTAAATAAACCGTTTATTCCTTTATATAGAAATCTATTACCTTAAAACTGTTAATCTTCCATGCTTGACAGATCTTCACAATTTATGACATAAAACAATAATTTGGTCACCACATTTCCGGCATGGTTTAACCCATTTTGAAATTATTTCCCAAAAAATTTTTTTTAAATTGAATAGAAAAATTTGTTGACTAGTATGTATCCAGTTCTTACTCTGCTTTGTGTTTTTAAAAATTGAATATTTATATTGTAACTCATTAGCTTCAATTGTAAGTAGTTTTAGTTATGTTAAGATGTTTTTTTGTATGTGACTTGATTTTTTGTAGAAGCTCTGATGATGACTATAAATAGTCAAAAGCGCTTGGTGTATTAAAATTTGCACGAGTCATATAATTCCCCACAACCCCTTGGAGTATACAAAATTAGCATCCTTAATAACAATAGTTCTGGCAATCATTAGATAGCAAAATTGAATCTTCCGTTGCAACGTAAATATTCGGTTTTTACAATATTTATGTATTCTTTGCACAAAAATGACACTGCATAAGACAGTGTTTTATATTATAATCCTTCAGGTTTCATTATGATAGCTTAAAAGTTTAATATTTGCAGTCTCTTACTTCCAAAAAATAACTGAAAATTGCAGTATGCAGAATTCTAAATACCAAGCCATTAAATACTTCAACAAACTAGACAACATTTTTTTAGCGATGAACTATAGAAAACATATGATAAAAAAAGCTAAAACTTGGTTTTAAATACAACGCCTAGATAGTACAATTCAATAAATAGACTGAAATTAATTTCAGCACTATAAATATAAATGTTAAAGAGTCGGTATGTGTGTATTTTGTATTTATATGCTTATGCATATATATTATTTCTTATAGAATGTAGTAACTTAGTTTTTGCAATTAGCAATTAGGATCTTTGGACCAAGTTCGCCATAGTATCAGTCTACTGTAACGTCTTTCTACTCATTCAAATATAATATCTTTTAGCATGTAACTAATTTTGTGTTTTTATTTTTTTTTGTATTTTTCTAGGTCCTGTGTACAGAGAGTTCATCTCTCTCTTACAAGATATAATGGATTGTATTATTACATAACACGTAACAGTGATTTACTATGTACTGTGTATGAGCTATTTAATAAAAAAATTTAAAAAATAATCAGTTGGAAAATTTTAAACATTTGACTGATTGCAAAAAGATTGACACTTATAGTGCGGGGGCGTTCCATCCTGTTGAAACCATACCGAATCTGCCAGTATATTGGGGATTTCACCACTCGGGTAAAATTCTGGGGTTAAACAGTTATGTCATTTATAATAGGTCTAAATACTTTCCGAGTTAAGTGTTCCCTCAATAAAAAAGGACCCACAATTGAAGTACTCACAATTTCGGCCCATACGTTAACTTTCTTGGAAAACTGTATATTACTAATCCAATGTGGGTTTTCTGATGCCCAATATCGAAAATGTTGTCTGTTTACTGAACCATATAAACAAAATGTTGCCTTGTCGGAAAAAACTATCTTACTTGCATAGTGCGGGTTGGCATCCATCATTATTTCGCACAATTCTACTCTCCGGTCCAAATCATCTTCAGTAAACTAAATGAACTTTGTATGGGTGCCATTTATTTCTATTCAAGCATTTTAGATCAGAAGATTTACTTATTGACCTTTCTATTTGTCTAGTGGATTTGTGAGAATTTTCTTGTAAATCGAGCAAAACATTTAATTGTGTATCTTCTGGAAGATGTTTGGTTTTGTAATTGTTTCTTACCTGGCCAAATTCTCGAAACTTTTTTTCTATTTTACCAACTACTGATCGTGTAATAGCCCGCTCCGGGTATTTCATATTAAACATTTGCAAACTTCAGCTTGTGTTGATGGTCGCAATTTATTTCTGGCTCACCCTGTATAAATGAGTTTATCATCACAAAAACGCAGTCCAAAAAAAACGACCTGTCCGAGCCTTTATCCAAAAAAAAACACCTGAATTTTAAATGAATTTATTCCAACCCACGCGTCCTCACTGTATGTCGGAGAAGTATAAGATTAGATAGTCCGAATTTTCCACGAAATAATTCTAGCAATAAGCATCCAATAATCTATTCTACTATAACTATCTCTTTCCAGTTATAAAGAATTTTATCCGGAGAAACCGCAACTCAAAATTTGGTATTATTAAACTGTGTCCCATAATAATCGTAATATAAAGTGCACATTCTCTGAGCGAAAACTGTAAAACGTGACTGGAAAAAAGACGGAAGAAATCGAATTTCGTCCCTCACATCCACAATACCAACCCACAATTGAAACTTGTTAAATTGTTAAATCAAACGAACGTCGGTGATCTTTATACAAAGAAAAGTTATGCAGAAAAACTTCCAACAGTCAGGAAACATTTTATTCTGGCATTTTATTGTATTTAGGCCAGTTTATCTGAGTTTTATGTTGAAGGAGACTTGGAGTTGCATTTTCTCCAATCCTAGTGCCTTCAACTTGGCACGCTCACAAAAGAAACATTTAAACTCGAAATCTATTTATCCGGCCATTCTTGTCGCAAGTGATTTTTTATGCTCGAGGAAGTTTTCATCAGATAACAGAACAAATAAGACTTGTATTATTGAGGATTATAGGGTTGTCGTTTGCCAAATGCGATACTCTTGAACACTAAAGTTAATAGAGAAAATATATAATCTATCTAACTCTAGGGTTCTTTGTCAGTTATTTTTGTTTTATTGTATTGTACAAATCCAATTGCTACAGAAATAAGTATAGAAACAATAGAAAAGTCGTTTCACTAATAATAATCTTGACAAATTAACATCCTCTGGTAGGTTTTCCAACCGTTTATTTCCACCTCAAATTGTCATTTATACATGGGCCAAGATGAACTACCGTGAGAAGTAAGTGGTTTTATAAAGGAATCATTGTCGCAATTTTGAAAATTTTCGATTTGAATATCACTTTTGTTTTGGATTAAGTCCTATATAAACTTATTTTTGAGACTCATTGAACTTTTTAGAATCATAACTCCATCCTTTATAGCTTTTATTTGTGATTCCATAATCTGTGTTTTCTAATTAACTGTTTTGTTATCTTGTATTACTAATTGCCTTAGTTATTCCAGTTGCTCCTTTCGCATTTTTGATTTATCTTGCCATTTTACATTTCTAATTCTGATATATTGTTCTCACCTTGTAATTTCGAGAATAACTGCTCAATTAAATTTTGTTGTTCACTTTTAATTGTACTGGCATGGGCCTCCTGTTCATCTTTCATGGTGGTTAATAAAGCCTTGTTGTTTCTCTTGTCGAATCTGCATCCCGTTTATTTAATTCCTCATTTAATTTTTGACTATAATTTTTAAGCATTTGTCCGTGGGTTTGAATAGAAAGTTTTTATACAATTCAAAGTAAAAAATTTGTGGACATGCCTGGAACCTTGGTTATAACATACAATTCCAAAATGCCGCCATATTACACAAAGGACGCAGTACAAAACGCAAGCTTAAAGAGTCTTCTGGAGAATTCAGCCGATCCTGGTTACCAATAATCAAGGATGAAATTATTAATGATAAATTCCTTTTGAACAAGACTATATCGGGATAGTTCATAAGGTTTTCCTACGTTTTTCCTTATGCCTTTAATGGGATCTCTAGAACATCAGAATTTCTTTGATCTCAACAATAAAGTCGTACCTAGGGGCGCCAAATCAAATTTAAAAAACAACTCTTTCAAATTCTTCCAATTTGAAAGAAACTTAGTTATCGCATATTCTTTAGAATTTTTAGCGCCACCCTGTATATATCAAATTAGCAATAAATTCTCTCAGTTACATCAGTTTTATTGACAAATTTTATTACCATTGAAAACGGGGTCTGAACTAGCCGCTGAAACATTTGAACTATTCAAAATATACAGACTTCACAGCAATTGTAGTGTCCCAGAAAAAAAATACAAACCAGAGGTGCCATAACTATCTTGCAAAAAAACAACTAGAAATCAGCAGTGGGACTGCTGTAACTAATATTTTTAAGCAATATTCACATGCAAAAAAATTAAGATAAAAAAATTGTTGGGTGGTATTATTTCGATAATATATTCACTATTTAGGAACACTTTCGTGGATACTTACATGAACCAACAAATAACCAACTTAACAATTAGATATCTTAATAACAAAAACACAATCGTCATTTCATACAGAAGTCTACAGAAAAAGATAAACTATTCTATTAGCAGCCCCCTAAAGGAAAAAATCCAACGAGGCTAGGGCAGGAAACCTGGCTAGCCACTGGATTGCAGAATACCTTCGTATACAGTGATTTGAAAATGTCCTTTGCAAAAAATTGGAAAACTATCTGTGCACTATGACATGATGCTTCGCCGTGTTGGTTCCAAATGGTAAGCTTAATTTTTAATGGCAATCTTTCAAAAAATTGAATTCAATTGAGTATTTAATATAATCAAGTAAATTTGGCCAGCCAAATTTTCACGACAGAAGTACTGCCCTACTGATTGGTTATTTAAAATTCCGCACCAAACACTAGTTTTAAATGAGTATTGATGGCGTCCATCTATGAGATAATTAGGATTTTGATCACACCACCAGCGGCAGTTATGTGAGCATACGACTACACTTGACGTAAATGTCGTCTTATCGGTAAATAATATTTTTCTGGCGAAGAAAGATTCACCTAAAGCGTTTCGTTGGAACCATGCAGTAAACAGAAAGCGAACTTCAAAATCTCCAGGTTTGTAGGGATAGAATTTATTTGCTCGCAAAATCGTAGTGTCTGTTGTTTTTGTTACGTTAGCCGATAGAAATTTTGACGTTTTCCTCACCATAACATTCGGATTTTCAACAACCGGTTGCAAAACTTGCAATTGATTTGCTTAGGTGGTTCTCTGAACTTTATGTTTTCTTTTAAACGTATTATCAATAGGCCCAGTAGATTTAAATTTGGTCATGACATTTGAAACAGTCACATAAGTTATTTTTTATCTGATCTCTAACAATTTCAATTGTTCCTGTTTTGTTAATTTAACTAATATGAAGAAAATAACAACACAATGTAATACAATAACCAAACACTTCAATTATCTACTGTTAGTTCAATGCAAAATTAAGTTTCCGTAACTACAGCATGATCAATTTTTTTAGCGTATTCAGTTGTTTTAGTAATTAGCTTAAAAGCAAAACATAACATTTTCCGCAACTAGAAAATCCGAATTTCTTTATAAAACTCAATATTTTATCACACTTCAGGAATCACAGAATATGGCATTTTACTTTAAAACTGCAATTACGGGTAGTTTTTTCTTCAGGCTAGTTTAGATTTGGCAACCCTATAGAATATTTTTTTGAGGTTTATAATTCAAATAATATTTCCGGGGGAAGCAAAACTTTTTTTGAAGAGTAACATTTTTCACAAAGTGAATAACTCCATTTCTTATGAACTCGAGGAAACGCTGTAAAAGTATTTGAAATTTGTAATGTAACAAAGTGTAGTAGTGGCAATTTAATTTTTTTCTGCTAGGAAAAATCTCTTAGGTATGATCAATCTTCTGGTTCTAAAATATGTGTATTGTATGGTGTGTATACTTATATGTTGTGAAAACCACAAATTTATTTAACAAACACGAAAATTGTCCATCTCAGTAATAATCCCAATAACTTCGCACAATACATACAGTGATTAACTATTCCAATGTTGTTAAAACGTCACTAGTTTCCAGTATTACTCATAGTTGTAATGGTAAAAGTTGTGTGCCCTGAAATAATACGAAATGGCTTCAAGCGGATTTAATAATTGAAATTGCAGCTCAATATATTTTACGAAGTTTTTGGGAAAAAGATTCTAAATTTTTCTGCCAACGATCCATGTATTATAAAGTTTAGCAAGATTACCAATAATGGAAATAACTCAAAACGTAAATAATTACCAAGAAAAGTAATTTTTCCCACAAAAAGTAAAATTTACTACTGAAACGATCAATATTAATAATTTCTCTTATTTTAGTGACCTGAAAGATTTATCTGAATCTGCGAATAATGCAGTTGCACATAACTCTTCAACCCAACTCAAACGAAAAATATGAAAATTCACATTTCCAAGAAACTAAACCTGGATGCAAAATCATAGTATCACAACAAATCATCAATAAAAAGAAAACCTGGTGAGTTACAAGGAAACTCAATTTGAAGTCCAAAATAGGCAAAGTCAAATAAATATACAAAATCAGAACGAGTAGATTAGAATGTTAATGATGAAAACCGATTTAGTTTGACATAATTAAAAAAACATTAGGTATTATCACTCATTTTTTGTAAAGTAATATAATATGCATAAGTGAAATTGTAATATCTTGAAATGTCTAACATATTTAAGGAGCCATGGAAACCATTAATAATTTATACTTTTTAAATATTTAACATTTTTTTACAATTGTGATCAGCTTAATGGTAACAACCAATAATTCTGTAGGTTAATGTCAATAAATGTATTATTAGGACCACTTAATATATCTTAACCAATTATTATAGTTTCCTTGCTTTTACCCATAAACTATTTAAGTTTTTTAACAAAAAGATGTATTAATACCTTTGCTGATAATTCCAACGGATTGCAAAATACTATGCCAATCAGTGATCTCGGTAGTTATATGTGCTAACACTCGATTCGCCCAGAATTTCTCAAACTTTTGGAATCCTTGGCAACTGGCAACTACGAACAAGCATATTATTCGCAATATCAGAAAATGTAACATACCAGTGCACATTTTTTTAAAAAAACCTAAAACAAAAAATATTTGTAAAGTGCTATTTTCAACACACTTACGGTTATACCGGAAGTAGATCGCAGCTCGCCTATTTTGAATAGAACATTTATATATTATTTTATATTTGTATTCTGCATTAAATTCGATATACTTGTCATGTCTCATATCCGATCCCTAAAATTATTTTTCGAGAAAAAGTTGATCCCAAATAAATAATGATAATATGTTATTCAAAACGCTACTAAATGTGGTACAGCTAATTATATTACATGACTTAAATGAAACTGCATTTATACTATTTCTATTTTTTGCCGGTACCAGGTAACATTTAATTCAAACAATATAAAACAATTATAACTCACTTATATCAAATGTAACACCCTATATTTACTATCTCTTATGCAGGGTTGCTAAATGGGCGAAAGTTCAAAACTTTTGTCTCGGTTGAAATTCTTGGGAATTTTGACGATTTCAACGGCCTCACGGAATTTTCTAGTGATTCCCCCATGACTGAGAAGCTGTCGAAGAGGATTTGGTGGCCCGTTTCGTGATGATGTTCAGCTACAGTAGAGTTTGATAGCAGGTCCGTTTTGAAATACCGTTTGTGCTCAAATAGACGAGTGTTTATAGATCGATGTGTTTCACCGATGTGAAAGTTAGCTAAAATTATACACATTGTAAATTACAACAACAATAAACAAATAAAAGCTTATAATAAATTTATGACTAGTAATTTTAGAAATATGGTTGGGTGTTACTGAATTAAAAGCCAGGAACACTCAATATGCATCATATAGCTGGCCCTGGTTTCATTCCAGTACGACATCGATCGCTGTTAGGACAAAAAAACTAATCTCAAAATAGCTCGGCAAGTGTAGAATTGATAATGGATTGTACGTGAGGATTCGATGCGGGTTTTAAAAGGAGCGGCCCATCATCGCGGCAGTGAGTTAGTGCGGCGAAAAGCTTAATTTGTATTATATTTATGAGTAAGTTTTAGTTTTTAAATGTTAATTGAACCCACCGAGTATACAACAATATCTTTTTTGCTGTAACAGGCTTGCAATACCATTTATTTTTAATATAACCCCAAATAATAAAATCTACAGCAGCCAAGTCTATCTTCAGGTCTAACCCAAAAACAAAACAAGCACTTCTAGAAGACCAGCCTCAAAAAATCGTAGGTAACAAATAAATAAAATAGTGGCTTGTGCAAAATAAATAAATCCAACAACGAAACCAACAATTCAAACTAGTCTTGAAATAATAGCGCTACAGTAACCAAGAGAATGTAAAATGCCAACAGACATCAAACGTGCAGAATTTACCGACTTTAGTAATACCATAAGGAAGCACTGATAATGCAGAAAAGACAAATAAGAAAGAAAGAGAATAATGGACCTCGTCATTAAATTCTGTAGAGGGTTTATATAGAGCCCCTCAAAACTTCTTGAAATATCGATGCCGAAACTACAGAAGTTCTCGTAGAGTATGCGAACATGCAAAAAGCCACGACAGCTTCGAACGGCAGTGTAACGGCCGAACTAATAAAATATAGATAAATGTGAAAAACTTTTAACGCAATGTGTAACAATCCGAAACATATCGGAATAATGGAATAGTGGCCTTACAGTATTAACCTACAAGAAGCATACTAAGGAATAACTTACAGACCAGTGGGTCTGCGGCTGTGCAAAGTATTAAGTAAGATTATACAGAATAGTATACAAATTACGCTAGACTCCGCTCAACGACGAGAACTACGCGGAATCGGCAATAGCTTCAGTATGAATTAGAGAATATCAAATGCAACTCGCATTGACTTCGAGAAAGCGTTCAAGAATATTTTACTGAAGATAGTAATCAGTGCCTTGATCTGAACAAGGTGTAGATAAGTTATATATACACAGGAATGTTAGCCAATATTTACTGGGAAGCCAAATTCCATCTAACTAAAACTAGGCACAGCAGCTTTACAATGTATCTGAGATTTGCTGATGATACTGCTGATAACTTCAGATGAACTTCAACAACAGATAACTGAAAGCATTAGTAACCCAATAGGCCTATATTTCATATCATCATCATATGCAGCTATATCCAACCAATTTTTCATGGTGTAGCTGTCGTGGAGAATTGAAAGTTACACAGGAACTTGAAGAGCTGTGGAAATGGCGAACAAATTGTCTTTTTAACTAACTGAAATGAAGAAGAAGTGGACCGAGAAGACGAACATATTTTTGGCAGTTTTCTATCGAGAACTCAAGGCTAGAGGTTGAGGAATTGGCTTTGAATAACTAAACGCGTGAATAAATGTATTAATAAAGAGAAAAGCTGAAGAGCAGATCGGAGACACTTAGGGTTTCAGGAAACAGTAAAGGTCTTAAGGTCTGTTCTGCGGTAAGAATTGTCTCGAAGAATTGAGATGATGAAGAAGAATATTTTTTAGAATTTTATAGGCGACACATGAGAATTGTGCACCATTTTTTTAATTAATTAAAAAGATTTTGACTTGGCTGGGACTAGATCCCGGGTCAAAACCTCGTATCAAGCTCCAATTTTTATACAATTTTGTGAGCTTAAGGACTTTTCCACTACTGCACCTGGAGCTACATATATTATTAATAGGTATAGGTAATAAAATAATCTATAATTTGTCCGGATAATTTAAATAATATTTCCTCCAGTTTGTCGTCTTGTCTGTAATAGCAAATAACCAATAAATTAACTTAACCTAACTTGTATGTTTGTAATCCATTATTTTGATACCGTCAACATTTTACATTCATTATTATCCCTAAATGTGTCGATATATTATTATACAAAGAAGGATAAATAGTCATAGTTATAATATAAATTCTTCTATATACTTACACCTTTCATAACTCGTACACCTGTACAACAAAATAAAATTCTATAATGATTAAATTTACGATTTAAATTAAAATTGATTTACTATGAAATATTTAGAAATTCAATTTTATGAAATTTATATGGCTATTTTGAATAACAAGTAACATAAATGGAGATAACTTCTTCTATGTATCAAAATTCCTATTCTAAAATTACATAAAGATATATGAGCATTTTATAACTTAATCTTAACTGCATGAAACTCCGATATATAGCAATAATTTTAATCAATATTCACGTAACGGTTATATAAATTTCATTAACGCAATGCCCATTCCATAAATTCGCCAGCAATATGCACAAAAACTTCCACTTTGTTTATTTCGATCATTCTCTATGCATAATAAACCTACGAAATTAATAAATTCCATCGATAAATTTCGCCCTCTACACAAAACTCCTCGCATGAATAATTTTGTGTTGTTTCCAAACGGAAACGAAACGAATAACACAGAAAAAACAATCTAAAATTCAATCAATCACGTTTTACCATCGAGCTCGCGCTCTCGCTAAGTTAAAAAGTGATAGTGTGCAATTTTTCATCTTTAATGAGCCCCGAGTGAAACGATAAATTATATCCTAGAGGCCGAGCATGTAAGCAAGGATCACGAAAGTGTTCGTGATGCCATTTGATGATACTAATTATGCCTTATTCCTTCTATCGAATTGGTTTTCCGAATGGCTTTCGTCTCGACTCACGAAAGTCTACCCTTCGTCGTGCAATGCCATTTCGCTGTTCACCCTCGAATTCCTTGATGTCCGTAACAATATCAATAACAATATGTTGTTTTTCCCGATATCCTTTTCCAACTTATGTACATCTAAAACGAAGTGGTTTAACTGTACATTAGTAATTTGAGAGCAATTCTAATTCCAGTTACACGATTATGATAAAGTCTGCACAAAATTCATAAATCTGACAATTTACTTTTTCTGAAAAATATCAAAACATGTCAAGGGATATATTTTTATTAGTAGGTAATGCAGGATTTATTTGGTTGATGCGATTCTGTTGATATGGATGCAGTTGCTAAATGGGCGAAAGTTCAAAACTTTTGCTCGTTGAAATTCTTAGGAATTTTTACATTTTAACGGGCTACGTAATTTTCAGTGATTCGGCCAGACTGAGGAGCTGTCGAAGGGGATTTGGTGGCCCGTTTCGTGATGATGTTCAGCTACAGTGAGTTTTAAAAGAACGGCCCATCATCGCGGCAGTGAGTTAGTAATTCTAATTCCAGTTACACGATTATGAAAAGTCTGCACAAATTCATAAATCTGACAATTTACTTTTCTGAAAAATTCAAAACATTCAAGGGATATATATTTAGGCTCTAAGTATGCTCAAAACAGTAACTAAGTGATGGCGAATTGCATTTCGTTTGAAATAGTACAATTTTCAATGTCAAGTGCTTCTTGGGAAATAACACCACAGTTTAAAGAAAATTGCTGTATATTCCAAACGTTTCGGAGTCTAGATCAGACCCCGTTGTCAATGGTTAAGAAACTACGGATTAAAAAGGCACAATTCTAAGATGTAAATTAAAATATTTGACAATGATATATATATATATATATATATATATATATATATTTATTCCGGTGTACATATAAAAATTTGACGTTTCGCCAAAATATTTGGCTTTCTCAATACTATATTATATCTTAGAATTGTGCCGTTGATTTTAAACGAATCATCAAATTTCTAAAATATACACAAACATTATAATATATATATATATATATATATATATATATCACACATTGTCAAATAATAACAATTTAATTTACATCTTAGAATTGTGCCTTTTTAATCCGTAGTTTCTTAATCATTGACAACGGGGTCTGATCTAGACCCCGAAACGTTCGGAATATACAGCAAGTTTCTTTAAACTGTGGTGTTATTTCCCAAGAAGCACTTAGACATTGAAAAATATGCCACAAGTATCATTTAGAAAACAAGTATAATTTTGTTTGCTCAATTAGACGATTTTTTCTGCTAATAATAATAATAATATGAACTTCCCAAACTAAGATCTTCTAAAAAACTGAGTATCGTCTTGCAGGCTATGAACAAATTTATCTTGCCAAACTATGTTTTAGGTGCTAATACGTTACAGTCGCTACACAAAATCATCTACTGTGCTGCAACTTCTATCTGCAGAACAATTGGGGTCACAGTGAGACCAAAACAAGACCCTCCCCAATTTAGACAAACAACTCGAATACCACCTTGGCAAAGAAGACTTGAAGGGAAAATCAATTCTCTTCGGAAAGACGTTGGAAGACTGATCGAGTACCAACGAGGAGCCAGGAACAACAGAATAGAAAGGCTTGTCAAGACTATCATGGATAATAACCGAATACACTCCCAGTGGGGTGGAGACAACATCACATCTCAGCAGTGTCTGGACAGTCTACGACAAAAGCTCTCTGTCTACACCGTCTACACAAGTCGATTGAGAAGGTACAAAATCAGTAACCAACGGAAACTAGACAACACACTCTTCCGACAATCATAAAAAGAGTTTTATAGAAAACTTAACAACAACAATAATAATGAATCCCCTAGTTACCCCAGTAGAACAGACATCGAGAATTTCTGGAAAACACAGCTTTCCACAACAATCTCCTATAACTCCAGAGCAAGCTGGATTAATGAGGAGGAGGCTGCATCTCAGAACTGTGAGGCCATGCAACACCAACCATTTACAACGGAAGACACATCCAATATAATGAAGAAATCTCCATAACTAGAAAGCACCAGGACCAGATGGTGTACAAAATTACTGGATAAAGAAACTGTACGCAACCCACGAAACAGCCTTTATAAATGACGTAATTACCCACCCACACAAGATGCTTGGTATCCTTACGCATGGTACTACATACCTCTTACCAAAGGACAACCTATGTGCACAGGACCCAGCAAAGTACCGACCAATCACTTGCCTTCCAACCTTATACAAACTCATAACATCGTGCATTAATCATCGCATTTTCAAACATTGTGAGCTGAACAACATAATTACTCAACAACAAAAGGGATGCGCGAAAAATTCAATGGGTTGCAAAGAACAACTGATAATTGATTCCGTTGTCTGCAATCAAGCCCACGCCAAAGGGCGAAATCTCTACATGGCATATGTGGACTACAAAAAGGCCTTTGATTCAATTACACATGATTGGATCATTAAGGTGCTGAAACTCTATAAAGTGAATAATTGTATTATTAACTTTTTAGAATATGCCATGTCCACCTGGCAAACCAAAATCTCACTGAATGAAGCCAACTGTTCGATACAAACTGACCCCATTCCAATCAGGAGGGGTATATTCCAGGGAGACGCTCTTAGCCCGCTGTGGTTCTGCCTTGCCATAAACTCTCTCTCAAACAAACTGAACTCGGCTAATTTTGGGTTCAGTCTCAAACACAACAAGGTACAAGCATTAAGGATAAACCATTTGTTATACATGGACGACTTAAAGTTGATGGCAGCTACAAAACAACAGCTGCATGATATGCTTAAAATAGTAGAAGGGTTCTCTAGTGACATCCATATGAAATTTGGCCGAATTCTTAATATAGTTAAAGGCAAAATACAGCAGGGGCACTTCGAAATGGGAGATGGCACCTCAATTGAATCTATGGGGAAAGGTCATACTTATAAATACCTTGGAATAAAGCAGGCTCAACGTATTGATCACATGACTATGAAAAAGGACTTAACAGCAGAGTTTTATAGAAGGGTAAGACGTCTGTTGGAAACCAAACTAAACAGTAAAAATCTGTTTCAGGCGATTAACACCTATGCGTGTTCAGTACTCAGTTACTCCTTCGGTATAGTTAATTGGTGCTAGACTGACATTGAACAATTACAACGAAAAGTTCGAGTTTTACTAACAAAAGCTCAAAATCACCATCCAAAGAGCTCTGTCGAACGTACAACTTTGCCACGGTATGAAGGAGGGAGAGGATTGACAGATCTAAGTAAACTATTAGCTCAACAAATTTCTATTTTGCGTAATCATTTCCAGAAACTCGCAGAATTTTCTGATCTACATAGAGTCATGTGCCAGGTTGATGACACAACAACATGTCCAATTACACCACCAGACACAGATCAGAAACTGCTGAAATGGAAAGAGAAGCCCCTTAATGGAAGACATATAAATGACGTCAACCAAGATTATGTCGACAGTGCAGTGTCGTACTACTGGTTGATCTCTGGTCATATGTTCCCTGAAACGGAAGGCTTTATATTGGCAATCCAAGATCAAGTAATTCCAACTAAGAACTACCTAAAGTACATCGTTAAAGACCCTTCTATTAACAACGATAGATGCAGGTACGGTTGCCATACATCTGAATCTATCCAGCATATCACAGGAGGTTGTCAAGCGTTCGCTGCAACTGAATACAAAGAACGACACGATGCTGTGGCAAAAATACTTCACCAGGAACTAGCACTGAAACATGAATTATCACAGTTGGTAAGATTTCCATACTATAAATATTAACCTGAATCTGTTTTAGAAAATATCAATTACAAGCTGTACTGGGACCGCACGATACTGACCGATCGATCTGTTGCTCACAATAGACCAGATATAGTTTTGGTAGATAAAGTCTCTCGGAAAACAACTTTAATTGACATAGCAATTCCTAACAACAATAATATAAATATCAAGCAGGCTGAGAAAATAACCAAATATAGAGATTTGGATTTTCAAATAAAGACTCAGTGGAACATGAACAACACACGAACTGTACCAATTGTTATGTCAACGACAGGACTAGTCCCAAAACATCTATTAAACAATCTAAAATACCTCGGTCTGGACGAACATCTTTACAAACAAATGCAAAAAGCCGTCTTGTTAGGGACAGCCCGGACAGTTAGGAAATTCATGGGAAACTGCCGCCACGACTCCAACCATGGGCCTGAAAACCTGGCAAGGGCTCCCACAGAGCTAAACTCTTTTGATATCTAGGATATCTGGGGTTTAGTGAATTTTCCCCTAAAGGCACTCATAACGTGCCTTAGAGGTAGTGAGATGCCATACATTGTATGGTCAAGTCGGGATATGAACTTTATTCATTTAAAGCGAACAGTTTTACATTTTGGTATAAGTTTGTGAATCGGCGAAGTTCAGATGTGTATTATTGTAGACCAATAACACACCCTGTTCTTCCATTTAACCGTATGCTAATGCTAAGATATAAATATTACTACATAAAGCAGTCATAACTAAGATGGTAGAAACTGCAAGATTCTTACTCTTATTAATGTATGCTACAGGTCATGCTGGCAGAGGACATGGGACTTCAAAAAATGTTATTCAAATGCTTGTAATATTTCATAATTGAATATTTTGGTGCCTTATGTAAGTGTGATAGTAGACTATTTATTAATTTAGAAATATTGTAGCTAAAAGCTCTTTTAAAAAATTCACTATGATGTTTAGGAAGAGACAAATTATTTTTAGTTCTAACATTGACATCATGTAATTCTGATCTGTAGGAGACTTTTTTGTATAAAATTTCAGGAGAATGGGTTTTTAAAATTTCTAGAAAGAAACATACCGAATGAAATTCACGTCTAGCATTCATATTCAGCCACTTTGCTTCTACAAGTTTATGGGAGATATGTTCTTGCTTCCTCAGACCAAATATAAAGCGTAGACAAGCATTTTCTACTTTTTGTATCCTATTTTTGTTTTGAAAGTCAATGCAAGGTCCGTAAATAGTATCACAGTAATTAAATTGGGATAAAACCAATAAATCATAAAGTAAAATTTTTTGTTTCCGATCAAAAATATATTTATATATATATACAATTATTTGAGTTTTAAATAAGCAGTTCTTAAACAGTTGGTTATATGAGTCCTAAACCTCAGATTACTATCTATAACGAGATTTCTCACACTATCTTTTCTTTCTAAGAGGATATAATTAATTCGAATATCAAGAATGCCCACTAATTCATTTATACAATTGTTTGGACCAAAGACAATATAGCAGGATTTAGAAGGATTGAGATGTAAGGAATGTTTAAGAGAATATTTGTACAGTGAACTTAAATCTTTGTTAATACCCAAGATGGACTCATCAAGTTTTGATTTTGGGTGTCATCTGCATAGCATCGCAATGTTGTATACACTTAGCTAACTGGGAGGTGTATATATTATACAGTAGAGGTCCCAATATGGATCCTTGGGGTACACCTCTTGATATTTCTAGAGCATTCGATACTACGTCTCCTAATATTACTTTCTGAGTCCTGTGACTCAAATAATTTTTAAAGAATTTAATCGTGTCTTCAGATATACCTAAATGTTTTAGTATGCATAGTAACATAAGGCTTATAGTATTGAATGCCTTAGAGTAGTCAAGTAGAACAAGAATCGTTACATTTCCCTCATCATTAGCTCTTATTATGTCATCCGTAACATTTGCAACTATAACCTTTCCGGAAACCTGCTTGTGTACGTGGAATTAATTTCTCAGAGTCCAAGAAACTTCTTAGTTGAAAATTAACTTCCCTTTCTAGAACTTTAGAAAGACATGGTAAAATGCTGATTGGGAGAAGGTCTTTGTAATCATTAATGTTTGTGGATTTAGGAAGTAGAATAGTAGAATAATAAGAATATTTTTCCAAGCTAGTGGAAATTCGTTATTTGATAAGCAAGAATTTACAATATGTGTTAAGTAACGCAAAAGGAATGGACAACATAATAAACTGCAGTTGTACACCATCAGCTCCACAAGCATTTGACTTAATGCTCATCAAATGTTGTAAGACTTGAATCTCGTTAGTTTCTGAAAACACAAACTTTCTAGAGGATATACAATTAGTTTTATAATTTGATATTATATCGGCATTATTAAAGTCTTGTGGTGGAACTGAATTAATGAAGAATTCATTTATAGCATTTACATTTTTTAAATTAGTTAGTATATCAATGTGATTTCTACCACAAAAATTTAATTTTTAATATTCTTCCAAAATGATGAATTACATTTAGTTTTTTCAGAAAATATGATTTTTGTTCTAATTTTATAATCAAGTTAGTATGATTTCGCAGCTGTTTATAATAATCATAGTCCTTTACGCGTTTGTTTTTTTTTATAACGTACTACCGCTTTATCCCTCAATTTTTGCAACTCTTTTACATTTTCAGTGATCCATGGCTCACAAGATTTTTTAAAAGTTTTAACAACAACTGGTATATGTCTATTTTGAAGTAGTAATAAGGCATTGTTTACAAAATTTACTTTTTCGTCCACTGTGCTCATATATATTACATTCCAAGGAATGGACCCAAGTTCACCATTGAGTTTATTCATATCTATCTTTCTGTAGTCTCTAAACATCTTTTTCCTGTAAATGTTCTTACATTTATACTTTTCAATCAAACAATAAATCATATCATGGTCAGAAAGAGAATGACCGGGTAGTACTCCCGATTCAGTTATGTGTTCCTGGTTAGAAATTAAAATTAAATCCAGCAATGAAGTAGTATTAATAGTGATTCTTGTTGGTTGATCAATAATTTGATGTAATCCAGCCGACTGAAAAAATTAGTGAAATCTTGTATCACACTTCGTTCAGGTTTCCATAAATCAATACTAAAATCTCCCAGGCATATAATTTGATCACAGACTGGAAGTAAATTACAAAGGGATATTTCAAAAGCATCAAGAAACTCCTTATAAGGAAGCCATGGAGGTCTGTACACACTACCGATACTGAATGTTTTACCGTTTATTTGTAATTTAACCCAAAATTTTCAATATGTTCATGTGTTTCTATTAAACTAACCTTAAGATTACTTTTGTAAAAAATGCCTACTCCGCCACAACGAGTTGGGCGATCTTTTCTTAAAAAACTAAATCCTGCTATGTTAACCATGTCATTTGTAATATTTTCGCTTAACCATGTCTCCGTCACAGCCACCAACTCAAAATTCTGGAATAGAACTAAATCTTTTAAACTTGCAACTTTGTAAACAATGATCTTATGTTAATATGACCTATTTTCATTATCTAAAATAATAATTATATAAAGAACCTAATATTAATAATAATCTAATAATATAAAATTGTATTAAAATATAAAACGAAATAATAGTAAAATGATGTATACTAAAGATGTGATCAGTATTTATCTTAAAAAAAGTAAATTATCAATATTTCGTAGTGAATGGCAATAACTCATATTCTATTTACAAGAGTTATTTAGATTTTAATAACTGTCGCATTTGTTCACCATTAGTTATAGTTAATTTACGGTTATTAATTTTCACGATTACTTTTTCATAATGGGTCTAACAGTCCTTCTTGAATTGTTTGTAGCACTCCAAGAATCTTCTGTGATTAGAATCTTTTAACTGTCTTTTATTGAAAAATACATAATCTCTCCGCCACTGATAAAGAAAGTCAACCACAATTGGTCTGTTTTCATTAGGATTTTTTTCCCCTAGACGATAACAGCTGACGATATCGTTTTTACAAATAGATATTTCTGACTTTTCTTTAATTAGGTTACAAACTTTATCATAAATATTTTCACTATCTTCCGATACACCATGAATTAAAATCTTCTTATTATGACAAAATTGCAACTGAGCATCAATATTATCAATAATTTTTATATTACTTTCCGATAACATTTTTATTTTATCTTGCAAAATTTGTAACTCTTTATTTGCTTTATTTTCCAAAATATTGACTTTGTTAAGAATTTCTTTAGTGTCAATTAGCTCACCATGTTTGGTAGAGTTGAGTATTTCCTCCTTAATACTGTTCAAATCCTTGTAGAGGTTACTGGACAATTCCTCCATTTTTGACGCTAGATCTTCAATCGTAGTAGGTTGTCTGGCCATTACGAAAAATTAAATACATATGTAGTAATATGCAAGAAACACTTTTTGCAAATTTACACTTGGAAAATATTAGTTTTTACTACTTGAAACTCCTCGTTTAACGGATCACATCAACGACACGATTAACTTATTATGCCCATGGGCGTAGATAATGATTTTGATAATGATAATGACAACGTAGTTTAATCAGGGTGTTATATAATCATTTGTGAGACAGTAATAAATTTACAGAGAATTCTTCGCTTTTCCATAAGCACCTTTGGGCCAGTCACTGAAGGTAAATGGTAATACTGGGTAATTTGTCCAAGAAGCACCGATTTTTCCAAAAATTATGATTTAATTTCTACTTACCCTCTACTTCAAAGTTGACCCTGTGCCGGCGATTGCTGTTTTCTCATTTTAAAAAACAATCATTTGGATCAAAAATGTAGCTTATAAAAAAATGATGGATTTGTGGTTTCTGCAGAACCAAATCAAACGGAGTTATAGCTTGTTGAAATTTGATTTTAATTTGTCAAAACAAAAATTGAAAGGTTTATCGTAAAATAAGTGTAACGAAATTTCAATAAATAATGACAAAACTTAATTACCGTAAGTAATGACAACTCATAATTAACATAAAACTCTTAATTTGGATACACCATGAATTTTTTTTCAAATTAGAAGATAAAATTTCAAATTACAACCAAGGCAAGAAGCGTGTATGAGTCGAGTACATACTTGAAAGACATAAATTCCTTTGACAGGTTTTTAGCAATACTAATTGAAGACGCATTTTATTTTGTTACTCAATCACTCATAAACTGCTGAAAGGACTTGGATGTAATTTGGCACAGAGATAGTTTATAATTTTCTGGGTTAGATTTGTTCGCTTTATTATTTGGTATATAAAACATTTTTTAAACGACTTTATGAAGAGAGGTGGTTCTGTAATTATTACGACAAACCTTGATAACCTGATAGACAGTTGTAATTAAGATTAGGATCATACACTGAGCTTTATAGAGAGTAAACTCGACTATTATTTTATATTTGAAATGATAATTAAAATTCCATGTATTTAATTATCCAGTTTTAATATTTTTTAATATAAAAGTAAACCTATTAACATAAACCTCTCAAACCACATTCATTCATTATTTACTCTAATGTCACAAATTTCTTGTTACTGTCAACTATGAAATGTACATTATTAATTCAAATTCTGTCTTTTTAGTAAAATAAATTTCTCACAGTTTCTCTTTTAAACCTCACTATTTCTTTCTTTAAGGACTTCGTTCTGCTTATTTCCAATTTCCTTACTAATATTCTCATTCATGTTAATTTTTGAATGTTATTTTGTTTTGTCATTCTGGTTGTACCGCATCAACTGCTATTCTTGTTAGCTTAGTTTTATTTGTTCCATGAACCAATTGCACAGCTTTTAACGTGTTTCAATATTCATACGTTATACTACTCAATAATTACAACAATTTTTTCTTCTTTCTTGACACTATCCAAAATTATTTCTTCTCAACCCTCAATGTTTTTGTTTTTCAATCATCTTAACAGCTACTAAAATTTAATTTTTTCTATCTAACTGCCTGTTATAAAAAACTCACCTTTGATTCATTTAATTTATTCATTATACCGGATGATTTTTGTCTTTAACTTTATTTTTATTTCGAAATTTTAATCCAAAATTTCGATTTATGAAATCAAAATTAAATTTTCTATAGCTTATCTTATATTTACTATTTACAAATACACTATTCTATTAAACTTATTTATATATATATATATATATATATATATATATATATATATATATATATATATATATATATATATATGTTTTAGTTGGTTTCCGGGAATTCATCCACGTAGTTGATAACTGATCCCTGCCGGGATCGATGGTAAAATGACGACGTTTCGGCAGTGTCACATCTGCCCTCTTCAGGTCGGTTCGCATAATTCTCGTAGCCTTCTGCTTTCGCTTCTAGTTACTCGAATACTCAGTATTTTACCATCGATCCCGGCAGGGATCAGTTATTAACTACGCGGATGAATTCCCGGAAACCACCTAAAACTTAAAAACAAATATATATATATATATATATATATATATATATATATATCTTATATCACACTTTCAAAATTTCTCTTTTTAAAAAAAGATTTTATTTATAGTTGCACAATAATTTTAATATAAATAATAACTTGAAAATAACAATGAAAATAATAAAACTTTATATAACAATTAAAAAGACAAAATGAGTGTTAAGCTAAACTAGACAAATCTGTAAGTAATAATGAATGATGTTACAATGAGAAAGTATAATTTATAAACTAAGAACGCTGACGAAGCTATCGCTGAGCTTGCAGTTCTCACGGATGTTCGTCTGCGGGTAACTGGAGACGACACGTGTTATGCTGACTCAGCTTAGGAACGGTTGCTAGGTTGTTTCATATAAGTCGATGGAATAATATTGTCGTATATTTCGTGGGTTCAATTTAAAAAATTATAACAACTAATATTTACTTTCACTTTTCTAGAACTTTATTTACATCCAAACAGCTGATTCACAAATACAATAATAATCTCATATAAGCTAGTCGTCGCGGTATCACTGCCTGGCGATCGTGGCGTTCTTCTTTTATATCACCAGCGTAGAATTCTCTAGTAGAAATCAACATCGTTCCTTCCGCTGCCGAGCCTTTTCGAGAATCGTATTTTTTTATCTTGAAGCGTTTGTTGTCGTGCTGAAATGACACAGGGTCGGCTTTGGGTAAATTTCGTAACACTGCCCCCCCCCTTTAATTTTGATCGTCCCGATCAGAAACATCCCCTCCATGGTAGGGAGCGAGTCGATCTAGGTGAACCACCTTCAATTTAGCCTTGTGGTTTCGACGGATCCGGTAGACGACATCATTCAGCCTCTTGACCACTTCGTATGGACCATCCCAGGCGGGTGTAAGCTTTGGGGATTTACCCTTGCTCCGTTGGGGGTTGTACAGCCAGACTTTGTCCCTCTCCTGGAACCCGGCTGAATTGGCCTTGAGGTCGTATCGCGTCTTCATCCGGTCACTGGTGGCCAACATCTGCGTTCGGGCTAAGTCGTGTATTGCCAGCATGTTATGTCGGAGCTGCTCGGCATAATCGTCGATGTCTTGGGGAGGTTCTTCGGGGGAGCCAAATGCCAAGTCGCATGGTAATCGCAGCTCCTTTCCGAATAAGACCCTGGCTGGGGTCAGGCCTGTACTATTATGTACAGCAGAGCGATATGACAACAGGAATAGGGGAATATGCTCATCCCAATCACGCTGGTTATTGCTGACGACCTTGGATAGGTGTTGTTCCAAGGTCCGGTTGAATCTTTCAACCATTCCGTCTGACTGTGGGTGTAATGGTGTTGTTCTCGTTTTCCTGATCCCCAACATCGTGCAGACCTTCTGGAATACATTCGATTCGAAGTTACGCCCCTGGTCTGAATGTAATTCCATCGGGACGCCAAATCTGCTGAATAGTTGTTCTACTAGCACCGTCGCTACCGTGGTTGCCTCTTGGTTGGGTATCGTATATGCCTCAGGCCATTTGCTGAAGTAATCCATTGCGACCAGAATGTATTTGTTCCCCCTCTCAGACTCGGGAAACGGACCGGCGACATCGATGGCAATTCTCTCAAATGGGACGCCCACATTGTACTGCTGCATTCTGCCCTTGGTCCGGGTCTTCGGGCCCTTACTGGCGGCACATGTGGCACATTTGCGGCACCAAGCTCTGACGTCTTCGAAGTAATTCACCCAGTAGTACCGCTGGCGAACTTTGTCTAGGGTTTTATTCATGCCCAGGTGGCCTCCGGTAATTCCATCATGTACTTCGGTCAGGATGGCTGGTACCTTTTTCTTCGGAACTACCAGTTGGGACTTGGTTTCTCGTCCATCAGCGCTTTCCCAAACTCGCTTGAGCATTCCATTGTCTACTCGTAGAGAGTCCCACTGAGCCCATAACGATTTCAGCACGCCGGAGTATCTAGCTACCTCGTCCCATCGTGGCCTGGGTGCCCCTCTCATTTTGAGTGACAAGATTGGTTCGATGTCTGGATCAGCCATTTGGTCCTGGATGCACTGTTCCGTTGTCCAGTCTTCATTGGCCTGCACTCGAATCTGCCTGATGGAGATACCCTCTCGCTGTTCCGTCTTCAGACAATGCTTGCATTCCGCTCTACAGGGTCTTCTAGATAGGGCATCGGCATTATTGTGCAACCGGCCGGCACGGTGTTCCACCTTGAAGTCGTATTGCTGTAATTTCTCCATCCATCTGGCCAGTTGTCCTTCCGGTGTCTTCATGTCCAGCAGCCATTTGAGTGCGGCATGATCTGTTCGGATTAAGAAATGGCGACCATACAGGTATTTATGGAAATGGTCCACAGCCCTTATTATTGCAAGAAGTTCTTTTCTGGTGACGCAATAATTTCTTTCTGGCTTCGAGAATCCACGGCTGTAGTACTCGATCACCCTCTCTTCACCATCTTGCACCTGGGATAGGACGGCCCCCAAACCTGTGTTGCTGGCGTCGGTGTCTAAGATGAACTTGCCGGACTGTGTAGGAAAGGCTAGGATTGGGCTGGAACATAGTGCTGCCTTCAGTCGCCTGAATGATGTTTCGCAATTCTGATTCCAATGGAAGGTCTCTTTATCAGTGGTCTGCCGATGTAGAGAGGCGGCGATGGTGGCAAATCCCTCAACAAAACGCCGGTAGTATGAACATAGGCCCAAGAAGCTTCGGAGTTCATGTTTGTCTCTTGGAACTGGCCAATCGCGGATGGCTTCTATCTTGTCTTCGTTGGTGCGGATTCCTGACTCGGACACTACGTGGCCCAAAAACTCTACTTCTTTTTGAAACAAGGAACACTTCTTCGGATTGAGTCTCAGGTTGGCATTATTAATTCTGGAGAATACTTCGCCCAGGTTCTTCAGATGGTCGTCGAATGTCTGGCCCATGACTAGAATGTCGTCGAGGTATACTAAGCACGTCCTCCATGTTAACCCGCTCAGTACATACTCCATTAGCCTCTCAAATGTAGCGGGTGCATTACATAACCCAAAGGGCATGACCGTGAAGTGAAACAGCCCTTTACTGGTGGAGAACGCTGTCTTCTCTCTGTCGTTTGCGTGCAGACCAACCTGCCAATATCCACTTTTTAGGTCTAGTGTGGAGAACCAACGGGAGCCTGCTAGTGTGGTCAAAGTGTCATCGATTCGGGGTAGTGGATAGCTGTCTTTCTTCGTGACGTCATTGAGCTTTCTGTAATCCACGCAAAATCGGGTGGTTCCATCCTTCTTTTTAACTAGCACAACGGGAGCAGACCATGGACTGATGGATGGCTCAATAACTCCATTTTGTAACATGTACTCGATGTTTTCCTCGACTGCCTGTTGTTGCCCCAATGGTAGTCGTCTAGGTGGTATTCTGATGGGCTGAGCCTTTCCGGTATCTATTCGATGCTGGATGATGTTGGTGCGACCGGTGGTTCCATTTTTACTGTTAAAAATTTGCCAGTGTTTTGTGATGAATTGCTTGGCTTTTTTTTGGTTCTCTGGTGTCAAGTGTGTTAAGTGGTCAGCAAACTGTTGTAGGAACTCTTTATCGGGCCCTGTCTCCTTCACCGACGTCTGGTACTCTTCTTCGCAATTGATGATGGTCTCTACTGGCTCGAAACAAGCTATCTCTTGACCATTGGTAATTCTGATGTCGTTGTTGGACAAATTCAGGACTCTGATTGGTATATCTCGTCCGGTTTTAACTATAGCCCGTCCAACTAAGTAGTCATGAGCTGAGTGTACGGGCTCCACCATTCCAACGCAGCTTCCAGGATTGCCGTCTAGCTGCCCATGAATAATCTGTTCTGTTCGACCGGGAATTCTAGCTGAAGACTTTGCCACAATTTTTATGGGCGTGACTGATGTGTTGACGGGCCGTGTCAATACAAATTCCTCATTCAGGAACCGAAGAACATCATATCTCGGGTCGAACATAAATCCATGCTGGCTAATTAGGTCCATTCCCAGTATAAAATCGTCCTCAATATTCGCTACCAGGACCCTATGCCGGATCATGTTGTCCCCTATCTGTAGCACGACATCTGCCTCACCCTGTATTGACATGGACTCGCCGGTGACTGTTCTGAGCTGGATGTTATTGGTAACTGGCCGAATTTCTGATGCTCTCAAAACCCTGGACTTGGCAATGGACACAGCGGCGCCGGTATCGATGGTGATGGTAACTGCTCGCCCGTTGATGGTGCCTCTGATGACTAGGCTGCCGCTATCTCGGCAAAATCCCCGGATAGATAACGTTTTGGGGGCTGGTGGAGGGACAGTCAGCATTCGCCCCCCTATGCTGACTGACTGACGGTCCCTGGACATGTGGCTGTTCTGTTGGTTACCCCTGGTCGGTGATCGTTTAGGTAGCCTTACTCGGCAGTCACGTTGGAAGTGTCCTGTCCGTCCGCAGCGGTAACATGCCCCTCTGGTGCCAGTTCTTTGTGACCGGTCTAATATTTTGTTCAGGCCAGCCAGCAGCGCTTGAAATGGTGACTCTGACTCTTCCTGGTTGAAGGAAACTGCTCGGACCCTTGGCTTGGACATGTTCATGACGGCCTCTACTTCCAAAGCCCGAAGTAGAGCTTCACTACTTTTCTTGACGCCACTCAGTCTTAAATTTCTTTGTACTTCCACATCTCGGATGCCGTTTATGAAACTCTGTGTGGCCAACTGGTCTTTCGTTTCCTCTGGCAGGTCTGGGTAGGACAAGTGAACGAACCGTCTAATTTCTGCTTCGAATTCTTGGAGGCTTTCACCGGATTTTTGGGTTTTTCCACTGAGTTGGACTTGGTATACCTGGCTCAAGGATTGATTGTCGTAACGTTTGTCTAGGATAGCGATGATCTTGTCGAAATTGCCTTGTTCATCGACTGGAATGCTCTGGAGGAGTTCTAGGGCCGGACCTCTTAAGGAAATTACCAGAGATGTGGATTTTTCATGATTATCCCATCCATTAGCTGTAGCCACGGCCTCAAATTGCCGTTTATACATGGGCCAAGATGAACTGCCGTCGAATGTGGGTGGTTTACTAAAGGAACCTTTGGTACTCACGGTGTTCTGGTATTTTTCTCGCTGTAAGTCCTGTTGCATTTTTTTAATTTCTGTTTCTACCTTGTTTTGGATGGCACTGATTTTACCTTGTACTTCACTTACTTCACTTTGTACCGTGTTTTTAATGGAACTGATTTCAAATTTCACCTGGCTCTGGATGGAATCGATGTCATCTACTTTGATTTCAAGAGTCTCCACATTACTTTTTAGGATCTTTATGTCGTCGTTTATCTCTTTTATATCTGATTCTACTATTTGCATTCTTTCATTAACTGTTTCGTTAACTTGTGATACTATTTGCATTAGTTGTTCTAATTGCATTTGTCTTTTTTCTTCAGTTTGATCTTGTTTTTGTTCAAATTTCGAGAATAATCCTTCCATTAAATTTTGTTGTTCGCTTTTCATTGTAGAAACTAGATTTTGTTGTTCGCTTTTCATTGTAGTGACAAGATTTTCTAATTCTATTTTACGTTTTTCATCGATATTAGTGAGAAGATTTCCTAGCTCAACATTAAGTTTATCATCAAAAGATTTCACTAACCTTTGTTGAATTTATTCTTGATGTTGTTTCTCCTTCTTGTCACGTTTTTCTAGAATCTGTGCAATTTTTTCGTCTAACTTTTCCATACTACGAGTTTCCATAAATCAAATTACGATTTTAACGGCACTTAATCCTCTACTTCTGATCACCAAAGGTCGTATATTTCGTGGGTTCAATTTAAAAATTATAACAACTAATATTTACTTTCACTTTTCTAGAACTTTATTTACATCCAAACAGCTGATTCACAAATACAATAATAATCTCATATAAGCTAGTCGTCGCGGTATCACTGCCTGGCGATCGTGGCGTTCTTCTTTTATATCACCAGCGTAGAATTCTCCAGTAGAAATCAACATCGTTCCTTCCGCTGCCGAGCCTTTTCGAGAATCGTATTTTTTTATCTTGAAGCGTTTGTTGTCGTGCTGAAATGACACAGGGTCGGCTTTGGGTAAATTTCGTAACAATATATAACAACTCCCATCCATATAAAAAAGTTGATGCTACAGCATCGACTTTTAAGGGAGGTTCTGCAATTCAATATCCTCGACAGGACTAAGGAGGCTATGGAGTTTTACCCTGGGCTTGACGGTTGATGGACCTGGTGGTGGTGCTGGATCGGCAGAAGGGCTGATCGTTGGAGACTTCTGGAATTTCTTCCTGATGATGCTGATGGAAAGGAGGGCAACCACAATTGCGGTTCTTGCCATTGTGATGATCGTAAACCAGGAGGTGTGTTTCTCCAAGAATGGTTGGTCGAGGAGCGTTTCCAATTCCCTGGAGTATTGGCTAAGCTTATGGTTAGCGATATTCAGGTATTTGGCATCCAGTTCCTGTAGTCGCATGGGTTTTAACTTTGGAATTGACTGATGGTTGACAAGTTGTCGCAACAGTTGTAGGGGATGTTGACTAGGTGACTCTTAAGTGTAATGTTGACAACGTTGTTGGTGGTCCTTCTGGCATGGACCCTGGTGTTATCGATGAAGGCATTGCAACTGGGTTGGATGGTCAATAGAGAATTTGTCGATATGGATTGGGTAACCACATCTTCTCCCTTGCACTTGATGTTGATGGGCAACTGTCCGAAAATCGAGATTAACCAAAGGTTCGGGTCAATCTCTTGAATATTATATTCTTCGGCATATAATATTACAGATTCACACGTTGGTGGAAGTGCTGTTGGTTGTCGAACAAGCTGTCCTTCACAAAGGGCTTCTTTGTCTATGGTGTGTGGAATAACTTTGGAACAGATCTTATGTTCTTTAGATAATGGCTTACAGTCACTCAAGTCTTCGAAAGATGCGTACAATAGCGAATCGTCATCTCTCGCGATATATTTTAATTTTGTTGGAAGAATATGGTGAAATCCTGTTCGATTATCCAAAACTGTGATAGGATACAGGCGGTATAGTGTATAAGTTTCAGGATTGACTAAGGGAATTTTTAGTACAAAAACAATTTTAGTACTGATATGAAAAGCTTCCAATTCTATTAGATCGATGTATCTAGCAACATTTGAACTATAGGTTGGAAGTGGTAAGTTATTTTCATGAAGTGACTGTGATATTTTCTGAAGGGAGTCGACCAAATCTACTGGGTTTATAATTGATCTATGTAAAATTTTTAGACGGGCGAAAGAGACTGCAGTTAATACATCGTTGAGGGTATCTTCAATGTATACGTAACTTTCCATTAAGCTTTTACACAAATCCAAGACATTGGCTTGAAGTTCATAAAAAGCGAGATCGTCTGTAATGAACTCAATTGATTTCCTAATTGTTTCGATATTTTCCGAAAATATTTTCTCTTCGGACTGAAATTTTTGTAGTGTGGTGTTAAGGCTCTTAATGACCGAAGTTGTTACAGATAATTGTCGTTTCATTAAGTTTTCAATTTGATGTTGGTCTTTAGTAATTTTATTGATAGAGTCACTAAAGTATTCTCCGTCTGTTGGATCTAAGTTACAGGAAATAGATTTCCAAATTGATCCCAGTCCGTTAATGAGTCCGCGTTTCTTTCTGTTGGTACTGTAAGTCTCATTGTCAGCGAAAATTTCTGTATATTTGATGTTAACAGATTTTGATATTTGTTTCAGGAGGCTTACGTGAGTCTGTACTTTTGATTTGAAGATTTTAACGTTAGTTTTGTTGTGGTTGATAGTATCTAAAAGTCTGTTCAGTATAAAGTCGTTGTTTAAAGTAGCGTCTCGAAATGGGCTTAGATCTTTGTAAACAAGGAGTGTCCATTTGTCATTAGAAATTTTAAGGGTTCCTTCTTCATGAAAGAAAACTTCTATAGTATTGTTAACAGGCGTAATGGAGTACTGTTGAAGGTTCACGACTGAAAACAGTCCACAGAATCTGAAAAAGGGATTTATTCAAAATAGGGTTTTAGTCTCTCAAAGTTAACTTTAGTTATTTGGTTTGTTTGTAAATTTATGACGGTGGCAGAGTTTTTTCGTATTGCGGTAATTTCGAAGGGGCCGTTGAATTTGTTTTCAGCTTTGTTTTTGATTTGGGACTCTTTTACGTAGACTTTGTCACCTACTTAGTAATCGGGTTGTTTAGTAGAAACGTGTTGGTCAAATCGCACTTTAGATTTTTCTTTCTGTCTTTCGGTTTTAGCACGGGCGAGTCTCTAATAATAGTCGATTCTGTTATTTAGGTCTCTTACGTATTTCGAAATAAGTTTTTCCTGGTTGTAAAGGGTTTCTGGAGGCCTACTTGAAGTGTGCCCAAATATGAGTTCATAGGGCGTGAAACCGGTGGTTTTATTTTTCGTGTTATTATAACAGATGATGGCATAAGGGAGGACGTTAAATGGATGTTCGTTTGGATGTTCCGCTATATTTGCCCTTATCATTTCTGCTAAGGTCGTGTGAAATCTTTCAATACAACGGTTTGACTCGGGATGTTGAACGCTGGAGAATGTCAGTTTTATGTCGTATAGTTGGCGTAGATCCCGCATTAAGGTGTTGTCAAATTCACGTCCATAGTCGCAATGGATGCGAAGTGGAGTTCCGTAATGTTGAAAGAAAATCAGAAGGGTGTTTACAACAGTTGAAGCTGTTTTGTCGTTTATGGGGTAGGCTTGCGTAAATTTCGTAAGTTCGTCCCTAATAGTGAGTGCATGATTTCTAGATGGATATTCGAAGATGTCAATGTTAATACGTTCGAAAGGAGTCTTGGGTGTTTCCGTAATAACAAAAGGTGCACTTAAGTTTTTCCTACAGAACTTTACTTTTTGGCAAGTTTCGCAGGATTTGATGAATTGTTCTACAGTTTTAATTAAGCCGGTCCAATTGTATTTTTTCCTAATACGTCTGATAGTTTCGTTAATGCCACGATGGAGGTTGTTTTTACCAGAGTGGTATTGTTGTATTATTATAGGAATTTCGTCTTCGGTAGGAGTTGTAACAAGGTTTTGGCAGATTTTCAGTTTGATTTCTTTGTCGGAGAGAATGAAAGATAAAATTTCAAGAATGGGAAGTTCTATGTTATTTTCTATGCAGTATGTTTTGGAGTCGTTGAATTGGTCTTGGTTGGTATAAATAATTTTGAAAAGATGTGAGACGACAGTTTCAGGGTCATAGGGCAAAGGTACAACTAAGTATTTTCTATGCCTGACAGATTTACTGGCCATGATGTTAAGAGTGTCATTACTGAAATTAGGTTTTTCTTCGAAAAAGTCATCAATAATTTTGTCGTGTAAGTCGTTAGTTTTGTTTTACCAAAAGAATGTAACTATGCGTTTGTGGGACTTGTCTAGAAGTTGAGAATTGGATATTTCAATTTTAGAGTAATCGGTTATTGACTCAGTTTTGTAGAGTTGAACAAATCGATTAAACTCAGCGATAATGTTTTCGTCATGTTCGTCGTCATGGTCAGAGTTTTCAGGTTGTTCGGAGTCAGTTTCGTTGTTAGCGAAATTTTTGATTTTGGAAAGGAAATCAGCACATTGCTTGAAATGGTTGATTTTGATGCGAGAAAGAGCATCTGCGTTTTGGTTTATCTTGCCGGGCTTGTACTCAATCTTATAATTGTATTCCTCTAGCTTAAGGCGCCATCTGGCTAGACGACTGCCAGGATCTTTGATGGAAAAGAGCCAAGTAAGCGGACGGTGGTCATACAGGAGTGTAAACCTTCTCCCAAAAAGATACGGTCTGTAGTGCTTAACAGCCCAAACTGTGGCCAACAATTCTCGTTCGATGGTGGAATATCGTGTCTCTGCAGCACAGAGGGTGCGAGAAGCGTATGCAACAGGGAGATCTTTTCTCACAGTGCCTTGAGAAAGAACCGCTCCAATAGCAAAAGCACTAGCATCAGTAGTGAGCAAGAAGGGTTCTTCAAAGTTTGGATATATCAGGATTGGGTCAGATACAAAGGCTTGCTTCAGGTCATTGAAGGAAGACTTGCAATCTGCATCAAAGATGAATTTGACGTCTTTTTGGAGTAGTTTAGTCAGAGGTTTAGAGATCTTCGCAAAATTTGGTATTAAGCGTCTGTAATACCCAGCGAGACCAGGAAAAGATTTAATATCTTTCGGAGTTTGGGGTTGCGGAAAGTTCTGAATACATTCAACCTTTGAAGGGTTTGGTTTTACACCTTCTTGTGTGATAAGATGGCCAAGATAAGCCACTTCTTTACGAAGAAATTCGCACTTATCAGGTTGAATTTTTAGGTTAGACTTCCGAAGTCGTTTAAAAACTTCTGTCAACCGGGAAATATGTTCATGGATGGTCGGAGAGTAGACGATGATATCATCCATGTAGACGAGACAACGTTCATTCTGTATACCGAGAAGAATATTGTCCATGACCCTCTGAAAAGTGGAAGGTGCATTTTTTAAACCAAATGGCATACAAACAAATTCGTAATGACCATTTTCGACAGAAAAGCCAGTCTTAGGAATATCTTCCTCTTGGATTTCCAACTGGTGGAACCCGGAAGCGAGATCCAATGTCGAAAAATATTGACACTTTCCAAGTTGGTCGAAAAGATCAGAGATATTTGGCAGAGGATATTTATCATCTACAGTCAATTCATTTAATTTCCTGTAATCGATAACTACTCGCCACTTTTGTTTACCAGAAGCATAGAGCTTCTTGGGGACGACCCATACAGGGGAAGACCAAGGAGATGAGGAGTGCCTAATGATACCTTGTTCGAGCATTTTTCCAATTTGGGTTTTCACTTCCTCTTTATGAACTTGAGGGTATCTGTATGATTTAGTGAAAACGGGCTTTGCGTTATTAGTATCAATCGAATGTTTAACCTCGTTAGTGAAAGTCAAGACGTCACCTTCAAGATAGAAAATTTCTTGAAATTCCAAACAAAGATTAGTGATTTGTTCGCGTTCTTCGTCATTTAGATGATCAGTTCTAATTTGTTGTCTAATAGTGGAGTTTCTGTCTATGTATTCGGAATCATGATAATCGTCTGTATTGAAATTCAGAAGAGGGTGAGTTTTGTCAAGTGGTTCCAGGTTTAAGTCAGAAAAAGTTACTGTTTTGGGCATCGCGTTAGCGTTTATTATAGACGTTAGAAATTCACCATTTGCGTTAATATGTACGAGTGCGTTTGGAAGTCGTACTCTGTCAATTTCTTGAGTTGGTAAGATGACGTCGATGTTAGAAAGATCGCATTTAAGTTTAAAGATCTTTTCTGTGCGTGCCTCAATAGTTATATTGTTTTGTGTGGGTGTTTGTAAAGTAATATTTGGCTTAACATTGGGTGTGTCGGGTACATCAGTCAAGGGTTGATCGTTATCGGGAACTTTGTGTAAAGGGATGGTTTTAAAATTTGTTATTAGTTGTTTAGATTTTAAGTCAACTATGCATTCATAGTGTTCGAGAAAATCTAATCCTAGTATGCCGTCAAACTCAATGTCCAAATCGTATATGAAAACTTTATGTGGATTACGTGGAGCGAATGGAATTAGGGTAGATTGTGAAATAGGGATTTTTTCATGGGTAATTCCTTGAATCGTTACCCTTTCAGGAGATCTTTGGGTGAAATTCTTTACGGTATTTTCTTTGAAGATAGAGATACCAGCTCCGGTATCAATAAGTAGTTTGAATTTAGAAGAAGGGTCAAGAATGTAGTAAAGGTTTTTAGAGTTAATTGTAAGAAGTGGGTTAAAGAAATAGTTGCTCCGGGAAGTTCAAGTCGGGGTTCAAATCGTCCAGATTGAGGTTTTGAATCTGGGTTTCGACGTCGCACAAAGTTGTTGTCGAATCGGGAGGTTGATCTAGGCTCGGAAGCGCTAGAAAATCCTGATAATCGTGACAATTAAAAGGCTCGACAGGGGTATCGTCAAAAGTTTCTTCGAAGCCTGAATAATGTTGACTATCATCCTCGTAGTCATAAGTTCTGTAATTATCGGTATAATAATCCGAATATTGTGAGTAACCATCATTTTGATGTTGATTGAAATGATGTGTCCTTTCAGGACGGTTATTCGGGTTATTCTGTATAACCGAAGGACGAGAATAATTTGGGTTCATTTGAGACCTAAAAGGGGGTCTCTGGAAGTTTTGTGGACGAAACTGTTGTCCTTGTTGAACCGGGGGATTATTTGGGGGACGTTTGGTTAGGCCCAACAGGATTTGGTCTATAGTTTTGATTAAATGTTTGAGAACTATTTTGTGTTTTCAAACGGCAATTTGCAGCTATGTGGCCTAATCGACCACAATGAAGACACTTAAGTGGTTGTGTCGGCTTTCGAGGTGGGAAATTTGGTTTGAGAGGAACAGATTTGTTTGTTTTCTGATCCACGAAATAAGAAAGTTGGAGCTCTCTTCTAATACGGGAGTGTGCCTCTAGAAGGTGTTTAGGATTACTGGCACGTATAACCTGACCTAAACGGGGTTCTAATCCCGTAAGAAGGGTATTCATCACCACTGTATCCACTAGAGTGGTCTGGGCGTCTTTTTGTTCTGGACTAAGCCCAGCCGTTTTGTGGATGCAGAAGTGCATTTTCGCACTCAATACCTGGAGTCTATTGTAAAACGTTAGTGGAGACTTGTTGAAAAGTTGCTTTAGACGTTGTAAGTCGTGAATAAGGGAAGAGAGATCACGAGAATCTCCAAAGTGTAGGGTCAAGAGTTGCTTGATTTCAAGGTACGATCCGGGGTTCCTTGAATTTATCAACTGCGCCGCTTTCCCTTTGAGTTTATTTTTTATATGGATCACTTACAAATATTTTTGATCCGCCGTGGACATATTATATGCGCAATTACACGCATCTATAAAGGTTCCCAAGGAAATTTGGTCGCCTTCAAATTCGGGTATAACGGAAAATATTTCCGTCAACCGATATCTCTCGGTTTCGGTGGTAACCGGTGTTGGAGAAGCTTGTGCCATTTTTGTATTAATCGATATAAAAGAATTGGAACAAGGGTTTAAAATAAAATATTAAAAGGTATAGAAAATTAATGAACTGTAAAATACGTTAGTGGGAATTAACCATTGTTTGAATGATAGAACAGTAAAGCAATTAAAATCAATAGTTCAAATAAATCAGTCAATCAAATGGATAAATAAATCAATAAAATACGTAAATCAAATATATCAATATCAATAAAAGAAATCAAATAAATATATCAATAGAATAAAATAAATCAGTTAATGAAATAAATTGAAATAAATCAATATTTCATTTGGATCAAATATATCAAAATAAAAATCAAATTGATAAATATGTAAAATCAAATAATAAAATAAATCAATATTAATCAAATCAAATAAATTATATCAAATATTAAAAATCAATGTTCAATAAAATAGATCAAATAGTATTTACTTAAAACGAATGACGATTCACCATCACTTACATCAACAGGAACATTGAAAGCGTCGTGTTCTACGTTTGATTGCAGTGAGGACTTCTTCCAGGTTCGTTGTTCCGTTGAGGGATAGGAATCCGCCGCTACCAGTTAGAGTACTCGTGTTCTAGTAACGTTAGACGGATCCTACTGACTGCGCCAATTTGTTATATCACACTTTCAAAATTTCTCTTTTTAAAAAAAGATTTTATTTATAGTTGCACAATACTTTTAATATAAATAATAACTTGAAAATAACAAAGAAAATAATAAAACTTTATATAACAATTAAAAAAACAAAATGAGTGTTAAACTAAACTAGACAAATCTGTAAGTAATAATGAATGATATTACAATGAGAAAGTATAATTTATAAACTAAGAACGCTGACGAAGCTGTCGCTGCGCTTGCAGTTCTCACGGATGTTCGTCTGCGGGTAACTGGAGACGACACGTGTTATGCTGACTCAGCTTAGGAACTGTTGCTAGGTTGTTTCATATAAGTCGATGGAATAACTTATATAACATATATATATATATATATATATATATATATATATATATATATATATATGTTAAATAAAATTGTGAGCAAAATGACGAGTATCCAAGGCTGTGTAAACGAGTAATGCGCGGTGCGGGCGGTGCGATACGTCAATGTGACAATTTTAAACTTCAACTGAAGGCAAACCAAATTCCTTACAATAGCACGAATTTATTTTCCAGTAAGGACAAAATGACTTATTTTTATGACAGGTGAAGTAACCAGAAAAATTTTATCTTTTATTCTGTCCTAGGAGTTAAGAGAACAGCAATTACACGGAACGGCTCCAGATTCGGAACCTCTGTGTGTTGATTCTCTCGAAAATCCTAGATGTCGGTCTTACATCTCGCGTCTTCAAATTTAACGAAATGTTTCAAATACATAAAGAAGTGTTCAAGACGACATTCAATTGTGGGAAGTGCAACTGATGAAGGTTCCCTGACCAGGAGGCTCAACGGCCTCAACCCAAATCTTTAGGTTACAGAGGATCAATTTCAGCGAAATAACATTTTTTTCATAAAAATAACATTTACATTTTTGTATATTGGAAGTATAGGAACAGACATATTAATTTTGTGGCACTATCTATACCCCTATAATGTGCTAGACTAATCAAAAAAAAATACTAGCCTGATTTATAGTAATTTCTATTGTGGGTGTGCATCTAATATGAATTGAGGTGCTTTTATGAGGTGTTTTGGGTATCCCTTCATGAATATTCTTCCCCACCACATATTATTTGGGTTGAAGTTGTAAATATTTTTTGACAATGTATAAAAGCTTTTCATTCCTTTTTGGACTTTTATGTTGTTCAATGATTTGTTGTATTGTATCTACTTCGTTGGCTGTTGAACATTTTTATATTTTTTTTGTAAATCTCATTTGCTCTTCATTAGCTTGATGTCCTGGCATTACTTGAAGTCGATTATGGAGTACATGACATGTGTACCTAATTTGTATGATGTGTTTAATAAGCTTACTTTTTTGTAGCTACTATACGAGTTGTTAATAAATTAAGCGCTACTGTGTACGGGTCGTAGATGTTTTTTTAGGTTTCCATAAGCAAGGAGGTCTCAGTATTTTATTTTCTACTCCTCCGTAAACATCAGCTGTTGAAAGTTCTGTAACCACACTTCTTCATTTATGTTATAAATCTTTACATATATCTTTTTTTGTTGTAACAGAAGATATTATGTAAATTTTGAAAAAATACCGCAGCCATTCACTGACAATGACATACATAATTTCTAATACGTCTTTATTTCTGACAGAGATTTGCTCAAAACTTTAATAAATATTAAACATATTAAATATAGGGCAATATTTTTTTTTCGGGTTTAAAATCTAATATATGCCTTCAAATGTGTAGTTTACAAACAGAAAATAGTCATCCAAATCAATTACAGTTATCTGTAAATCATTTTTAAATTCAACAATACAAAATACACAAAATAGAACTTTATCGCCTGCTTGAGAAAAAAAAAATCACTAAAGAATTTAGTTCAAATATATTTTTATAACGCCTTTGTAAAGTGTCCTCATCAATCACCATCGGTCTTAAGATTTTTATCGGGATAGCTGCATGTATATGTTTCCAGGAGTCAGCTTTCTTTTGAAAGCAAATACGCTCTTTCAAAACTACAACGCTTAGTATATCATTAGCATTAATTAAAATGTCTCGGCGGCTACATTACCCTAAGAAAATAAGCAACCAAGATGATTCACAAGGGCTTTCTTATCTTTTAATAGAAAAACAACACACCGTGCAGCGAGGTTGTATAAATTTCGCAAAACGTTGTGTGTTTTCGGAAAGAGGCGATATTAAACGTCTCCTGAACTTCCTTTGGTAGAAAATTGGCTTTTACTAAGATTTAAGTGTTAAAAAATATTTGTGCCACGAAGTACCATTATCCTTTGTGTCTTAAAACAAGCTTGATGTTATCCCTGCAGTATTAACTATAGATTTGTTTGAATTTATTAACAATTGCATGTAGATGTAATAAAATTGTTTACTGGAATGCACTATGTTAATTTAGCCAAATTTATATTAATTGCGCGCTAGAAAAATATACTTCATTATTTACCCTTTCTCAAGGTTGTTTGTAAGTTCTGGAAACCATAACGAGAACATAAAATCATAAATATCACCATCTAGTGTAAAAATTATAACTCTGAATAGTCTAAAATTGATTCCAAATAACAAATAAAACAATAAATAATTTTATTTTGAATGTTTATTTGGGATTTTCTCTCCTCGCAATGGTTTCTGGAAAATACAGATAAGTTAAGTTTACTGAATATCAAGGTGTAGTATCTAAGGGCAGTTTGTGGAAACTGCCCGGAACACTAGTTGCCCTCTTATAAAAAAGGCTCTCCCGCAGGGTTAACTGTGAGAAAGTAGGTCTACAGATTTGTCAACTAGTATTGCAGTATAATATGTTTTGTATTTTGAAGAAAGAAGAAGAAGAACATACCAATTCTTCTTTAAGTAGTATTTTTGTCTTATTCCAGTCCGTTTTGTGTGTACCATTATCCGTGAGTACATGATTTGCCAATCTGGATCTGTCTAAATGTCTTCTTGAGACGTTATATTGCTGCTCCTAATTTGGAGAGGTCTTGATGTCTCACCTGTACATGTTTTTCCGCAGGCACAAGATACACTGTACACACAATTTTTGCAACTTTGAGTACCGTTTTCCGGTTTTGTTTTTGTCAAATTTGATCTTAAAGTATTATTGGTTTTAAAAATCGTTTTTACTTGGTATTTATTGCCAATACGTTTAATTTTTTCGGAGAGGCCGGAAACATAAGGAATAACGTTTATAATTGTAGTGTTAACATCAGTTTGTGTGTTGTTATTTAAATTGAAAGTATTGTGTGTTGTTTGTGTCGTTTGTTGGTTTCTTTGTTTTTTCTCGATTTGGTAAATTGTTTTGTTTATGAAATTTCTTGCGTATTTCTTTTGTTCTAAAACTTCCTTTATCAAACATAACTTTCTCAAAAAATTCCTTTCTATTGCAATAGTAAATTTAATTGTAGATTCTTTGTTATTGATCGTGTCTAAAAAACAGGATAAATCGTCTATGGTATGTTCCCATATTGCAAAAATTTCATCAACGTAGCGCCACCATACTTTAGGTTTTTTTGAAAAATTAAATATAAAAGTTTCCTCAAAGTATTTCATAAATATATTACTTACTATGGGTGACAAAGAAGAACCCATAGCCATTCCAAAATCTTGTCTGTAGAAACTTTTTTCATATTGAAAATATGTTGTTTTTAAACAAAGATCCATAAGCTTTACTATTGTATTAACTGATAATTTTGTTCTTTCTTGAAGTGAATTATCAAGTGCTAATTTATCTTTAATAATTTGTATAGATTTATCTACTGCTACATTGCTGAATAAACTGACAACATCAAAACTTACCAAAATTTCATGGTTATTTATTTGTGAATTTTTCAATTTTGATAAGAAGTCTGCTGTGTTTTTAGTGTGTTGTGGTTGAATTCGTATGGTTTGATGATTTTGAGTAAAAATTTTGAAATATTTTGCAATGGTGAACATACAATGGGTCGTAAAGGAATTCCAGTTTTTTGTATCTTGGGGACTCCATATATGTGTGGTGGTTTACTGTAGTGGTGTGTAAGTTGTTTTCTTTCTGAAAAAGTAAATTCGTCTTTGTGTTGTGTGTCTCTTGCTGTTTTTTCTATGTTTGATGTAGAATCTTTGTTGAGTTTTTTATAAGTGCCTATGTTAATGAGGTCTGTCATTTTAGTTTTTTATTCTTGTGAATCTAAAATTACAGTTGCATTGCCTTTATCAGCTGGTAGAATTTTAATAGTATCATCTTTAGTAAGTATTTTGATAGCTTCTCTTTCAATTGGAGTTACAGTTTGTGAGATCTTTAGTTCTTTTTGCAGAAGTAACTTGTTTCTAATGGGATACTCGCTTGATACTTCTGGTGGTAATTTTTGAGCAGTATCCTTAATGGCAACTATCATGTCTAATTTAGGAATGTTTTAAGAAGTGCCCTTTTGAAAGGACGTATTGTTCTGTTGACGTTATTTGTCTTTTAGATATGTTTATCACAGTTTTGTTGAAAAAGTTGTTATTTGTTTTTGTTAAGTGGGTAGCATGTTTGTTGTTTAGGAGATTATTGAATTTGTTTATATTTCTATTTTTACAGTTTCGAAATTCGAATTGGTATGAATATTGAAGAGTTTTTTCTATAAGAGGGCAACTAGTGTTCCGGGCAGTTTCCTCAACTCGAAGGACTACACAAGAAATTAGTAGCACATTCACAAAATAGCTTGACATTCCTAATTGATTAGGAATGTCAAGCTGCTTTTGCATTTGAATGCAGAAATGAGAAAATAATTCCAAAAGGTCTTTTGCCAAAAATGCCATTCTCTGACAGAGGTAGTAAAAAAATTCAAATCAGAACAGGTAACCAACTAGTTAGAAATAGAATTCAATATCATAGAAGACAAAAGGTAAGCTTAAATACCGAAATTTTTAAGTTAGAACATACATTCAAGGAAACTCATAGTCAATCAGACTACACTCGAATTTTCAATTCTGTCGAATATTCATATCAATTCGAATTTCGAAACTGTAAAAATAGAAATATAAACAAATTCAATAATCTCCTAAACAACAAACATGCAACCCACTTCACAAAAACAAATAACAACTTTTTCAACAAAACTGTGATAAACCTATCTAAAAGACAAATAAAAGGATTGAATTATGCGGTCACTTCTCAAAACATTCCTAAATTACACATGATAGTTGCCATTGAGGATACTGCTCAAAAATTACCACCAGAAGTATCAAGCGAGTATCGCATTAGAAACAAGTTACTTTTAAAAAATGAACTAAAGATCTTAAAAAATGTAACTCCAATTGAAAGACAAGCTATCAAAATACTTACTAAAGATGATACTATTAAAATTTACCAGCTAATAAAGGCATTGCAACTGTAGTTTTAGATTGATAGATAGAATACAAAACTAAAATGACAGACATCATTAACACAGGTACAAAACTCAACAAAGATCCTACACCAAACATAGAAAAAACAGCAAGAGACATTATTTCATAACACAAAGACGAATTTACTTTTTCAGAAAGAAAACAACTTACACCCCACTACAGTAAACCACCACACATATATGGAGTCCCCAAGATACACAAAACTGGAATTCCTTTACGACCCATTGTAAGCTCGATAAACTCACCATTGCAGAATATTTCAAAATTTTTACTAAAAATCATCAAACCATACAAATTCAACCACAACACACTAAAAAACACAGCAGAATTCTTATCAAGATTGACAAATATACAAATAAATAACCATGAAATTTTGGTAAGTTTTGATGTTGTCAGTTTATTCAGCAATGTACCAGTAGATAAATCTATACAAATTATTAAAGATAAATTAGAACTTGATAATTCACTTCAAGAAAGAACAAAATTATCAGTTAATACAATAGTAAAGCTTATGGAACTTTGTTTAAAAATAACATATTTTCAATATGAAGAAAATTTCTACAGACAAGATTTTGGAATGGCTATGGGTTCTTCTTTGTAAGTAATATATTTATGAAATACTTTGAGGAAACTTTTATCTTTAATTTTTCACAAAAACCTAAAGTATGGTGGCGCTTCGTTAAAGATATTTTTGCAATATGGGAACATAGCATAGATGACTTATACTGCATTTTAGACACGATTAATGACAAAGAATCTACAATTAAATTTACTATTGAAATAGAAAATGGAAATATACTTCCATTTTTAGACATGTTGGTTGACCGATCAAACAACAATTTAATTACAAGCATTTATAGGAAACCAACGCATACTAATAGATATTTGAATTTTTATTCAAATCATTCTTTAAATGTAAAAAAGGAGTCATTAAATCCTTACATGACACAGCCAAAGCAGTTTCAGCAACAAAGGAAATTTTTGAGAAAGAGTTATGTTTGACGAAGGACGTTTTAGAATAAAACGAATACACAAGAAATTTCATAAACAAAACAATTTACCAAATCGAGAAAAAACAAAGAAACCAGCAAACGACACAAACAACACACAATACTCCCAATTTAAATAACAACACACAAACTGATATTAAATCTACAATTATAAACGTTATTCCTCCCCGAAAAAATTAAACGTATTGGCAATAAATACCAAGCAAAAACGATGTTTAAAACAAATAATACTTTAAGATCAAATTTGACAACGGTACTCAAAGTTCCAAAAATTGTGTGTACAGTGTACCTTGTGCCTGCGGAAACACATATACCGGAGAGACATTAAGACCTCCCCAAATTAGAACAAAAGAGCACCAATACAACGTCTCAAGAAGACACTTAGACTGATCCAGATTGGCAAATCATGTACTCACGGATAATGGTACACCCAAAATGGACTGGAGTAAGACAAAAACACTACTTAAAGAAGAACATACCAAAAAAAGAAAAATCAAGGAAAGTATCTGGATGTTGTTGAATAATGGAGAAATCGGGACACCCTCTGTAGAGATACGGGTTGTATGGCCACAACTTCTGACGAATGAACATCAAAAAGGAAACTTCAAAGTCAATTAATCAGTCTATTGACATTACCAAAAAAAGTCAAGCGAATATAGTGCAAAACATTTAAACAAACATTGTTCGACAACGATTCCTGATAAGGAATCAAAACGTCACAAAAAAAAACAGATAAGTACAACACAAAATACACAACATATTATACTAGTTTATCACAGTTAATTCTGCGGGAGAGTTTTTTCAATAAGAGGGCAACTAGTGTTCCGGGCAGTTTCCACAAACTGCCCTTAGATACTACACCTTGATATTCAAGTACTTAACTTATCTGTATTTTCCAGAAACCATTGCGAGGAGAGAAAATCCCAGATGAACATTCAAAATAATCATTTACCTCCTCAATCATTTAGAAACTACTTAATAAATAATTTAATATCATGTAATGTTCTAATAACAAATTATTAAATGCAACATAATTTCCAGAAATTCCCAAAGCAATTACAATTTATTATTCCTTCAAAATCAAAATTTTCATTTCAAAATTTTAGTTAGTCTCAAGCCACGGATAATTATTATTGGTGACAGATGAATATTTATTAAATCAATAAATTACTTGGATGTTTAAGAGATAGTTAAAATTACATAACTTATTTATTTCTCAACATTATGTTGTATTCCTGTAACCATAAACATATATATATATATATATATATATATAAACATTATAAGCGTATTAGTTCTGCCGTTTCACTCCAAAATCAGATTCACCTAATATATTGAGTCTAAGATATGAACCTAAATCGACCTTCACCGAGCTGATGATAGAATGAAATTTAGTATATTCGAAAATATATTAAAAATGGGTGGCCATAAAAAAATCCTGAACATACTATTTTTAAATATTCAAATAAATAGATTTTTAATTAAATCATTAACATAATTCAAAATTTTATCCTGAATAAAAGTTTGAAACGTACAGAACGTGCAGCCCACGTGCAGCCCTTGGGTTGCGTATGACTTACCTGGACGAACTATTGGGTTGCCAGGTATAAACAGGTATGTCAATGCCAGTTACTTTCACTTGATTGGATAATATACAAAAAATTATATCAACAAGCTCTCTTTTCTTGCGAAAACGTTGATATAGGGTTGTCTACAAAAAATCCTTTAATTTTTATTGTCAAATTTGGCAATACTAGACCTTTCGGACAGCTAACTTTTTATTATTCACGGTAATAATTTTAAAATTTTATTTTGTGCCTTTTAGCCATTGTTCTAATCCAATGTCAGAATATTGCATTACATCAATGCGTTGGTTATATTATAAGATTTCATTATTATTTTGACGTGGATATTTTACTTATTTGAGCTATTTAAATTGATGATTATAAACTTACTTCCAAAATATGTTAGTCTCGAAGCATTAAAAATGTGTTTATTTATTTCTGACCGTTACAAAATATTGTAGTAATTACGATATCTTAATTTTCAATATAAAGGTTACTTAAACAAAAATATGGCTATATAAACAATAAATAGCCTTTCTCCTTTATATCATTTTCCAAATTTACTTCTTCCTTCAAAAAAAATAGTTTACCAACAGAAATTCACAAACCTTTGTTTATTGCACCATCTATCTTACATCGCCTTGTAATTATTACAACTATATTCTTTTATAAACATGTCTTCTCCCAATTTCTTGCGAGTTTCTCTTAATAACAATACATTTTAATCTCAATATCGTAATAAATAATTAAATTAGCTCTTAGGCTTCCTCGCCTAACTGATGAGACCCGAAAGTTCGAAAGCATCCATAATTCACTCTAAAACATCCTTAGATTTTGGTGAAACCCGAATCCCAGTTTACTGCTTTGGATTACCTTGACAGAAGCAAAAGAACTTTTGGGATTTCGCAAATCTCTGCAAATATCGCTGCCCGTTTGTCCCTTTTGTTCAAAAGCAAATGTCTTCTTTGGTTCGAAAACCTGTTAAGTTTGAAGCTTGTTTAGACTTCGGTTCGTCTTCTTCAGTCCGGGAAAGTACCCTGAGACAAGTTGAAATTTTCTGTTTTAGAAGATAATCCACAGAATTATTTGAGCAAAGACAAGGGTCAAAAATGCTTAGCACAAAAGACAAAAGTCTCTCGAATTTGTAGAACTCGCCCAGATGACAACACCGGCACAGCCTCTGTGTATTTTGATAGAACTCGAAAAAATCTCCAAACTTAACAGGTTTTCAAACCAAAGAATACTTTTACTTCTTTGGATTCCAAGACTTTTGTGCTTTTGAACAAAAGGGTCAGACGCGCCGCAAAATTTTCGGAGATTTGCGAAATCCCAAAAGTTCTTTTGCGTTTGTCAAAGTAATCCGACGCAGTAAACTGAGGTTTCACCTAAACCCAACGATGTTTTAGGATGGATTTTGGATACTTTCGACCTTTCGGTTATTGTGAGTTAGGCGAAGAAGCCTAAGAACTAATTTGATTATTCATTTAATTTAGTTAGTTCAAGAAGAAAATGTTTATTTTGACACAAAGCCTATGTCGGTGTTGTCATCTATGCGAGTGCTACATATTCGAGCCCCTTTGTCTTTTGTGCTATACACTCTGATATCAAATAATTATGTCAATGTCGTAAGCAATATTCCTCCAGCAATTTTAATTCTGGTTTTATATTCAATATTTTTAGTATGTTAACTAATTTAGTTCAAAAGGAATAATTAGTGTAGCTAATTTTGTGTTTCATATATACCCTTGGCTAATCGTAGAAAAATGCATGATCCTGTGCTGCTTTTCTAAAGTCTAGACTTGCAATCTGCAATCCAATAAAGTTACGTATCGATTAAATTGGAAAAGTTTGGTTGTACATTATTTATTGCTCTTCAGGTATGAAGGAAATTCCAGTTACTTAGTTTACCTATTGCAGTATTTTTTGTAAGAACTGAAGCTCTTGAAAATATATTTAAGTTTTATAATTGAATCTGTTACAAAAAGTTAAGGCTTGTTGTCTTGCTACTAAAGTCAGTTGTTCTAAAAGGTGTTAATTTATAAAATAAAATGCTGGCGATAATACTTTATGAGCACAAAAATATTAAAAAAAAAAATAAATTTCAACCTCTTACTTCTAAGAAAGTTCAACAAAATTTGATACATTTCTGGGTATAATATATATGTAAGAAAGTCTTCTAGCATAGCAGAGTTTTAGTTTAGTTTGATGGTGCATGTCAGATCGCCAGTCTGCAAATTTTGTGATTGAAATAGCTGTTGTCAGTTGTAGGAAGAACAGTGTGATTGGAGCCCAGGAATATTTAATAATTTGGAGCCAGAAGTTGGAGATAATAAACTTTCATTCAATTAATAGTGTAGTAAAGACAAAAATGGAAAAGCCAATTGAAAAAATTCTAAATAAGCATTGTATCAAGTCAGAAAAGTCAATGAAAGACAAAAAGTTTAAGAACATTCAACAAAATTTTAAAAAATATTGCAGCTAATCAAAATGCTCACAACTAAGTTGACAACAAAATAACGAAATTAAATTCTGAAATGAAAGAAGTAAATAATTATATAGATACTTTTCGAATTTCAGTTACCTACATTGAAAATAATCTACAAAATTAAATTAATAAAATACGAAGTGAAAATCCCAATGTGCATGACATTAATGAAGGGAAAATATCACCTACTTATAAAACGACCCACTTGGCCTATGTATAAAATGTAGTTTGATGCTGTTTCATCACCGAATGTAATTGACAATCATCAAGAGACCTCAGCTCGCATAATTTGCTTCAAAAAGGTTTGCACTAGAAATATGGCAGATACTACTGATTAATTTTGACAAAATAGATTCGCTCCTTTATTGTCGGTCTGTCATTAAAAGGCAAAGGATTCAGTTTAATTTCACGAATACAGTAATCTCGGGGAAACATAAGACATTTGGTGAATTTTCTTCTTCATCGGACGTTGGCGTTCACATCTCGAACTGTAGACCCTCTAGGAAAGTTTTTAATGTTTAAGCCATTCCAGCTGCAGCAGATAATATAATTCATTTTTCTCATTTCTTAGAACATGCCCAAGGTAAGCCGTTTTTCATGGTTTGACTATGTGGAGCAATTTTCGATCTTCATCCCTGTTTCTCCATTATATTCCATAATTGGCTGAGGATAACACAGTCAAGAGCTTCCTTATTGTCTATAAACCTTGAACGTGTTTCTTTGTTGTATTTTCTGTATTCTTCTTTTGTCCATTTATCATTCTTCCTCTTATAAACGGCAAGATCACTTTTTCTCTCGTCTCGTCATATGAATCCGCCACATTTGCAGAATTCGGCGTTAATGCCATATGTGCTATTCGCTTTTCTGTTCTTGATACCTTGAAGTGCTTGTGTCAGTTCTGTTTAGTCGATATTGTCCAAACCCTTCTTGACTCGTGGTTCTTCAGGATTTTCATTATGCCAAGGTTGTTTGGAATGTCCCACTTATTTCAGTTTCATTACTTTATCTAACAAATATGCCATTTTCTGTATTGCTTATTAATCTTTCCTAAGACTATTCATTTGTTTCAGTTAGTTTATTAAGGTATTGTATACAGGTTTGTTGTTTCTCTTATACTGCTTTGTCTATTTTAGTAGTGTGTCATATTTTTACTCCTGTTTTTGAATTTCTTTCGTTTACTCTAAACTTCAATAGCCGCTTTTTCTGCTGCCAATTTTAAACTTTGCAATTCCTTTATTTAAAATTTTGTTTAATAGTCGCCAGGATAAAATATCAAGAAAAAAACGTTAAACGGATGCATGACTATATAAAATATAAAATAATAATAATAATAAATAAAAATGTTTTAGTGACGTTTCAGTAGTGCCGGTAGTTCTTTGAGATTAAATAAATGATTCTACGACTTTATCTATGGTGGGCTTCTGGACAGGCTAAACTGTAATCGTTTTTTTTCTCACATCAATTTGTCCAATATTTTAATGGCTCTTTTTTCATTCTTTTTTAATTATGTGTTGATTATTATAACCAATAATAATGCAGGGAGGTACAGATTTTGATTATTATAACAATAAAATTTGACATGTATTAAGGTGCTTGCCAGTAAAACAGCAAAATGAATATGAAAATACAAATTTCGAAAAGATTGTTGAAGAGCTCTTGAGTTATTTTGCCTGTTCACTGGGTTTTCTCTCATCAGAATTTTTTCCTGCAACAGATAAGTATTTAAAAATTGTATATGGAGAACAAAGTGCAGTAAGGCAATTTCGTATAATTGCCCGGATGACTGGCTGTCCATACAGAAATTCTTCCTCACAGATATTGTGAAATTTATGAAAAATGCATTCAGATAAAATAAGGTTATTTCAATTTCCTGTTTATTTATTATCTTTAAATTTATTTTTTGTTTTTAGGATTATTTATGGAGAAGACTATACTCTTCCCCTAAAAGTTATATTGCAATCGAAACATATTACAACCGAAATATAAAACATCCATCCAATAAACCTGATACCGCGATTTTAAATACCAAACACTTCATAGTTATGCAACAATAAAAAATAATATAGCGAAATGTTTAAATATTATGCAGGTCGGCGAGCATTCAGTCTAATCGAATATTACATTTCAGACGTTGAACAAGTAGTAGCCGAGCAATTAAAGAACCATAAATAATACAAGTTCTCCAAGAAAAATTGCAGACAGACACGAAAAGCATTACATCCACTACAAAGGCTTTTAAAGCTTTAAATATTTAGGAGATACATTTAGTGAAAGTTTCATTCAAATTCGTTACATTTGTCATTTTAGACGACTGCATCTACGGTGGTTAAATGTAGTGTATGTTTAAGGACTAAAAAGCAACTTATTATATTTTTTTAGAATTGGATTAAGTTTGCACAATTACAAAACTCATTCTCCAAAAAAATTCTATATACATTAAACTAAAGCATGCTATTGTGATAAATTTTTGGACCGCGAAACCGAATACGAGTTCAAAAAAAAAGTGGTACACGCTTGAAAATTTCGCTAGAGCCAAAAAACACCCCCCAAAAGTCGTAAAAGGGACAATAGTGTCCCCGTGCAGTTGTTACGGCTTAATGAATGGCATTTAAATGACTTTCCAGGTGTACTGCTTTTGAGTGGAAAGTATGTACTATCGAATAAATTTGAAACGCAATCTCATTTGGGGTGTGAAAAGTACCAGAGGAGGTTATAAGGTCTTATTTAGTGGAAGTAGCAAGAAACTTTAGTAATTTACTTTTAAATTCAAATTTCAGACAAATTTGGACGCAAAATCAACAGTAAAAACAGGTTCATTTTATATATATGCTTAGGTTTAAACCTAGGCTTCTTGCGCCTATGTTCATTTGAAATAATAACAACGTTGTTGAGACTTTTATGTATGTGGGGTCAAAAATACCATATTCAATGCGTAGCTCGAATATGGCTGTAGTAATAGGTTTTATAACTTGAAGAATTTAAGCAGTGCGAGTTTGTGAGGAAACTATGCTTTAGATTTATGTTAAGAACTTAAAACTACCCCAATATAATTATAAGAAACTACTCTTGAGTCAGAAATATTTCAAGAAAACCAAGGAAAATAGTATTTCTAATTATAATTCTACCTTTATGGTCCATTACTTTCAACTTAAGATCAGTACACCTACAAATTCATTAATATGCGAATCATTAAGTTTTAATAAGTGAACTGGAATACTATTCTCCATTTCACCCTTTTTGGGGGTATGTTTGGTCTCCAGCAAAATTTTGGAGGGTTTACAACTTTTTTAGACCTTGAATCGGTTTCAGCGTCCAAAATACATCAGAATAGCATGGTTTATATATATATATATATATATATATATATATATATATATATGTATATTGTGGGACAGTGATTTATTATTTTTAAGTCAAATTGCAAGATACTGATGAGCAATTATTTGTATAATATCAAGAATATGTGGGACAACGCAAACTGTGATTTTTGAAGGGGAACTCGTTAACTCGGATTTATGCACCTAGCCGACAAAACATTATTACTCTCTCCATTTTCTATTTAATCTTCGAGCCGTTTTGCGACAACCAATAATGCCGAGAACAAATTACAGGAATTTAATGCTTTAGTCAAGTACCGTTATAAGGGAGTTTCCAGAACTAACTTCATAAGCTTACCATAATAGGATAATACATTACTGGAAGCTGATGTTCAGCTGACTCATAATGAAATTCCAACATCACATATATAAATGTTTTAAGACACAAAGATTTTCATGGTGTCAATTGGTGATATATTATGCAGATCCTATCAAATAATATTTTATTAATTACATTATTAGATCAGCAAGCGTAACTAAATATTTGAAGGGAACATTACGCGTTTTCTCCCAAAATAAGAATATTAATTAATTACACTGCATTTTTTTTTCAATTCATCAATAATATTTCTTGCTTTTAATGCTATTTAACGAAGAAAAACTGAATATGGTGGAATGTTATAGCATATGCCATAAAAATTCAGTTTGTGCAGCTGAGGAATACTTTCATGGATATTTTAATCGTCGCCAACCTGCTCTATGTACATTTAAGAGGCTTTACTGTAGTTTACGCAGATATGGATCTTTTACTAAACCACCAAAGGAACGTAATGAAATTAACGAAGGAGCACAAATAAATGTTTTCGCAATGGTAAATCAAAATCCATCTAAATCAACTCGTAAGATTGCGGCAGAAGCTGGCACATCTCAACGAACTGTAGTTAAGGTACTGAAAGCGCACAAGTTCCACCCGTACAAACTTTCAGTTTCTCAAACTTTGCAATTTTTTTACTTACTTATTTAGTTTTTTCGTTATATCTGATATACCTAATGAAAAAATCTTTCAATGTATTTTGGAATAGTTAATAAATCAATCTATTTCATGGCTAACTACTTTAAAAGTGAAAATAAAAGAGAAAAGCATCCATAACTCCGCTATTTTTGTGAATAACTATATCGAGTATCATATCGTTGAAAAGCTCTAAAAATGTCCGATTTTGTGAGGTCATAGCCAAATATAGTTTCCATTCAAAAAAAGATAAGTTTGTGTCCTATCTCGAAAATGAGAACTGTCACGCAAACGAAAACATAACAATCGTATGCGGGATACAATTCCCTTTAATTTTAGTATTTACACTTTTTTTATAAAATTAAAAACAAAGAAGCTAGAGGAATTTGACTAAATCGACACAATTTCGTTTTTTCAAAATATGTAGTAAGCCATGAATTTTTACAATTTTTTCGAAAGTGTCATTAAATTGGGCCAGTTAAACTGCAAATCTTTCCCAATTTAACCATTGCTCTATCTCCGCTAGTTACCGAGATCCCCATACTGATCATCAAAAAAAAACTCACCCTGTATATATATATATATATATATATATATATATATATATATATATATATATATATATATCTCTATTTTATAGCTAAAACATTCTTAATAACTGAAAACTAAAAATAAATACTGTAGCTCCCAGCTGGTTTTTGAAAAATCAATCCAATGCAAGACATATTTTTTTGAAAGGCCATATTACCTCACCAGATGACCCTATCATTATGAATAAACCACCGATTGAAAGCAGAAGGGTTAATCCTGAGACCTCTCGTCTCACTTTTTCAAAATTTAAAGTATAAATACATATAACTATTGATTATATTTGGCCATTCCGTATCAATATTTCTGACGATTCCATTCGAAAATTGGCTAGGGTACCTGTGTAAAAAATTAAATTGTTACCGATTTTTTGAGGTTTTTTCGTTTTATTATTGGAACACATTGGCTCTACTATTAATTTTGTCACCAAAAGGGCTTTTTCTTCGTAAATGAACTGAGCTATTAGGTACATTTTAAAAACCGAATTGCATTTTTATATATTCGAAATGCTCACCTTCTACAGAGAATGCGGTTTTCGGAAAATCTTATTTTCAAATTGCATCTCATGGAAACCTGCTGCTAAATCTAAGGTTGAAAAATATTCGACCTTTCTCTAACTGATCTAATATATCTTCATTAATTAGTAAAGGATACCTGGCAATAGTTACATCAGTTAATTTACAATAATTAGTTACCATACGCCATTTTTGAATCCCTTCCACATGTAACTTTTAGGAACCACCCAAACAAGGAGGATTACAGAATTGTTAATTGACAGTTCGATTTTTAATCTCCTGTTATGAATTTGGGAATAACCACAGCTTCTTGTAATAATTGGTTTAATATTTTCAGTTTCAAGTTTTTATACATAAATCTTATTTCATCACCGTCTAAATAAATATTTACTTTATATTATTAACATAGATTTCCTAAGAATGTCATTCCAAACATGAGATGTAAATTTTATTTTATTATTTATATTTTATATTTTATTTTCTCTTTCACTTTGAGAAACACTGTTAATGAGATTTAATTCAATTTCGTAATCACAATCTAACATTACCGGACTAATAAAAATGGATTATTTCTTTACATAAATATTTACTGCCACGAGTGCATTGGGGTTTTTACTTGTTTAATTAACTTTTTGGGACAAACACCTTCCTTTAACATTTCATTTATTACAGTTATTTTAGTTATTTGAATAACTGTTCCGAGAATAACCTAATAATTGTTTTTTTTTTGTAAAAATTCCACCTCTTTGTCTTTCTCAAAATTTAATTTACGAAATAAAATACTTTTATTAAACGAATTCTTAGCTTTAGATTAATAATACTATTCAGCATTAGTTTCTAAAATTGATTTTTATATTATGTAATATTTTGTTTCTTAATTAACTATTGTTCTGCCTTAGATTAGTCCTTCAGGTTTTTGCATCCTCAAAATAGTACCAGTGGAATCATTTTAGCTTGCTTGCTTATTTTGAGACCATTTTTTGGGTTGATTTACTACGGTATCCTCTAATCCAATGCAAACTTCTAAATTTTGTTAATAATCCTCAGTTCTTTGACAATAATCCTAGGTGTTTCATTTTATTTTTCAGTACTTAATGTTAAATATCTTAAAATGCCTTAGATGTTTCTGTAATCACCATAATGCCCTACAAATAATTCCCTGGCTAGTTGTCAATATTTTGCTATTAATTTACTTTTCATCACAAATATCAAAGAATTCGACTGGTCACCCTCAATATTATCATTCACGAAATTACAAGCTTCAACAATATCGTTTAAACTAGCTTGAACACGATTAAATTCTGGTATCATTTCCCATAATTCCTGTATTTAAAATAAAAATAAACATAAAAATACACAATAAGGAATAATAACAAAAAGGGACAAAAATAAATGAGTATAAATCATTAAAATAATCAAAAACAAACATACAAAAAGATTTTTCCTTTAAAATTCTTTTTCATTATAGCTTTGCTATATACCACAAAGTCTAGGTGCTTCTAGTCTTTGATTTTCTCAAGAGTTGTAAGCATTCGTAGAATTTTCAAACAAAAAATTCTCTGTAGTGGTTACCAATTATTCTCCAAAATGTATCAAATTGTATTCCAAAAATGGATACTAAGCTTCTACATGTCTACTTACATTGCGCCACTGTTACAGGTATGCCAGAAATAAGATAGAAATATTATCAAAAATATTACTGATTAAACTAACTAAAATAATCTTCACTATGGATATGCGCAGTATCATGTTCTTATAATAACTATTAAGACAAAATCAGATTATGGTTTCAAGTAGATTTAATTTTATTTTTGACGCATTGCAGATTTTGCATTTCTCAGGCCATTCTGTCGATTCAGGTATGCACAGACACCAACATGAAACTGAATCAACCTTAAAAAAAGTTTTTATAAAGAATTTATTTAATTCAACAGAGGGTAATTCCAGAATATAAATTGTGATTGCAAAAGTTAATATTAAATAATTCACTCACTTTCATTGCTGAATAAATTGAATCATCACACCCGTTTAAGAATGTTTTAATATGACATAATGTCAACACGCCTATTTTTTAAAGTGATATTCTTTTTGGTTGCCATAATTCAGTGGATTCTTCAAAACTCTTCAAAGTAAACCTAAATAATAATATTATTAAATAACTAAATAAATACCTCTCTTGACATAAGTAATATTGATGTTTCCGGAAATTAATTATTTGTGATTTTCGTGGCTGCGTTTTCTAAATTTCTAACAATTTGTTATTTTCCTATTTCACTTTCATATTCTTCAGAGCTCATTTTATTTAAAATTTCTGTTGAATTTTTAACCGATTCCCAAAAAGGAGGAGGTTATCAATTCGTCGGCAACTTTTTTTATGTATGACCAGCGATTATTTAAAAAGGGCTATGGCTATTTTGATGATTTAAACAGCATTTTATTAAGGAACATTACAGAAAGGTACCATTAATTTTCTATAACATGAGATTTAGGTTTTTCAAGAAAATCAGAATAAAAAGTATATAAGGGACTAGATTTCAGTGAATTTCAAAGAATCTTCACTGTTTTCTCTAAAATGGCTCAAGCAATTGGAATATTATAAATTGTATTCTACAAAGATATGATACAGCTTGATTCCGTATAATTTTCTATAACGTAAAACATACAATTTTTCTGAAAATCGGAAAAATGTGTGCAAAAATACTATATACATCAATGTAAATGTCAAATTTTCATCATAAATATCTAGTTTAAATGTCAAGATATGCCACGAAATTATATCGTAAAGGGTATTTGTAATGGTTTTCATTTTGATTCATTTGAAGTCAGTTTCTTTTAGAGACGAAGTGAAGTTACGGGGCTTATGGTCGCGTGAAATGGCAGAAAATATTCCATTAGTTTATCGAAACGAAAATTTGTTTATGTCGGCGAACTCTTCTGTAGGGTATACGGTTGTAAGTGTGTGCTAGCGTGCATGTGATATTAGGTGGTACATAAGCAGTTGTATACATAGGATGGTTGAAATATAAGGTGGAATTAAATTAGTTAGATAGGGTGGTTCAAAAATATTGCATTGCGTGGTATATAGGTAGTTCCGTATACAAGGTGGTTGAAATAAAAGTGGAGCAGAATGGATATTTACGTTTTTGGGTGAAGTATAATTACAGTTGTACAAAAGCTTCAAATAATGTTGAATACACAGGATGGTTGAAACATAAGGTGGACTGGAATTACAGTTATACAGGGCGGTTAAAAAAAATTATATAGTGTGAAAATTAAGTAGTTGCTTATACAAGGTGTTTGAAGTAAGGGTGGAATTTAATTATTGTTGTTCATGGTGTATCAAAAATTGGGTATATAAGCATAAGCAGATAGGATATTTGAATTATAGGATGGGGTTTAATATAATTATAGACATGGGTTAAAAAAATTTTAGAAGCAGTTGCATATACCGGGTGGTTGAAATAAATGGTAGAGTAAAATTATAGTCATAAAATGTGGTTCAAAAATTTTAATTTTGTTATATAGGGTAGACCACGAGCAGTTGCATAAATGGAATACTAGACATATGAGGCGAAGTAAAATCATAAGTATACAGGAATAATTTAAACAATAGAAAAATAGAAACAGTCGATAGCGTTGAGAGGATTTATACTTATACAGGGTGGTTTTAAAGACATCAGCACCGTTGCAATATTGTGTTGAATTATAGTTGTACAGCGTGGTTCAGAAAATGATAGACAAATAAGTTATATAGGGGTGACCAATACACGAAAGCATATACAGTGTGAATGTAACATAGAGTAAATTAGAGTTACACTTATAGAAAGTGGTCCAATTATTATATTAATTAATTTTCAATCGAACTTTCGATCCAGGTATGACAAAACAATTATATTAATTAAATTTTCACATTTCCAAATATTCAAAGAAAAATTCGCCTTCTGAATTTGTTGCTTTCAATAAATTTGGAGTTTCATCAGCCTAAGTGTGTAAATTGTGCAAAATTAAGATAACTTTCTTACTAAATGTTGTCTCATTTATAAATAATATATGTAATAAGAAACATTTTTTTCCTATTTTAATTTTCCTAAGGACCGTTGACGAAATAATTGCCTGGGAACACTCTACTTAGGTACCAACTCTTGAACTCTGATGACTCATTTGCTGCTCATGTGCTAAACAGAAAATAAATCACATTCCCAAATTATTTACAAGAAATCTTGTATCTATAGATTGTAGAAGGTCAGTTTAAGAACAATTAATTCTTCTTCAAGTAAAAGAAAAAGAACTTATTTGGCATAACTAACATTACACCAGTCTGTAGATATTTTTGAGGGACATAAAATTCAACAGCAAACCGCATAAGGCATCACGTAAATACTAGTTTATGCCATAATTCAAAATCGTAGAAGTAAATTATTTTAGCCTTAAAAACCCCAAGCAATATGAGATATTTTTATTTTTTACTTATAGTCTAAAAAGTAATGATCTGTACATCATGCCGTCAATAGAAAAATTGATTTTAGAGAATCAGAAAATATTCCAAATAATGTTTATAAATTTTGATCGCAGCATTTTTCATAAAGAAAAAAATGATGTAATGTGAGTGATTTTAAAAAATTCATAGTTTGTATCAAAAACATAACAAATAAAACAAGACTCAGTCGTAGTTTATTACTTTACATACTCTTCTAGTAAAAGGAGGTACTTGAATCAAAACACTCCATAGAGTCAACATAATACATCCTAATATAAGTTGTATATTTTGACAAACATCGTTTAACTATCACAGTGTGTAATGGAGAACTAATCCGAGTTCAATAGTTATTTATCTATCAAATATTTATTTTTGTGACGCTACTGTTATTGCCCAACTCCTAAATCCAGAAAAAGCAGGAGTAGCAAAAAGAATCCGAACTGCCATCCATTGTTACGGGAAATTGATAAGAGTCGAACACTCATAACGTTCCTAACTTATAATTTATAGGAAATAGAATTCTTTTATGATTTTCACAAGGCGACCTTTAATGTTTGAACGCCTTATAGAACAAATTTTTTATTTATGATCTGTACTTGAATCGTTGTTTGATTTCCTGATTGTTGTTATGAATAGATGATCATTTTTTTCGTGAAATGCCTCTATGTAGTTTGCATTATAAATATCGAATGATGAGGTATTGTTGAACTGGGGGTTTTTATTATTAAGTACGTTTTCGGTTCCTAAGTATTCACTATATAAATAATTGGACAATTTTGATAATGAGAGATCATTACAGCAGTAATTTTATAGAGAAAATATTAGTAGAAGTATTTGTAGTATTACGTTGAAGTTATAGCATAAACTGTTAAAATTATGCCCTTTAATAAAAACTTTTAGATGTGCAAGAAAAAATGTTAATGATTTGATAAGTTTTATAGCATTCGCAGTACACAACATGATCTCGTGGAGTGCTAATAATAAATGGGCGTAGAAAAGTTGTGGAACGGGAAACACAACTTTCCATATCAGGTAGTCATTTATTTTGCTTCAACAATAGCAAATTGTAGCTGAAACGCAAGTACTGTTTATAATTTACTGAACAGAGTTAAAATGTTAATAAAAGACAGAACACTATATGTTTTCTTAAACTTCAATGTCATCATTACATTAGCAATTGCTAATAATAAACGTTCGTCAACTATACTGTTAAATTTAGTGAAATTGTCTGAGTTAGGTATAGGGATAGACAAAGTAGTAGAAAAGTAATTTGTTACAATATGTCTCAATGTTATAACTAACAATTTCCGTATTAAAATAAAATTTAAGTAATATTATTGATAGGGACGGGTCCGAAAACAGACAACAAATTATTCATGTAAATGTACTTAATTGTATAAAGATACTTGTGACAATAGTTTCAACCGTGACGAATACAATTCCCAAATAAAAATTGTACAACTAACATTTAATTGTTACAAATATTCATTTTTTACGCTACTAAGCAAAATATTATCGAAAATTCATTGAAAAAAAAATAACTTTCCGATACAGCTGTCGACGCTCAAAGTAAAAACATCTAAATCAACAGAACGAGAAGCATGATACTGAGTCGGTGAGTCTTCGATTGTGTTCCAGAAGCCGGATGAACTGTAAATCAGCGTGTCAATCCACAGTAGTATTAGTTAGTTAGACGCAACTAAATGTTGACCTCTTGAAATTGAAGTTACAACAAAAACATCATGATATAGCTGTGAAATATTTAACAGTCTCTTTGTGTTGTAGTGTTCACGAAAAATGACACCAGAAACGCATAATTAGATCTTCCGGTTTCTACAATATACAGGGTGTTTCTAAAACATGTTCCAAACTTCTGCTGGGTATAGAAGTCATTAAAAAAAGACAAAAAGTCCCTATTAACATGTACCCTAAAACGCATCCTAGAAAGTTATATGCACTTAAAAGGGCTCAAACAAAACCGTTTTTTTCTGTTATTGACAAAAAGGTCAAAAATGAATAGAGAAAAATGTATATGTTTAACATAACATTTTACATTAAATAACATGTGCTACTTCCTTTTTCGACATATAAATATAAGCGTCCTATTTAGGTTGGTAAAGGGGGTTTTCGGCCAATTTTTTTTTATTATCTGCAATTATCTTTACAGATTTATAAAATCTTAACAATTTTAGGTAATAAAATAATGTTCGCCCAAATTTTCAATATTTTTAGACTAAATTGAGTTTGAAAATGCAGCAACATTATTTAAATAAACTGCATTTATGAAGGATACTTAAATATTCCAATCACAACTTTTACTAATTAAACACTGCAAAGCTCAATTGACAGTTTACCAATAACTTAAATTGTTTAACGTTATAGCAACGTCACTTTTTATTTGCCATGGTAAATAGATTTTTGTAATTTTTTGCCTAATAACTTAAAGAACAGAGTAATTTTCAAACTCAATTTACTGGAAATATATTGGAAATATCGATTTGGACAAAGATAATATTTTATTACATAAAATTCTTAAGATTTTATAAACCTGTAGAGAAAATTGTTAAAAAAATTAATTAAAAAAAACGGACCAAAAACCCCCTTTACCAAACTAACTGGATGCATGTAATTTGCATGTCGAAAAACGGAGTAGCATATGTGTTATTTAGCGTAAAAAGTTATATAAGACCATACATATTTTTCTATTCAATTTCGACCGTTTTGTCAATAACAGAAAAAAAAACAGTTTTGTTTGATAACATCCCAATAGTGAGTTTTAGAGCACAGGTTAATAGGAAATTTTTGGGTTATTTTAATGAGCAGACGTTTGGAATACTATTTAAGGAAGGACCTTGTAAGCGAATTGATTGATTTAAATAACGTAAAGTTGCCGCGCACTCAGTTACATAAACAGTTGCAACTTAAGTCCAAGCCCTGAGGGGCGGGATTTCTTCGGGATGGGTTGGAATTTGGTTGGTAATAGGCTTATTAGGACTCTAAAATTTATATTTTTGTTCATGTATTTCTAGAATATATAAAATTGTATAAATATATAATTTATGGTTATGAAAAAGATGACTAATTGGTTAAAGTTCGGGAGGTGGTTAACCCCCAGACCCTCCCCGCTGTATCCTGTCTTCTGAGACTAGTCTCGGTAATAGCAGCAATTGCAGGGCTTCTTGAGCTGCTTACACTAAAATCTAGACGGTAAAGTTACAAAATAATAATTTATATTTAAAAAAGAACCGACTTCAGCTGACTTAAAATAAAAACAGTTTAGAAACCGTGTGCAATCACTATTTTCAGACATATCTTTTTTTAATTTGATTTAATTAAGGTACATTTCAATTGAAAATTTTAGCGTATTCTTATCTCTCTCTCTCTCTCTCTCTCCCCTTCTCGCTTTCTCCCTCTCTATATTTTATTCTTTGTCTATATTTTCCAAATATATTTTAACTTTTTTATTTGTTTTATTATTTGGACTACTTTATAAAAATGTAACTAATTCACTCTATATTGCATCCACACTCTACATGCTTCTGTGTACTGGTCACTCCTATATAACTTATTGGTCTATCATTTTCTGAATCACCCTGTATGACAATAATTCAACTCAACACAATATTACAATTGTCCTGAAATCTTTAAGACCACCCTGTATAAGTACAAATCCTCTCCACACTATAGACTCTTTCTATTGTTTTATTGTTTAAATTCTTCCTGTATATTAATGATTTTACTTCGCCCCATATGTCTAGTATTCCATTTATGCAACAGCTCATGGTCTACCCTATATAACTAAATTTACCTTTTTGAACCATATTCTATGGCTATAAATTTACTCTACCTATTATTTCAATCACCTGGTTTATGCAACTGCTTCTAAAATTTTTTTAACCCATTTCTACATTTATACCCCGTCCTACGTCCTATAATTCAAATCTACTAACTGCTCATCCTTATCTAACAAATTTTTGATACACCCTCAATAAACGTAATTTTACCCCACCTTTACTTCAAACACCTTTTCTAAGCAACTACTTATGTTCCAAACCATATAACTTTTTTAAACTGCCCTGTATAACTGTAATTATACTCCACCTTATATTTCAACCATCCTGTATATTAAACTGCTTCTGACAATTTTTAAAGCCTTTTGTATAACTGTAATTATTCCCCGTTCTATAACCCAAATATCTACTCTGTATAACTATAGTTTTGCTCCATTCTTATTTCAACCACATTGTATACGCAACCACATATGTGCTATCCAATACAATATGTATAATTAATTCATTTCCAACGTATATTTCAAACATCATATGTATACAATTGCTTATGTACCACCTAATATTACATGCAGTACACACACACACCTTCAACCGTATCCCACGCAGAAGAGATCGCAGGAATAACAAATTTTCATTTTAATAAGCTAATGGAATATTTTCTGCAATTTCACGCGACTATAACTTAACTTCGTGTCTAAAATAAACTGACTTCAAAAGCATCAAATTGAAAAGCATTAGAAAAACCCTGTACGACTTACTTTCATGGCATCTCTTGACATTTAAACCAGATATTTATTATGACAATTTGACAGTTACCATGATATTTACAGTTTTTTTGCATATATTTTTCCGACTTTCAGAAAAATGGTATGTTTTACGTTGTAGAAAAATGTACGGAATCAAGCTGGAACATATCTTTGTATAATACAATTTATAATATCCAAATGCTAGAGAAGTTTTAAAAAAAATAGTGAAGATTTATTGAAAATCTCGGAAATTTAGTCCCTTATTTAATTTTTTTCTGATTTTCTAGAAAACCGTAAATCTAATGTTATAGGCAATTATATGGGACCTTTCTGTAATGTTCCTGAATATAATGCAGTTTAAATCATCAAAATTGCCCACCCCATTTTTGAATCAAAATTGCATTAGAATTGATAACCTCCTTCTTTTTGGACGTCTGATAAAAAAGGGCAATTTACAATGCTATAACGATTGAACAAATAAAAAGTTCTTTCCTAAACACGAAAGAAACAATCACAACGCTTCCGTATGCGGATTAAAAATTGGTAAATAGTTAAGAACAAAGTTAGATAGAATACTCTCAATATCGTAAAAAAAATAACAACGATAAATGCCTCTGTAAGCTACTGAAGTCAATAGTCTTTTCTAACGCAAAAAGTACAAGTGGACGAATATTCGCACCATTCCCAAGTGGGAATGCACCATTCCCACCGGCCCTTAAATACTTATTTCAAAACATAAGGTCTACTGTCAATGGACAGAGCATTACAGGCAGTCACTGCAAAGTACTCTTGAAGTCTTAACTATAGCAACGAGTACAATATCCTCACCTCAAGGATTTAATTTGGTTAAGATGTAAATGTTCAGCGACCAACGATTCCTTAATGCCTGATGCAAACGACGATCTAGCTGCCATATGTTTAGGTGATTAGATTTGACAGATAAAGAATAAGATTCAGAAGGTAAAGCGGCAAACTAAATATAGGTAATTCGATTAATCAAAGAAAGTACCAAATAAATTTGGTAATGCGATGACTTGAAGCGCTACTGTACGGGCTGTCATAACTAGCGCTGACATGCTTGAGCAAGCTTGTAGCAAACAAGGGCAAACAACAATTGTAGACCTTTCCACTAAAGTGCATAATAACTCTGATATGGTAACGCGCCGAGGAAACCCAAGTAATCGAGGTTATTACAAAATAAGAATGACAACCGTGGAATATTAACTACAACGAATTCCTTTAAAAAATTTCAAATGTGCAATTTCAATTTAGACAATACAAAGAAACTAATGCAGTGTCAAACAAAAATAGACAACAGCGGTATGACCTTCCACAGAAACATCACCGAAAGCGCACAGTTCAAAACTAGCAGAGTTTTCTATAGCATGCCAACATGCCAGGCACAACTAAATTCTGCAACGCAAGTATATCACTTATGAATTTCGACCATAACAAAGCAAGGTTAGCAAGCAGGGTTTCATCCAAAGCCAATTTGAACACAATAATTAATTAGAAACGTTACCGGTGAAATAATGCCTAATTTTTCCTCAGGGCGGTGTAACAACAGACTAATAGCAGTACTGCACCATTTGCGGAGCTAAACTCCTCCTCGTCTAAAGAACTCAGTGATTTCTAACTGTAATGTTTGAGTCTATTCAAATAATGAACTTCCAGCAATGATATCATCAAAGTACGAAGAATACCGGCTGCTGATGGCAAAGAGCTCTGATCTTCAGCAGGATACCCCGAATCCACCACCATGCCTTGGTGGATCTAAGAAAGGATTAGTGACAGAGGAAGAGAAGTGAAGTTTTGACGGCGCTCGGAACAGCCGATCAGTTTCTGTCAAAAGGGACCCTAGTAAATAGATTATTTTGAAGGGCACTAACTGAACCAGCGTGAGTCAAGGTAACAGTAATATTGAAATTTAATAAAGTTATTAGAGGGGCTTAAAGGATGTTGTTTAGTTAAATTAGGACATCACTCTAAGGGCCTTCTGCACCCAGCCGGTTGTAGCATTATCTCAGGTATTACATTGACCCCATGCCGACTTGAGGTATTGGTACGACCCCGAGCAAACTTGAATGGTCTCCGGCATGCCATAAAGAGGCTTTGAATGAATCGTCCTCAATATAATATAGATCATATAATTCTATCAACGCCCCAAAGAATAAACTAAATTTAAATAACCATGGAGGAGCTACTCATTGTTAATTTTTAGGGTTCCGTATATGGAATATACGGATACCCTTATAATATCACTCCGGATTTCTCCCTCTTTCACATCACAGCAATTTTCTCCTAAACTACTAGGCGTGAAAGGTTGAAATTTGGTTTTTAAATGTATTCTTTTAGGGGTATTTTTCGGGGGAAAACTAATGAAATCTATAGTCTATAAATACAATTTTTTAAAAATTGGAAGATATAGGGCCTCACCTGAATTTTACCGGAAAAATAAGGAGAAACCTCTACTATTAATTTTGGGATGCAAATTAATAAATTACATGGAAAATATAAAATTAAAAATCTTTCTAACACATCATGTAATATATCAAATGAAAGAGCTCATTACGGCGTAAACAAATATATTTTCTTCAAATTTTTAAAATAAATTGTTTTAAAGATATTAACAAAACTATATATTTTTTAACCATTTCCCTTACCTTATCTCTAAAATTTTGAAAAAAATTAGAGATATAGGGTCTCACCTGAATTTTACCGGAAAAATAAGAAGAAACCCCTAATATTAATTTTGAGAGGCAAATTACAGAATTTAATGAAAAATATAAAATTAAAATTGTTTCTAACGCATCACGTAATGTATCAAATCAAGGGTCTCAGTATGACAAATTCAAACATATTTTTAAAATAAATTATTTAAAATATCTTAACACAAATATATTGCCCCCTTTATCTCCGAAACTATCAGACGTAAAAATTATTAAAAAATTGGGGATATAGTCCCTCATCTAAACTTTACTGGAAAAATAAGGCGAAACCTCTAATATTAATTTTAGGGGAAAAATTACAGCATTAAATGGAAAACACAGAATTTAAATTATTTATAACTCAACTATATTTTTTCCATATTTTTAAATATATATTTTAAAATATATTAACAAAAATATAAAAAAATACCCATTCCCCCTTTTATTCCCCAAACTTTAAGACCTAATTTTTTTTGTTTTAAGGAAAAATAAGCAGAAATTACGAATATTAATATTGGAGGCCAAATTATAGAATTAAACGGAAAATAAAAAAATTAAGGCATCGTGCAATACATCAAATGAAAGGACTCATTATGAAGAATACAAATATATATTTTACATATTTCACAAATAAATTTTTTACAAGATATTAACAAAAATATATAAAATTTTCACTTCCCGCTTTATTTTCGAAACCATATTACCTAAAATTTTGAAACTGATTTGGGGTACTGAAGTTCACTTGAAACTTATGAGAAAAATTAGTAGAAAACACCAGTATTAATTTTGGGGACAAATTATAGAATTAAATGGACAACAAAAATTAAATTTTCAAACGCATCATGTATCATGCATCAATTAAAGGCTCATTATGTGAAATACAAATATATTAATAAAAATAATAATTAAACTTAGTTCCCACTTTAGAATCTAGAGTATCTAACATTTTGAAAAATATATTTTATTTGTATTTTTAAGTAATTTGTCTAAAAAATTTAAAAATTTATTAATTAAATCTTGACCTATTTTCGCCTTTATCTTCCAATCTACAGAGCCTAAAATTAATACAGTAGATTATAAAAGACTTCTCTGAAAGTTTACCAGTAGAATAACACTCTAATGTTAATTTTGGGGGCGAAATTAGAAAATTAACTACATATTTATATAAGAATCTATCAAGAATCATGTAGCAGATAAAATAAAAAGTCTATATGTAAAAAATAAAAATATATATTTTTTATAAACTTAAAACGCTTCTCTTATAAGATATTATAGTAAATATAAGAATTTCCTGCTTGTCTGAAACTGGAAAATTAGAAAAAGATATACTTCACCTACATTGTATTACATCTCAAAGGTGGTACGGTATCCTTAAATGCGAGTCCAACTCGCACTTGACCAAATTATTTAAATTGTAATATCGTTATACGAATCTGTTCAATAAGTATTCGATTGGTACATATATTATAATTTATTTTTGTATAATAAGAGTGAACCATAATACGTTATGCTACCAAATGTTAAGAAATCATTGGAACCAAAATAAATTAAAAAGTATGTAGTTATAGCTGATTATGTGTTTTCCGGATTTGGACCGCGTCATTTTTTTCGAAACTAATTAATTTATACCCCTAAACCGGGATATAAACAAAGTTTTCCGACGTTTCGCCCACACTAATAAGAGGCTTTTTAAAGGATGAGACAAAAAACAAAACAAATGTTACCTTACCTTGTGGCGACTCCATTCATTTCATCTTTTTCTCGCGAACACATTTCAAAACTTCACTTTTTATTCAATTTATCTAATTTAGCATCTGTGCATCATTGTGACAAGTTGAATAAAAACTGAAGTAACATTTGTTTAGTTTTTTTGTTTCATCCTTGAAAAAGCCCCATATAAGTGTGGGCGAAACGTCGAAAAACTTTGTTTATATCCTGGTTTTAGTATATAAATAAATAATTCGAGAAAATGACGCCGTCCAAATCCGGAAAAAGCACAATCAGCTATGACTCTGGCCGCGAAAACCTCCGTTCTCAAGTATGTAGTTAATTTTTGTGACATGCGAGAGTTCAAATATTTTTTATTAGAATGACATAATATATCATATAAAAATCAAGCATGAATAACAGTAACTTAATGAATTGCCGGTTATAAAAACGAGGTCGCATACTTGATAACATTTTTTAATGAAATTCCATAGGAAAATCGGTCTATACTATATTGGGGTTGGTGAAATACGTTATTAATTTTTCGATTGATTCTATGTCGAGACAAGTATGGAAACGTTAATTAAACTTTGATCAATGATGAAACTCTGACAAATTTTATAACGTTATAACACGTAGAAACGAACTGTGCCAGAAAAAATACAAAAATAAATATGTCCACATACGCTAATAAAATAATTGAAAAGTATAACATAACAGCAGTGTCGATATTTTAGTAGGCGACATCAAATGTTCAAATTTGTCAAGTAACTTAAGAAATGAAATATGTAGTTAACCACTTATGTGCAAATCAACAAATATATCTACTGAACACAACAATAAAATATACTCCACTATTCCATGATGATGTGGTTTGGCTTGGCCAAGAATATTAGTATCATTATAATTTAAAATCGAACAAATTGTATTTACCTAGCGACCGAACCTTCAAACGTCGTGGTCAGGCAATAGTCTTAGACAGTTAGCTTTGCCCTCTCTGTCAAGTAGTTGGCTACTCGGTCAACCTGCCCCTTGAACACCCAGCTCATTCGATTACTTACGCTCACAGGCTATCTATTCTCTACTTTCCTAATAACGATTCTGGTTTGAGAAGATGGAGACCAGGATGTGACTAAAGTGAGTTCAATTGTCACATTTTCCAAAGCTGCTAGGTTACAGCCGGTAAGCGCATCACTTGTCATAATTATACAATTGATTTTATAAACATAGAAGCTCATAAGGAAAGTTGGATTGTGGAGGTAAAGCCTCGCATAAGAATTCCGAGCGGCAGGTTAATAATCCCCGATTTAGTATTTTGTAAAGGTCTCAAAAACGTTGTATGCGACATAGTTAGGCTGGTCTAGAGCTCTAAAATTAACATTATAATAATAATAATGAGCCTGAAAGACGGTACAATTTAACAAGAAACATTCGAAATAAGTTTTCTTTTTGTCTTCTAAGTTTCCTTCCCCCGACAGATAGTGAAAGAGCGATGTGGTGCTCTACCAGCCATCTCTTTTTGGACGCTCTTAATGTAATTAAAACTTCCGTTATACTAAAATTATCAATATCGTTATCATTGGTTCCCTAGCCTGTTGTTAGTTTTTCAATCAGGCCGGTCGGCATTTACAAAATCATACCGTACAATAGCAGACCTTATTGTCAATCTTCACATATACTATAAATCAATTTATTAAATTTATTACTCTGAACTTTTGTAATTTTACATAAGCACGTATCCATTGACGCCACTGCACCTACGTTCTCCAACACCACCACGTTATGCAGCAGCTAAACGAATCCATCTCAATCAACGTTTTCCCCATATTTTTAATGCCGGCGACTCCACCAAGGCATAGAGTATAAGATAAAAATAGGTAAAAAGTTCTTCCACATATTTATCAAAGAAACGATACAAGCTATGTTAATGAAAAAATATGGGACCACTTCGCGATCCCCAGTACAGGATCTAGTATAAACGGTCGAAATTCCTTGAGCCGTTTGCGAGTAATCGGTGAACAAACATAAAAAACATAGATGTAGACGAATTGAGAACCTCTTTCTTTTTGAAGTCGGTTAAAAAGCTCTGATAGTATGGGCTCAATGTCAAGCTGAAAACTTCTCGCACGGGGCCGATGAGAATAAAACGAGGGCAGTGATATACACTGGGCAATAGCTGTGACTGAATAGAGTTTCAAGATGGCAAAGGCAACGAAGCACTAAATGGATTTTTTTGTCAGCAATAGAAGATTCTAATTGAGAAGTGCGGATTCCAAGCAATCTTAATATCTTGTATATATACAGTCAAAATTATTTTTGTTTCAGCTTTATACTCCATAAAATATAACTTAAATGAAGTCAATATGTTTAAATTACATTTTTGAGTGAATCGAACTTATGTACAAAAAATATTTTCATTTTCAGAATTGAATAAGAAATTAGATTAGAATTGAAAACTGTGCCCTGTACCAAACTGCTCTTAATGAGATATTAATAATTTTTTATATCGAAAAATCGTTATTTTGAGTAAAATGGAAAAATTCCCCCAACGAATTACAAACAACTATAATCGGGTTCGAGAATTGAATCGTCGTTATTATAAATCACTATTAAGTCATACAAATATAATTTTGACTACTAGTCTTGTGGTTATATTGAAGTCAAACATTTACGTAATTTTTTCTCTATGTTACTTCCACGTTTCATTTTAATTCCTCATAAAATATTTTACATAGCGGAACATATACTTTTCGCAGAAGAGATTCTGCTGCATTATGCTACACACCACGGAGGTTTCCGTAAATTGTCTGAGTTGACATGCTAATAAGGACTTGGTCGGAATGTGGAAAAGGGATTTGAGTGGCAGTTGCTGCAGTAATTTCACATCTTATGAGATTATACTTTTAAAATTCTGCTGGTGGATTAGTGTCACTAAAGCAGTTCAACCGTCCAGAAATAACTATTTTTCGTATCAACAATGAAAAATTAAGTTAAAATAATTAATAAGAACTATGTTGATAACACTTACAAATCAATTTGTTAGCCAAATAGGTTTTGTTTCGAAATTTTGCAACCAACTGTTAATAAAAACAAAGAAAACATACTTGATGTTTTTAACCGACTTCAAAAAAGGAGATAGTTCTCAGTTCGTCTGTATATAAGTTTGCATGTATGTTCAGTGATCACTAATAGTAATCAAGTAATATGGATTGTTTTTACTGGATTCTATTGAGGAGGATCCTGAAGTGATTCCAATTTTTTTTCAATTACATAACGTTTTTAGAATATCGTCAAAAACCGGTTCTAACATAGAAACCGTTGGTTAAGGCGACAGTATTTGAAAAAAACAGTTTTTTACTAATTTGTTGGTTTTATTTAAATAACTAATTAAATGCTGAACTTCTTAAATTATTTAATGGCTCAAAGGTCATTATAAAAGCATTCCAAAACGAACTATTAAGGGTTTGGCCAAAAGAAAAGTAAACAAACAACTTTGGATGCAAGAGTCACATTACTAACAAACGAAAAAATAAATTAACGGAAAATACAGTAGCCATAAAACCAGAGAAATGCAAACAATATTTGTTTCATGTTACAGAAAATGATTCAGTGAAACTGTTAATAAAATGGAAAGGACAGATAATATTGCAAAAGGTTTGGGGGTTAGAGTTACCAATTTCTTCTAGATATAGGTTTGTTGGGTGTCGGTTTACCAATAAAGTGTAAAAATTGGAAAAACCCAATACTTTTATTGAAAATCCTAGATGTCGGTCTTACATCTCGCGTCTTCAAACTTTTATTGTGGCCAAACTAAAAAAAGAACATGTAAAATTTGAATATCAAATAGTTACATTTGCCCTAAATGTCTGAACAATAAATTTCGAAAATATTTACAAATTACAATTCGAATACAAATCAGATATGATACAGTGAATCTAGTGATTTATTAATTACAGGTGAGTATTTAAATATTTTAATGTAGATGAGCTATGTACTTAAGATACAAGAATTATTAATTAAAATGATCACTTGCAGGTATGAATTTCTCACATGATATATAACTGCGTGTGCTTTAGGGCATGTAAACCATATAAGAACTTTTCCAGATAGTTAACTAATACAAGAAATTTAATTTTACATCAGAATAAAAGTCAAGTACCGGTGCTTTTTGAGGCCAGCACTATAGACCATCTCTTACCATTTAGGTCAATTTACAGTGTATATTCCTGAGTACGAATTCTCAGACTAATCAATAGACCGCAGGTCACCGTCAATCAAGCAAGCTAAATAGTTAGTGGTAAATGTTGTCACGTTACTGCCATAACAGATGGCCCTCCTGGCAGGCGTTGACATCAGGGTGCACGGCAGCTTCAGTGGGGACGGGGTGGGTTTACCAAATTAAAGGGCAAAGCCAAAATTATATGGTAACTTACCTTTGAGTAAGTTGTTCTGGGTGCGAGGTAGATTATCTGCCTCACTACGCTGCTAAACCGACCTAAGTAACCTACCAACTGAAGTGGCTGAAAAGAAATCTCATAAATAACTGTACAGTCGGGTGCCAAAAATGTCCCAACAAATAAAATACAACACTGCCCAAATAAAACTTTAATAAATTATAAACTCATTTAATGATCTAACACATTCTGACTCTAACTCATACAATACAAAATACACAGTTTCACATCAAATATTACATCAAAATTCAATTGGAAACAATAATGAATGAAATGAAAATATCCAATTACAATAAATGGAAACAATTATTGAAGTGCATCCGACCGCTCCCAATAAATGGATGGCACACATAAGCCAATAATAATTCAGAGAGCAGTTCTACAATTTTTCACTGCCGATGCCCACATAACCTCTTAACCCTTCACGGTTAACCTTCAACTTGCTCCTAACAACCTTCTCTCTCGACGACCAACTCTTGACTTGCTTCCTCGACAAGTAAAACTTCGACTCCAACGAGAAACCTTCTACTAACTTCTGGAAATTCACAATCCACTGACAAATGACTTTCATCACAAACATTCATCAAACTACAAAACTCAAATCATATCACACCAAGAATTTCCATGCCAAAATCTTCTTCATCTAAAAATCGGGGTCATTATATCCAACATTCATCCGTGTACGCTTCGGGTACCAGATATTCAACAAAATGCGCACCGGTGTTCAACAGCGATAAATCGCTTAACGGCAAACCTAACCTTCAGTTGACAGTTAACAACTCCAACGGTAAACAAAACAGCGGATTCTTGTGGGAGATCTCGTATGGTGGGGTTTAATAGTACTAGCGAGTTATAAATCAAGAAGAATTTTGCAAGGTAGGAAGAATATTCTTATCTATTACCCATCTCCTTTATAAAATAAGTAGAAACTCATTAATATATTGAAGAGAACAAAGCTACATAGTTAAAGTTTGAATAGTAACTAGAAATACAATGCCGTCTCAGACGCCATTGGAAAAAGTTCCCCCTGACCGCGATAAAAAATCTCCAGACATAACTTCAAATTTAAAAGTCACGAATCAAGATGAAAATTGAGAATAAGTTTATATTCAGAATTTGATCTACCTCCTTTTGAGGTATATGTACAAAAAAAAAACAAAAATTTAGGAAACTACCATATTGTAGGAACTGCTAAAGAAATTCATAACCTAAAATTAGAAGGCATAAAAAGTGTTAAAAAAAGGTAAATACAGAATAGGATTAATTTTTGATAGTAAAGAATTAGCAAATAATTTTGTTCAGAATCAAGAAATTATAAAAAAAGATTTTGAAGCATTCATGCCGTCAAACAATATATCATGTAAGGGCATAGTTAGATATGTGGACAAGTCAATAACAGAAACGGAATTGCGAGAATACTCAAAAACGAGTTTACACAATAGTGAAATAATAAATATTAAAAGATTGAACAGAAGAATAATTGATGAAAAAAATGAGATCTCATTTGCGACAACCGAAACTGTTCTTTTCTCATTTTCTGGGAAAATTATTCCTTCAGAGGTCATTATTTATGGACTGCCTATGAAAGTCATCCCATATATAAGCCCGGTTATTCAATGTAGAAATTGTCTATTGTATGGCCATTCGCGGAATCAATGTAGAGGAAAAAACAAGTGCTCCAGATGTGGCACATCACATGATGAAAAAATTCCATGCCTAATATTTTGTATACATTGCAAAAGTAATGATCATGAATCGACCTTAAAAATTGTCCAGAATTTAGCAGACAGAGAAACATTAAGGAAACTATGGCACTATCAAATAAATCATACTTTGATGCTAATCTTATGAATCCTAAACACACTAATCAAGAAAGAAGAAACCTGATGGAAGAAAACTTCCCTCCTTTAAATTCAGGCGGTGAATGAATGAACAAAAAAAGGAAATTACCAGCAACATCAAGAAGCTATGACAAAACAGAACATAATTTCTGTTTAATTTCCCCAAATGGGAGAAATCCATCACCATCAACTTCAGGTTATAACTTAAACCAAAAAACAATGAGAAGACAAGATGATATCCAAGAAACTTGGATCCAAGCCTTTGGCAAACTTAATTTAGTTCAAAAAGGAATAATTATGAACTTTATGGGGTCAATACTTGCTAATGAAACAAACAGAAATAGAAAACAAGAAATTCAATTAAAAAACAACTCCAAACCGGTTTTAAGGAATAAATCGAGTAGTGAACAAGAGGATATGTCTGACGTTGAAGGTTTTTTTTAATCTAAAAATACTTTAAAAATTAGAATATTAAGATTAAAAAAAATAAGAATAATAAAAAAAAAATAAATAAAAATATTTAAAAAAAAATGTACATAAGGAATGTATATACAACTAATAATTAAGAATAAAAATTAAAATAAATAAATTACATAAAAATAAATAAAATAATTAGTAAGAGAAAGAGAAGTTTAAAAATAATACAATGGAATATGCATTCTTATAAAAATAACAAGGATAATTTGAAAATAATAATTAAAGATTTATGTCCAGATATAATATTACTTAGCGAAACATGGATGGATGAAAGGTTCAAACCTAAACTAAACAATTATTCAATATTTCGACAAGACAGACAAGATGGACACGGAGGTATTGCTACTTTGCTGAATAAATCAATTAAATTTCAACAAAAGAAAACTGACATTCTAAACATATCTAAAGATATTCAAATTCAATAACTTTTTTAAATGAATGGAAAATTAACATTATAAATATGTTTTGCACTTCGGATAATAAAATTTCCCAACCTAAACCAAATATAATTATGGGGGATTTAAACAGTAATCACCCTTTATGGGGCAGTACTAATACAAATAATAATGGCAAAAATATATATAAAGCATTGGATATCATCGAGACCATCATACTTAATTATAGTTCGCCGACCAGAATTCAAAGATCTCCATCTAAATCAGTGGTAGACCTAACCTTTATATCTCCTAATTTGGCTCATTTATGTCAATGGGAAGTGCATCCAGATCCGGGAAACAGTGATCATTACCCGACGATATGCACTTTACAGGGAAATCTGAAAAATAGTAAAACCATTCATTTTAGACAAAGAAATCATAAAAAAGCAAATTGGAATGATTATTATGGGTACGGAGTGCAAATCTTTAATGACATGATACAATCCCCAGATGCAATTCTCTTTACTAACAAAATAAATGAAATAGCAGAGCTAACCATCCCATTTTTTTATGTTAAAAATACATCTAAATTTAACATCCCATGGTGGGACGATGACTGCTCCAAATTAATAAAAGAAAGAAGAAATAAAGCCAAAATATACATGAATGATTCAAACATAGAAAATTTCATCAAGCATAAACAGTCAATAGCTAAGTCACGAAAAATATTTAAACAAAAAAGAATTAGTAGTTTTAGGAATTTTTGCGGATCCCTTAATAGAAACTACCTATTAAAAAAATATGGAACACAATCAGATCATTTACAAATAAAAATTGCATTATTAACTCTCAATAGCCTGAAGAAAAAATAGCAAAAGATATTTTAAATAGACTTACTTCAAATGCTGACATTTTTGATGAATACAATCATAATTTAACATCGATAACTCCACCTTTCACAAAATATGAATTAAAATTTGCGATAAAAAATAGAAAGCTAACCTCCCCGGGAATGATTCAGAATCTTCCTTAAATGGTTTTAAAAAAACTATTAAATATTTATAATAACCTACTTGTATTGCCAAACATACCAGATATTTGGAAAAAAACGCTAATTATAGCCGTTCTTAAACCAGGGAAAGATCCAATTTATCAAAATAATTATAGAGCCATTGCTCTTTTCTCCTGTTTATTAAAAATTTTAGAAAATATAATTAAAAATAGAATTACTTGGTTTATAGAAAATCAAAAAATTCTCGATCCTATGCAATTAGGTTTTAGAGGGGGGAGAGGATGTATCGATTGCCTAACTCTATTAATTACAGAAATTCAAATAGGATTTGCAAAAGATGAATTCACAGTAGTAGCCTTTTTAGATATACAATCAGCATATGTCTCCGTCAACATCAAAACCTTATATACACAACTGACCTCCATAGGAATTCCCAGTCAATGATGTAACCTGATCATAGCATGCATTAATAATAGGGAACTATATATTAAAACCAATTTAGGAGAGATTTTGGGTCCACAAAAATCTAATCAGGGTTTAGCTCAGGGATCTCCAATAAGCCCAATTCTTTTCAACATCTATACAAGATCTCTATTTGACATAATTAAAGGAAATACTAAAATAATACAATATGCTGATGATATTTGTCTCATATTACAAGGGAAAAATGTAAAAAAACATGATTAAAGAATTAACTGAAAACTTAGGTGGTCTATATTTATGGATGGAAAAATTCAATTTTAAATTATCAATAAGTAAATCCAAATGTATTTTATTCTCGGACGGGAACAACAAAATTATAAAACCTCCGGTTAAATATAATACAGATATAATTGAATGGGTGGATAATGAAAAATACTTGTGTGCATTTACAAAAAAATTTAAAATGGGATATACAAATCAATCATATAGAACAGAAGTCAAAAATAAGTTTAAATATTCTAAAAGCATTATGTGGAGTTTGGTGTGGATCAGACCCAAAAGCATTGAGTTTGATATATAAAGGCATAGTGGCAAGTCATCTAGACTTTAACAGTCACATATTATATCCTCAAACAAAAAAACATTCAAAAATTGAATATATTACAAAATCAAGGAAAGTGTATTATAACAGGCTGCATGAGATCAACCCCAATATCGGTACTATTCCCTGAGTCAGGAGAAATACCACTTAAGTGTAGACAAAAATGGTTGGGGTCAAAATATATTATGAAAATTAACTCAATAGCTAATCACCCGGTTCAAAGCTCCTTGGCAGAGTTAGAAAAGTATTGCAATCCTCATAACAAATATTGGTGAAACAAAAAATATCCTATTCTGATCCAATTAATGAAATCATTAAAAAACACATTGAGTAAAATCAACAAAGAAGAAAATTTTTCCTGTTATTAACATAAACTAGAACAACAAATTGTTAACATTCCAATAAAAAATATCTTAAAAGAAAAAAACGACATAGAAGGACAGACACTAATTCAAGAAATTAAATGTAAATATGAAGACTATACATTTATCTATACAGACGGATCATTACATCCACAATCAGGAAAAGGAGGTATAGGAATTTATGTTCCCTCAAAAGAATTTTCAAATACCAGCAAAGTTCCAGATCACACACAAATATGTTATATAGAGATAGCTGCCATAGATAAAGCTTTACAGCTTATAGTGGAAAAAAATGGATGAACGCCATCATCATGTCAGATTCGAAGGGTGCACTACAGAAAATAGCAAAATCCATCTTTTCTATTAAGAATGACCACCAATCCTTATTGGCCAAAAAAGAATTATTGAAGCGAAGGAAAACGGTTATCAAATAATTTTATCCTGGATTCCTGGACATTCGGGAATTATTGGAAACCAAACAGCAGATCAGTTAGCAGCAATAGGCAGAAAGATGAATATTCCTCTTGCAATAAACATCTCAACGAACAACTTTATTCCAAAAATAAAACAAGATATCAGAGAAACGTGGAAAAGGGAATGGAGAAAATGGGTCAAATATAAAGGATCATTCTATCACAACATTTTAAATGAACTTCCAAGAAAACCATCGTTCATTTCTTTGGAGTATAAAAATAGAAGACATGTAACAACAATAATCAGAATGAAATCGGGGCATTTTCTAGTCACTTATCACTTATTCAAAATAGGAATCAGGGAATCAGCTTTTTGTGAATGCGGTCAGGTAGGGACATTAAATCATGTAATGTTGTAATGCCCGATAAATACTCATCCTACATTTGATTTATATAGTGAATTAGCAAAATGTGGAACAACTACTCCTATATCAATTTTTTCATTACTAAATGAGATAAACAACAATAGCATGGAATTAATAATGAGTTTCTTAAACTTATACAAAATCCAATTATAACTATCACAAACCAATCGTTTATTCCAAAATTCTATAACCTAAACTCCTAAGCTTTAAGTACACGAAACCTAGATTAGAAGAGAATCATTTATACCCACAGAAAGAAAGTCAAACATGAAACAAAACTCAAAAAGATCTCGCACAAGTAAGAAGAATTTGAAAGCGGGCTATTGCTCAGAGCAAGACTTGGTCCCTTTCACGGAGTTATACTGGCTAAATAATCCAAAAAGGATTGGGGCCATAAAAGGAGAAAGAAGAAGAAGAAGTAAACAAAATAGCGAAATTACTAACAAATACTCAAAAATAATTATACAAAGCAAACAGGAATGATTTAACATTTTAAAACAATTACAATGCAGTGGGATAACTAAGAAAAAGGTAGGTAAATAAAATGAATTCTATACCAGGATATAACAATCAGAATTTTTGCGAATATTAAACGTAACAATGTGGATTGAATCCCTGGTTATTTAACGAAACAATACATAACCTAATTCGTAAATTATTTATCAAACTTATAAAACGCATAATAAACCTAAATTCAATCCGCATCGTTCTAAAGCTCACACTAAGCCAAATAGCCACGAGAAGGCAGCCCCTTTATGATTTATTACACATTTGTTTCTATTACATCCGTTCGGCATACTACCGATTGGTTAGGATTATTGGGGCAGACACCAGCATCAGAGGACGTTCACTTCAGAATCAAGGGTAAAATTTGTCACATTTGATATTGGTTGAACCCTTCTATTTGATGATAGGTATTCTTATCCCTCATTTATAGTATACAAGGTGGTCCATAACTAATTACTGATACAGAAACTATAGAAAGATAATAAAAATTTGTTGAATTTTATGAAGATCATGTACTAATCGAACGTTAATAATACAAGTTTCGTCTTCAAAATAATATATATTTTTAAATTCGTGCGGTAGACCGGCAATGTCTACGACTCGCAGGGAATTCTTATCTGGGTGTTGTGACAGCCCTGTAATATAACTACACTTTGACCACACAACAGCAAACATGGAGAAATCACTCAGCTATCGACGTTTGTGAAGTTCGTGTTATAACTGGTTTCTTAACGGCAAAAAATACTGAAAATTATGCAGCTATCCTGCCACTAGGAAATGAAAATACTAGTAACCAAATCTCGACATAATATTTCTGAGTATATATTATGACAACTTCATAACCAAATTAACTTATAACTTGTGGCGCAAGTCTTAGACACATATATAGTATAACCTATTATTTTATATTTCATTATTTCATAAGACCTGCCTTCTTTATTTTATGTTTGTTTCACAAAACTTTTTTGACATTTTTGGAACGCCTTATCTTCGACAGAGTTTCAATGGACGAAGAATTTTGTCCAAAAACAATTCAAATGTTTTGCTAAAGCTCGTATTTATGATATTAACGAACGACACCAGAGTTAACTGCAAAATGGAAAGAATCCAAAAATTAGAAACATTCAGGAAAATTAAAAACAACATGAAAAATAAAGAAGGTAGTACTGATGGTGTTACCCCTAAAATATTGAAATATTTATTTGAAACTATTGCTGATGAAATTTTACCCTTAACAAATTTGAGTTTGAAAATAGGCTCATTCCTGTAAAAGTGAAAGATGAGAACCGCTATCCCCATTGAAAAAGATTAAACCAATTAACACTGTACCTCCATATGAAGAATTACTATAATAGTTTCTATAAATAGAAATAGTGACAAATGTGAGAAAAATATTTTCAAATCATTGAAACTATATCACAAATTAAGTATCTAGGTTTAATGATAGCCTACGCAAAATATAAAAAGGCTGCTTGAGATCTTAAAACAAAACACAAACAACACTGTAGACCTCACTACAGTAAACCTCCACATTTATATGGCGTTCCAAAAATATATAAAGGCAATACCAATGAGACCAATTGTAACTTCAATAAATTCACCATTAAAAAACATATAAAAATTGTTACTAAATATAATTAAACCTTAAGAGAACAATCCAAACAATTTAAAAAAGACGAATGATTTTTTAACAAAATTAAAAAGCATTATTATCAACAGAAACTATATACTAGTAAGTTTCAACATGGTTAGTCTTTTTACAAATGTACATGTTGATAAATCATTACAAATTATAAAAAACAACAACTTACAACAAGATATTACCTTAGACAACAAAACAAAATTAAATTTTGTCACAATTATGGAACTAGCCGAACTCTGCTTAAACACAACATTATAAATAAAACTATAAATCAGCTAGAAAGAAAATCTCAACAACAAACCAGCATAAATAACCAACACACCACTAATACCAACCAAACACAAACAGGAAACCAAATTATGAACATAATTCCATATGTTCCAGGTTTATCGTAAACAATTAAGCGGTTAGGAAATAAATACGGTGTTAAAACTGTTTTTAAAACAAGTAATACATTCCGCTCTATCCTCACACTATCAAACCATTTAATGTAACTCAGAATCCTAAAATTGTGTGTCCAGTGTTTTATGTTTCAGTGGCCATTCTTATATCGGGGAAACTTCCAGACCTTTAGAAGTAAGGAAAAAGAATATCAATATAACATTTCCAGAAGACATGTAGACAAATCAAATTTGGCCTATCATGTATTAACGAGCACCGGCAGCCATAGGATAGACTGGGATAAAACAAAAATTTTGTTGAAGGAGGAAAATTTAAAAAAGAGGAAACTTAAAGAAGCCAGCTGTATGATGATAAGCAACATATAAATCGGGGCAGTTTCAATCGACCTTCATTTGAACTAGAGAAATCTATTACTAACAGAGCAGAAAAACGGTACCATTAGTTTTAAGTGATCGTCAAAGGACAAATTATCACTGTTAAATTTTTGACAAACACCAAAATCAAGATCAAAGCGAAATTTTTTAAAAGAACCTCGAAATACAATACCAAACTAAACTCCACTTTCTTAACCCAATACAAATCCTCAGAAATAACAACCGATTCGATGTTCTTACTTTCCCATTAAAATGTAAATATTTTTTATTCTGTACTCTAGCCAAGTGCTATTAATAAAGATTATTATCAAAGATATTTCCAAAAAGTTATGGTATGCCAATGTTTGGAGAGACCACACTATAATAATATGCATTCTTGATGACACACTTAGAATTACGAAACATCCTAATATATTTCTGAAAGATACCAAAACATTAATAATCAGAAAGAAGTCCTTCCCCCTACCCTAAAACAAAACTTCAGAAACCACAACCGATTCAATTTTCCTACTCTCCCATTAAAACTTATTAATATATGGTCCCTGAAAGCTGATAAAAACGTCAGTATATCACTGTGGGCCTCTTTTCGTCGTCTGTAAATAATAAATTCTCGACACAAGAGTGGAAGTACTTTATCAAGATTTCCATTAAGATGATGAGGTGGAGCAATTCAGTCTCGAAAGCAGGCAGACTGAAAAAAAACCGCACGTCTTGATCTTTAATTAGTCCCCTTGGTATAGGTTTATCTCATTTTTTCACACGCAATGATTATATCAACCCGGGGGACTTATTTGTACTCTTATAGGTCGTTTGTCACACATGACATCCCGCTAGGAAAAATTGAGAACGCAAAAAAATATTTTCATATCACTTCGATAACTTTCATCTTTTCATCTTGTCACACAAACGCTATTTTTGAAATGGATTGGTCATTAAATTTTCATCAGTTATCAACAATTTGTGTTGCTTGCAAACTGAAAGAAATTGGAAACGGTATGAATGAATGTTTACAGTTTTGTAGATCAGAATTGCCGCTGTTCGATAAACATCTAGAAAAAACTTTCAATTCAAGTTCAAGGATAAATAAAATTCATTTTTTTAGTAATTACGTTGTACGAAATAAGATCAGCGGACTGTCTGTTAACATGGTCATTTCTTATTAATGCCCAATTGGTACGTATCCCAGAATGTATTGCTTATTAATAGCTTAATTTATTACCATAGAAAATTTTTTGGTCCATTCCATCCCGATAGCGCTGTTCGTTCTGAAGATATAAATATGGATATGCCAAACTTAGTCTAAAGTTCACATAGGCATTGTCATTAATAATATATTTTATTCTTAGATGATAAATTACCAATTGGGTGTTATCAATTGTCTCTGCTAGTTTAATAGATATGAACAGATGCAAATATGCTCAAGTTCTCGACACTGTAATGTCACACCAATTTTGAGATAAAATAAAACTGCAGAAAATGCTCTAAATCTGAAACAAAATAATCATAACTCTACAGGTATTCCCCGTGATATTTTTACTGAAAAGATAAGCTCAGTTCGCCATCAAAACTTATTCGTTGGCTGTGACAACAGTTCAGTCTGGCAATATTATTATAATGGTCTAATAAACGTAGGTATTTCTAAGATATAAAATCTATTACATAATACCATAATTTATTATTTATTATAAAGTTATATATGTTTTAATATTTAAATGAAATGGGTTAAGAAAAATATAAAACAATAAATAGCTTTATATTTTTTAATCAACTAATGTCTATATTAACATATTTCGAAGAACCATAGAAACAACTACATTAATTGTATACAATTAACTTAATGTCAAAAATATATAATACAGCAAAATCTAATTTATGACATTAAAATTATTTAAAATGCCCAGTTCGTTGCGTTTAAGAAAACTAAACGCAAGAAAAGTAATTTAAGTTTTTATACACCGCTTTCAAAAAGATGGTTTATTCAAGAAAATGATATATCGTTATGGTCTAGAATATACTCTATTTTTTACCTTTTTGACAGTAACGTAAATGCAGTAAACGCCGCCAAAATTCCCAAACAATATCGTCAACTAGACTTGTATTATTTACAGTATAAACACAACAACAATAAAGGGTATAATACCCAATCCTTACAAAAATTCTGTGAAATAAATAAATGCCCTTTTCAGCCCTTTTGATATTGTTAAAGTACATTTTAGTTGAGGAGATATTTGTGATGATGTTGGTATTACACCCTTTCTTTTCATGTAATTTCAAGAATGTATCTTTCAAACAATACTGACCTACAAAATAATTTGAACACATGCTTGCTGTTTTTAAATTCGCTTTAGGTTGAGAATCCACTGTTTGCACACTTATTTTTATTATTGCATTGCTTGAACAATCGACCAGTATACAATACGCCATAGCCAAATAATTAACAAGATCCAATTTCAAGTAGAAGGCCTGAAGGCCTAAGGCGTGAATTACATTTTATGTAACAATTTTTTCCCACTGCTCTATGCTCATTTTCCGCAGATCTTCTCCTACATTGACCAGCCGTCTTCTACTAGGTGAAATTTACACAATTTATGGCCAAATTTGATTAAAAAGTAGGAACCTAAATTAGCAAAAAGTATAGAGTAGAAATATTCATAATAAATTTTTAGGCAGTTCCCAGCATAGAATTTCATTTAATCGAAGGAAACTATTGAGTGTTTACTTAACGACTAATGTAATAATAAGTAATAAACCACGACCCTCAATATAAATGCTTAGTTACAAAAGTTACGGAAATAACAAAGTGTGAAGATTAATTTCCAAATTATAGCACGCAAGAGCAGTTTTATTTTATATACTTCTGGACAGGCGGAAAGTAAGGAGTTATCTGAAATGAAGATGTATCTGATGCTTTTTTGTTCTATCTTTGGTACCTGCACAAATAATTTTGGAAACCCCGTGATACGGATGGAATAATCTCGCAAAATCAACGACTTTTATCAAAGCCCTATTGCAGACTCATGAAGTCATAAGTTTTACATAAAATGACTGAAATGTGACAAATCGAGACAAAGTATATAGACTAAATGACTAATAAACAGAAAGGTCTATCTATGAGAAAAATAACAAATTAAATACTATTTAGTTATGGATTACCACTAGGTCTTTCTTCACCCCATTGCTGAATGAGATTTTATCTGACTGGTAAACTGGAACAATCTGAAACTATACAAAAGGTAAGCGAGATGGACGAAAGATAAAACTAAATTCGAATTGGAAACTAGAGTACAACATGAATTTATAACTAAATTGAACATGTTAGTAGATCAGCTTAAACATCGTTAAGAAAGTACAAACGGTGGGAATTTTACTAAATGATTTTTTAGCAAATACGAAATATCTGTAGAAGTAACAGGCATAAATATCTATCGAATATACAGAATATGGATAATTTTGTTTTCTTCTGGTATTTCTTTCCACGACTACGTTCTCTACCACTACCTCTTCCTCGTTGTCTAGGATCTCTACGGCCACATCTGCCAGTACAATAAAGTGATGAAAAATTCTTAATACAAACTCTGCAAATAGCTGTCTTCGAGTTAAAATGGTATATATTCACAGAAAATTAATTCATGGACATATTATAATGCGGAATCAGTACTCCCATAGGCCTTCTATCCGCAGAGGCCCAATAAAGAATAGGAATAAAGAAATTAGGAAATATTTTGAGGGTTTGACCGATAATTTTTCCAGAAAACAAACTATGAATAAATTATTTCACCAACTTTTAATATCCTTAGATACTTACATTACAATTATCAGAAAATTACTATAAAATGAATAAAAATCATGTCCTCACGTTTTTAAATTTCTTTTTAAAAATTTGTATTATGTTCTTATTTTATCTTTTCGCATAAATATCATGGTTTATAAATAGTGCTTTATTTTTCATAATATACATTTACACTATTAATTTATACAAACTAAAAGAATACTACGAGCAAAATATTACGATGAGTGTTCATTAGAATATTGGCCAGATTTTGAATAAATTTCACCTGTGTGGGTCGTCCCTTTCCTTTCACTCCTATCAGTCACTCTCTCGTCATTTGCTCTTCGGCTGCTATCTATCTAAGTCTGTGGGCTCTTAGAAAAATAGATATTTTCGGCTCACCATATTATGTTCTCTAGTTATTAATTTTTGTCTCTCCTCCATTCACTTTCCGTCATTATGCCTCCGTAAATGTTACTTAACATATTTCTTTCCCATCGTTCTATCCAGTCTTCTGTTTTATTAAGAACCCATGTTTCACTTCCATATGTACTGTGCCTCGAATTACTCTCCTATATAGAATTTTTGGTTTTTCTTGAGACAAATTTGGATTTCATCTAAACACTCAGCATACCATACTTCCTGCTTACCCTTGCTTCCTTGCTTTAATCTCCACGTTTCTTAAATTTTCATCGACTTTGACACCCAAATATGTAAAATCTTCCTTTAAACCATAAGTTGAACAGAGTAGATGATATGGAGTCCCCTTGCCTGAGTCCCGGCTCCACTTAAAAAGTATCCTAGTTTAGGCCCATCCATGCTACCTCGCAGACTGTTTGTTCTAGCGTCATTTGCGTGAGGTTTATTATCTTGCTTGGTATTCTCAGTTTTCTGTTGAAAATCGTAAGCCTGTCTATAATTCACAATTAGAACGTACAGTGCGTTTCCGTGTTCATAGCAGCTACTTTGTAGTTCATTTAGTCTGAAAATAAAACAGTTATTTATCGCTAATAATTAATAGTATTTAAAACATATATTATTTAGTCATTCAGTTTATATGGAATTACTGTCAGACATCCATTTATTAATCGGCTTCCAAAAAAAAGAGATTATGAACGGCATCTTTTTTTATGTCTGCTCAGTGATTATTCAAAAATATCTTGGCCAATTGTGATGATATAAATGCCATTGTATATATATAATTTTCTATAACGGAAGAACTAACGGTTATCCAGATAAAAAGTAAAAATTGTCATTAGGGGACTACACTTCAGTGAAGTTCAATAAATCTACACTGTTTTCTCTAAAACAGCTAAATCAATTTGAATATTTCAAATTGTACTAGCTGTCGCCCAGTGGTCGAAATTCGACCAATTGTGTCAATATCTCTGGCAGGTTAAGTAACATGAAAATTTTATCGCGACATTATATCCTAGGACTTTAGGGAGAACAGCAATTACACACATCGGAACCTCTGTGTGAAAATTTCCTCGAAAATCCTAGATGTCGGTCTTACCTCTCGCTTCTACAAATAAGTAACGAAATTCAAGTTTTTTTCAGATATAATTCAAAGAACTTTATTTGTGTTCAAATTCGTAATTCTTAATTTAATATGACAACAATTCAACTGCTAAAGGGCTACCCTACATATTTATTTTTTCTAACCCCCCTGTATAGCTATAATTGCACTCAATTTTTTAACATTTATTAAAATCCTCATTATAATAATTCCATCTCATTATATATTTCCACCACCCTGTATATGCAACTGCTTATGAACCACGCATAATATTTTTTATTTTTCAACCACCGGGTAAACCATTCTGTATACTCCACTGCCTATGACCCACCATATTTACTCTTTTTGTTTATGAAATTTTTAATTATCTTCTGTAACTATAATTCTATTCCGACCTATATTTCAATCATTATGTATATGGAACTCTTCTTGTTCTACTCTATAAATCATTTCCTTTTCTAACATTTTTTATCACCATCCTGTATATCTATAATTGCTCTTACCCTATATTTCATCTTAACTATATATACAACTGCTTATGGGTACGAAATGTTGCATTTCCATTTCCGCCACCCTGTATATGCATCTATGTAAAACATTTTTTGCACCACCCTGTATAACTGTAATTTTACTGCACCTTCTATTCCAAGAACCCTGTAAATTCAACCGCTAATGGGCTTCCCTATATAATTATTTTATTAGTTATAATTGAACTCTACTCTATATTTTAAACACCCTATATATGCAACTGCTCATATGCCATGAAAAAAATGATTTCTAACATATCTGGAATCGCCCTGTATAATTATAATATTCAACGATTACTTTATCCACTAAACAATAACAATGCTTGCATGCCACTTCCAGAAGTACATGCTCTAAGCATATAACAGCATTGGTCTGTCTATATATAATTACTCAATGGTTTGAGTCTGGCGGCGGCAGCACACGGCACATTCATTTGTTTGGCATTGACATTATTGACGTAAATAATGAATTTTTATTATATTTTATTTAATGAATGAACCAATATTATAAATTAAGATTAACATTCTGCACTGAAGGTCGTCAGTAGCTACTAAACAAAACAAAAATGAAGAAAATCGGTTGAGAAACAGAGGAAACAATGGTACCTAATCGTTTTGTCTTTGCCTATTTATATATAGATTCTACAATTGATGTTTCAGCATGAATGCGTAAAATGATCTATAAGGTAAAACATCCAGTTTTTCTGAAAATCGGAAAAATATGTGCAAACACGATATGTTTACCGATAATTTTTATCATAAATATCTAGCTTAAATGTCAAGGTCTGCTATGAAAGGTTTACGTACATGGTGTTTGTAACGGTTTTCATTTTATGAAGCTTACAGTCGCGTGAAAAGGCACAAAACATTCCATTAGTGTATCAAAAAGAAAAATTGTTATGTGAGCTGTCTTTTCTATACGGTATATGAAGGTAGCTGTGTGTGTGCGTGCATCTAAATTCAAACAACAAGCCATTTGGGCAGTTGGAAATATAGAGCGAAGTTATATTACGGTTATACAGGTGGGTTCAAAAAATCTTACAAATTAATGTGATATTGGGTTGTACATAAGCACTTGCATTTATAGGATTTTTGAAATTTAAAAATAAATAGAATTAAAGTTATACAGGGTGGTTAAAAAAATGTGGTATTGGGTGTCACATAAGTAGTTGCATATATAAGGTGGTTGAAATAAGAGTGAAGTAAAACTATAGTTATACCAAATGGAACAGAAAACGTTAAAAAAAATGTTAAACAAGCATATGCGGTAAGGATATTTGAGTTATAGGGTGCCGGGTTCAAAAAATGTTAGAAACAGTTGCATATACAGGTTGGTTGAAGTATAAGGTGGAACTGAATTATAGTTATACAGGGTGGTTAAAAAAATGTTATATAGTGTGAAATATAAGTAGTTGCTTATACGTGGCATATGAGGCGAAGTAAAGTTTTAGGTAGATAGGGTGATATAAGAAATGGAAATTTAGAAACAGTCAATAGGGTGGAGAGGATTAATACTTATACAGGGCAGTTGCAACATCGCATGGAGTTGAATTATAGTTGTAGAACGTGGTGCAGAAAATGACAAGTAATTTATGTTGGGTGACCTATACAAAGAAACATATACGGGGTGTTTGCAATATAGGGTAAATTTCAGTTACACTGATATAAAATAGTCCAAATAATAAAAATAAAACAAATCAGAAAGTTAGAAAATATGTGGAAATTATTGAAAAAAATGCAAATTAGAGAAAGAGAGAGAGATAGAGATAGAAATAAGAATACGCTAAAATAATCGATAGAATTGTACCTTAAATCAGATAAAAACTGAATATATGTCAGAAAATAGTGATGGCACACAGTTTCTAAACTAATGACTTTAGTTTTGTTGCCTTACGGTTCCAGATAATGTGCTTGTACGACGCAAAAGCATATTCAATAAGCAAAATTAAATAACGTTCTGTTCCTGAATAAAAAATAATATAAACATTTTCATGCCATCGTATTATTATTGAATAAATTCGGGAGTTCAAAATGTCAATATATAAAAATAATATAAATATAAAATAAAAATCAACAATTTATAAAAAGCCTTAATTTGAATTATTTGAAAAGATATGAAATAATTCTGTCTTATAGCTGTGGATACTCTAATTGCGCTAGTTCAGCTATTATGGAATAGATGGTGCCAAAAACTATTACTAATAGAAAGCTTTAGCCGTTTGACTCATTTTTTATTAATAACACTTACTCAAGAAAATAGGTTGACAAACGAAAGAAAATGCTACAAAGGCAGAAAAAGTATCTGCTGGTACATTACTTACCTAAAAATAATTGGAATACACTTTCGACTTTTATATACATGTATTTAAACATGTATTAATAATTATCAGCATAAAAAATTTCAAATACATTTACAATTATTAACAGGATATCAATAAATAAATAAATAATAAATACAATATTTTTAAACTATAGTTTTTCCAAAATGCTTTGGGGTTATTCAGATATTTCTCAATTACGATTTCAATTTCTAAGAAGAAAATGCAAGAAACCAACTCATAAGTACTATGAAGATACAGTATAAAAAATTACAATAAATATGTATTTCTGAATTCTTTGGGAATAACACCACATAAACTTGAAAGTCTGTATATTTCAAAAGTCCATACGTTTCAAAGTCTAAATCAGGCCCCCTTTTAAATGGTATTAACACAAAATGAATAAAAAAATAAAAATCAAATAATTAAAAGGATTCGCGATGACAAATATCACAATTTGACATTAATGTTTAACATTATCATATAACTAATTTTTTTGTTGGTGAGACCTCAATAGAATGATAATGTCGAATAACTTTCGGAAGCGATCAAAAATTGTTAGTTTTTCTATTAATTTAGTTTATTTTTCTCATTCGAGTTATAATAACATAATTGCACAAATGGTAGGTAAATTCTACTTCCTCAGCTAAAGTTGCGTCTATCGGTGAAGTTAGTTAAAGTAAGAAGGGTGTTGGTTAAAGAACAAATTTCATTAATATAAATAAAAACTGGTGCCCAACTTCCAGATGGTGACCCCGACAGTATACTGAAATTCTGGGAAATAGTGACAAATATTTACATTTGAAAAATAACCGACTTCAACTGGCTTAAAATAAAAACCGTTTAGAAACCGTGTGCAATCAATAACTATTTTCTGACACTTATATTTGTTGGTACAAATATTTAGTTTTTAAAAAACTTGTATTTTTTACTAAGAACAAAGTCTTTCTACTTTCAAAGTTAAAATATTTGAATATAATTAAGAATACAAAAATACGTCTTATCTAGTTGAATGTTCATATCAGAATAACTTTAGAATAACAAAACAATATGCACAATATCTATATATAAATAGGCAAAGACAAAACGATTAGGTACCATTTTCTCCTCTGTTTCTCAACCGATTTTCTTCATTTTTGTTTTATTTAATAGCTACTGACGACCTTCAGTGCAGAATGCTAATATTAATTTATAAAATTGGTTCAGTCATTAAATAAAATATAATAAAAATTCATTATTTACGTCAATAATGTCAATGCCAAACAAATGAATGTGCCGTCGCCGCCAGACTCAAACCATTGAGTAATTATATATAGACAGACCAATGCTGTTATATACTTAGAGCATGTACTTCTGGAAGTGGCATGCAAGCGTTGTTATTGTTTAGTGGGTAAAGTAATCGTTTTATATTATAATTATACAGGGCGATTCTAGATATGTTAGAAATCATTTTTTTCATGGGTGACACATTAGCAGTTGCATATATAGGGTGTTTAAAATATAGAGTAGAGTGCAATTATAACTAATAAAATAAATATATAGGGAAGCCCTTTAGCGGTTGAATTTGCAGGGTTCTTGGAATAGAAGGAGCAGTAAAATTACAGTTATACAGGGTGGTGCAAAAAATGTTATACACAGATGCATATATAGGGTGGCGGAAATGGAAATACAATATTTCGTAACCCATAAGCAGTTGTATATATAGTTAAGATGAAATATAGGGTGAGAGGAATTATAGATATACAGGATGGTGATAAAAAATGTTAGAAAAGGAAATGATTTATAGAGTAGACCACGAAGTGTTCCATATATATATAATGACTGAAATATAGGTCGGAGTAAAATTATAGTTACAGAAGATAATTAAAAATTTCATAAACAAAAAGAGTAAATATGGTGGGTCATAGGCAGTGGCATATAAAGAATGGTTTACCCGGTGGTTGAAAAATGTTAAAAAATATTATGTCTGGTCCATAAGCAGTTACATATACAGGGTGGTGGAAATATATAATGAGATGGAATTATTATAATGAGGATTTTAATAAATGTTCGAGAATTGAGTGCAATTATAGCTATACAGGGGGGTTAGAAAAAATAAATATGTAGGGTAGCCCGTTAGCAGTTGAATTGTTGTCATATTAAATTAAGAATTACGAATTTCAACACAAATAAAGGTGTATGAATTATATCTGAAATAAAACTTGAATTTCGTTACTTATTTGTAGAAGCGAGATGTAAGACCGAGATCTAGGATTTTCGAGGAAACTATCACACAGAGGTTCCGAATCTGGATCCGTTCTGTGTAATTGCTGTTCTTCCTAAAGTCCTAGGATAGAATGTCATGATAAAATTTTCATGTTACTTAACCTGCCAGAGATATTGACACAATTGGTCGAATTTCGACCACTGGGCGACAGCTAGTTAAATTAAGTATCTGAAAATAAGCGAATACTGCATCATCACAATATGATGTTATGGCATAAGCAATTTTATTTATATTATGTAGGTCAGTGAGGTGACCATAAATCCTCCCCTCGAAGACATTTTTCAAGGGTTGAAATATGCTGGAGCTGTTGTTGGCTGCTCTTCTGTGGACGTTGGGGTTCGTCTCTGTTGTCTTCTCCTGAAGTATCTGTAGGCGACTACAATTCCTACAGTTAGTATTATAAACCATGTTAGAATTGACCAATAATGAGGGCTCGTTTGTCCAACGGGTTGAAGTTGAACTTCTTTTATTAATTTCTGTTTTGCTTGAAGCTCATGGATTTTATCAAGTTGTGGTTCTTCAATCTTGATTTAATTTTCTTGTTTTAGAGTTTGATGTGGTAGAATCTGGATTTTTGTTAGCATCATGGGCGTATCAACAGAGATTTGTTTCTCATTGATAAAAGTTTGATCTGAGGTTTTGAATTTGCATTTGAACGGGAGTTGTATCAAATAATTTTCCTGTAGCGTGGTGATGTCTGATTTTCCACAATCAGTTTCTAATTTCGTCTGATTAGGGATGATTGCTATATAATTGGCATCGTCCATTTGTTGGATTATGTTCTTATATTTTCACTGGTAAAGGGTTGCAGGTTTTTGGGGTGCTCTCGAGTTTCAGCAACTGGAATATACAATCGTCTTCCTGTCTTCCATTTATTAGATTTCCTTCTGGACAGTAGTATCCTGGGTGTAGTTTTACACAAGGTAAGGATGTGTATTGGAAGTAATGTTCATTCATGATCAGAAAGGTGTTTCTGGGAATGATTATCGTGGAGTTGTGGGTTGGAACCGAGTATAGGTGGTAGTAGGTGTAAGTTTCGGGGAAAACAATTGGAAAATGAATAACAAAATTTATTCTTGTTCCCGAATAATAAGCTTCTATTTTTAGCAACTCATAATATTTATATAAATTTTCTTCTGTTGAGTCAAAAATTAAACTTTCAATACCATAATATTTAATTATTGATTGTATCATTGATTCGAACTCGTTAATTTTCAAAATACTGCTGTGAAAGGCTCCAAGTCTGGCAAAAGCAATTGCATTTTCAATATCTGATAAGATTTGCAAAATTACATTTAAAGATAGATTTAATTGATCTATAACATTTCTTGTTTCCAAATAATCATTTAATTCAAATATAAATTTATTGAACTCCGATCGTATTTTATTAAGACCTTCCAAAATTACATGTTGATTATTTTTTATGAGGGTAACAGTTTTATTAAAATTATTTATTATTTCAGTTGTCAAGGATACTTGCCTATTTAATGTTTGAACAATTTCTTGTTGATTGTTTTCCAAATCAAGGATTGCTTGATCATAGTGGGCTGCATCTTCATCATCTAAATTACCTGTGATCGATTTTATTATTCCGCCTAAAGCATTTATCAATCCTCTTTTTATTCTGGTTGAAGGAAAGATTGAATTAAATTTTTGTTTTACCGCTATTAATTGGTAAGAGAAGGCTTTTAAGAAATTATCAAGTTCCTAATAGTAAGGGTGGCTTAAACCTTCTGAAATTACTTGTGTTAGATTTTTATCAATTTCAATAAAATATTCAATTTCGTTTAACTTTGGCATGACCTAGTTTGTGTGGTATTATGCCAGGGTTATTTTTTAAATCATTAATCGTTATTTTCTTAGTGATCGGTGATAATGTGGAACTAGGATCAGGAGGGTCAGGAGGGTCTGGAGTGTCCTGTAAAAGAGTATCAGTGTTACTTTTTGGTCTCTTCAAATTTTGTTTATGGAGGACTTTACTTTTAGTTCGGACTTTTATTTGTTCATTTTCTAGAACTTTTTCTTTTGAAAATTTGGGATTTACTTTGCTTCTACTGGTGGTAGTCAGTTTTTTATAAACATCTGTGTCACATGGATAAGTTAAGGGTTCTTGTCTGTTTTTGTTATGATAAGTAATTGTTTTTTCTTTACTTGATATTAATTTCTCGTTTAATTGTCTATAGATTTCTTTTGTTAAGTCTCTGTGTTCTTAAATGTAGTTAGACATTAATTGATGATTAAAATCTAAGTCAAAAGGGTCTTTAGTATCAAGATGTCCATTTATTATGTCAATTGATTTTTGTTTCGTTACTGAATGAATTGTATTATTATAAGCTAGAATTGCTTGGGGTATATGATTTAAAATGTCAAGTTTGTTGTTATTTTGGGCTTTAATAATATTTAGTTGTTCGATGAGGGTTGCATGTAGCCTTTCTATAGTTCCATTTAATTGGGGGTTGTTCACTGTGGTAAAGTGCATTTTTACTTTATGGTGTGACAGTATAGGTTTATCACTTCCTACTGGACCTTGTGATAAGATTCCTGCGATGCTAATATTACTTGCATCTGTAGTTAAATTAAAGGGTTTCGAAAAATCGGGATACTGTAATATTGGTTCATTTGTTAATATTTGTTTACAATTTTCAAAACAGTTTATGAATTCAGAATTATTATTAATTATTTTTGCTTTTTTTTTTAAACATGAAGTTAATGGTTTTGTTAATTTTGCAAAGTCTTTTATAAACTTCCTACAATATCCTAGCAAACCTAAGAATGCTTTTATTTCTTTAGTGGTTTTTGGGATAGGGTACTTTTTTATTGCATGGATTTTTTTCGGATTTGGTTTTACACCGTCCAGAGTGACAACATGACCTAAGTATGCCACTTCTTTTTTTAAGAATTCTGATTTATCTAACTGGATTTTAAATTACGTCTCGCGAAGTCTTTGAAAAATTTTGGTTAAATGAACTAAGTGTTCTTGTAATGAGGCTGACATAATTATTATATCATCAAGATAACATAAGCAAAATTCATTTTGGATTCCTCTTAACACGTTATCCATCACTCTCTGAAATGTTGCCGGATCATTTTTCAGTCCAAAGGGCATTCTGATGTACCCATAATATCCGTTTTCAACGTTAAACGCAGTTTTTGGGATGTCCTGTGGATCCATTTCAATCTGGTGAAATCCACTTGCCAAATCTAGTGTTGTGAAATAATTACAACGTCCTAGTTTATCTAAAACATCAGTGATATTCGGTAGCGGGTATCGGTCATCGATGGTTTTTTCATTTAATTTCTGAAATCAACCACTATGCGCCATTTCTTTTTCTTTGATGCATCTGCTTTTTTCGGAACAATCCAAATTGGTGAGGACCATGGTGAATCACTATGTCTTATTATTCCTCGATCTAGCATTGATTTTACTTTTTTTTGAACTTCCTGTTTATAAATAAAAGGGTACCAATAGGATTTAGTATATATCGGGATTTCGTCTTTAGTTTTTATTGAATGTTTAATTTTGTTGGTGAAAGTTAAAGGTTGGTTTTCTGTGTAAAATATGTCAGAGTATTTTCTACATATTTTGAGTATTTCACGTTTTTCTTCTTTGTTCATGTGAGAAGTTCGTATTAGTTTGTCAACATTGGGTTTTTGAACATTTTTTGGATTTGAGTCAAAGTCAATATTATAGATTTCATAATTATTTTCGGTAAATGTAATGGTTCGAATAGGTTCTGTAAGGGTGAAACAATCAATCAATCAATCATTTATTGGTTTTGTAAATTCAAAGTATGAAACAGGTCACAAAAAAAAACAAATTACAAACTAAGTACAACAATACAGAGTAGGTAGGGACAAAACTAATATAAAGCAGATAAAAGTAAATCAGAAAAATATAATTTGTGGAAAAATCTAATAGAGTTGGCTTCCAAGGGATCGCCTACTTGAGAACATCTGTTATATCATAAAAAATGTTTTCATGTAAGTATTTTTTTAAGTATCTCCTGAAAATGTTGTAACCCTCTACTTGTGTGATATTTTCTGGAAGTTTATTAAAGATTCGAATTCCCATACTTAGTGGGCCATTAAATGCAAGTTTAATTGTATTAATAGGGGTTTTAATCAGATATCTAGTTCTGGTGTTATAACAATGTGCATCACTCTGAGTGATTAGTGTATTTCTATTCCTGTAAATATAACTAGCAGCCTCTAAAACATAGAGACTTGGTAAAGTTAAAATATGTAATGAAGAGAAGAGAGATCTGCAAGGATCATTCCATTTTTTCATCATAATAATTCTAATACATTTTTTCTGTAAAACAAAAAGCATTTTCTGGAGTGAAGAAGATCCCCATAATAAAATACCATAAGTTAACCTGGATTGTACTTCTGCATAATAGAAATTTTTTAATGATTCTAAGTTTAAAACTTTTACTAGACATCTCAACTGAAATACCTTAGGATTTACTATTTTTATTACTTCATATATATGTTCTTTCCATGTTAGGTTCTCATTTAGTGTAATGCCAAGAAATTTTGTTGTATTGCTGCGTGACACTATTGAATTTTGGGTTTTAACTGTTATATCTTGGACTACCTTTTGTTTGGTATGAAAGAGTAGAAAATGTGTTTTTTGCACGTTTAGATACAAACCATTATTCGAAAACCAAGTTTCCAACTTATTTAGTAAATCAGCGCATGACAACTGTATCTGGTGATGAGACTTTCCAGATACTATAATTGAAAGATCGTCTGCAAACATAATAATTTTATGATCTCTAAGGTGACTCACTATATCCGCTATAAACAAAGAAAACAATGTTGGCGATAGAACCCCCCCTTGAGGAACTCCCATATTTATCTGCGTAGTATCTGACGTGTAAGATTTCCTGATTCCATTGTTTGAAAGTTGAATCTCAACGAACTGTCTTCTACCAGTCAAGTAAGATCTTAACCAGTCAAAGACAGCTCCTCGAATTCCACAGTCCCATAATTTATCTAATAATCGTGCATGGGGAACACAATCAAAAGCTTTGCTGAGATCACAGAATAGTCCCACAGGACATTGTTTTTTATCTAGTTCATTCAAAATTTCAATATGAAAATCGATCGTAGCAGTACTGGTTGATTTGTTCCTTCTAAAACCATGTTGCTCTGCTGGTATTAGTTGGAATTTGTCTATAAATGCATTGAGTCTATTCAACATACAGTATTCAAATATTTTAGAAATGCTTGAGGTGAGAGAAATTGGCCTATAATTATTAACTTCTGATTTAGAATCCCTCTTATGAACAGGAACAACTTTTGCGACTTTTAATCCTTCTGGGAATTCTCCTTTTTCAAAAGAATAGTTAATTAGATGTACCATTGGTCTTACAATTTCATATTTGCAGTCTTTTATAAGTTTACAGGGTAATTCATCTGGGCCACTTGAGCTTATATTTTTTAATTTTGAGAACATTGAAAGCATTTCCTCCTCAGAGAAAGGAATTAGTCCAATTGTATGTTTATATGAAAAGCTAGGATTTTGAAGAACATTACACTTTATAGGTATTTTCTTTATTATATCATATGGAGCATTGACAAAGAAATAATTAAAAGCATTTGCTATCTTTTCAGGGGATGATAGACAGTGTCCATTATGCAATAGCTCTATGTTGGCCCTTTTAGTGGCGTTTTTGTTGCAAGTGTCTTTTATTATATCCCATGCAGATTTGTTTTTATTTTTAAACATCATAATTTTCTTATTATAATATCTTTTTTTGTATTGTTTACTAATTCGATGTGTTGTCTTTTCTGCTCTATAAAAGAGGAGTCAGGAGTGGATATAATTTTTGCATTTTATGTAGATCTTTTAAATTTTGACTGGATACTCTTATTTCATCAGTTACCCAGTTTTTTTTACAAGGACTTTACTTTTTAATGGAAAAATGTTGTTTAAATGTTTTACAATTATTGATGAGAAAATATTGAGTTTATTATCTAAGTTTGTTTCAATGTACATGTCTGTCCAAACCTCTTCATGGAGAATTTGTTTTAGTTTGTTTATTTTGGTTTTACTAAACTTTCTACTCATTTGTGAATTTTCTATGATAGTTGTAAAATCATTTGGGACCAAGATAAACCTATGATCAGACATATATGTATCAACAACATCTGTAGATATGTCTAAATTTACAAAGATATTGTCAATTGTTGACTTACTTGAACTTGTTACTCTAGTATAATCATTTACAATGCTATTTAACCCAAATTGGGACATAACATATAAAAGCTTTTCCCTATATCTATTTCTGTGATCAGTAATATCCACATTGAAATCACCTGTAACCCAAAGTACTGAGTCTGCTGTAAAAATACTATCTAAGATAATTTGTAATTTTTCTAGAAAAAGTTCAAAGTTAGCAGAAGGAGATCGATATATTGCTAATATTTTATGTATTTTATTATTATAGGATTTCCATTCACATCCACAGCATTCGAAAATTTGTTCAATGTTGTGCTAAGCTAAAGATAGTTCATTAGTTATTATTTCTTTTTTTACCCAGATTGCAACTCCCCCTCGAATATGGTGAGTTCTACAAAAACTAGTTGCCAGAAAATAGCCATTCAAAGGAAAACTATTGATTTCCATTGAATGAAGCCAGTGCTCCGCAATGGATATAAAAAGAGGACTACCTAGGTTACTTTATTCTGCCTCAAGTATATTTTGTTTATTATTAAGTCCTTGAATATTACCAAAAAATAAAAATACACCAACCTCAGTTGTTGCTTCCCTATTTTTTTTTGTTTCTAGTTGATGTTCTCAAATAAGGCCTTCCTTGGAGCCCTTAGTACTTCTTCCATGGGGCACAGTATTTCACAAATGTCTGTTGGATGACTAACATCGGCGACATTCTCATCTGTAGGTGGTGAGTTACTTAAAAATCCTGTGGATGGTTGTAGTGTTTATATCTCCGAAAGTCAAATCTTTTATAAGCAATAGATCTTGGCCAGGTTGAGGTATTATATATTTCATGCTTTAACTCAAACTTTACTCCACACATAAACCATTTGTTCTGATCTTCATTAGTTGGTAGTTCCTTGATAATGATGTCTGCGTCCTTAAATACATCTTGTTTTTTAATAATCTGCTGATATCCTCTGCAGTAACTATCCTTTTTATTCTATATAGATATAACCATACTCTTCTTTGTATTCCAAAATCATTTCCTTCATCGTTATCTCCAAAATGTTTCGCTTTCATTTTTTGTTTATATTTCCTTTGTATACAACTCTCTTGAACTCATTACTTTGTCCATCATGTTTAACATCTTCATTAATTTGAATTATTTCATTCATTAAATTTGCTTGTTGATTGATCAAACCATGATGTGTACTCATAGATTGTGTCGGTGAATTATTTATATTCGCTTGGATTGCTGTAACTGGGTTTTCATATTTAAACTCATTTTTAGGGTTTCGGTACATTTTGTGGTTTGGCATATCTGTACTGTCAGAATTCAGCGTTTTATGATCCAAGGCCAAATGCTGATTTACCTTTTCATTTGCGATTTTATTGTATTGTTTTTTATCATTTATGTTTTTTACCTTGTCCGTTTTTGTTTCTAACTTGATAATTTTTTCTTCTAAAAATTTGTTGTTTTGTTTAACAATTTATTATTATCTAATAGTAACTGGCATTTTTCATCTTTTTCACTTAATAAACTCTTTAATAGTTGGATTTCTTTTCTTAGTTCTAGGTTATTGTTCATTGCCTTGTTTTCCTTCTTCATGCAAACTTGTTTTTTTACAGCAGATAATTCTGGTGTCACATATTTTAATGCACTGCACTTTATTTCTTGCTGCACATGAAAGATGATAAGTATTTCCACAGTTTATGCACACTCATAATTTAGTGGATTTAGTTTGACAACATTTTAGTTGTTTTTCTTTTAAGTTTTCTTCATTTACAGGACAGAGCAAATTCTCTTGGTCATCACTTGCGGCCATCTTGAAATATTACTGAAAGTTACGTCTTTTTCAGTTTTGTTGAGAATTTCTACTAAAGCCATTCCATTTTCAGATTTCGAAAGTGTTCAGGAATTTCACAATTTTGAATTGTCTGGTGTGGGATGATAATATCTCCATTTTGTTTATCAACTGGAATCTTCGTAATTAAACGACAGTGTGGGTGAAGAGTTGATTTAAAAAGTAATTTTTGATTTGACTGTTGGTAGAAAATTGGAATTGCACAATTAGGGGTAAAAAGTTTAGAGTTTGCAAAATCTAATTGAGCATTTAATAATTTAAGATTGTCCAGTCCAATAAGACCATCAAATATATTATGAAATTTGAACAGATAGAATTTCAAGTTATTTTTGATATTAAATTCGCTAAAAATGGGAATTTCAGCAGAGTAATCTTGAGTTGACGATTGAAAAACTGTTGAAACAACGAAAGGATCATGGGATATTTTATTAGGATAATATTTTGAAGCAATTTCTGGGGAGATAAAGGATTTAGTTGATCCTTTGTCAATTAGTAGTTTTAATGGTGGGTTGGCAATTTTGATATAAGGCAATTCTTTCTTGTCCGTTGATAAGTGAAATTCGATTATGTTGTTTCGTCCTGAGTCGAGACATCGTGAAAATTTTGATCATCTTCTAGATAATCATCATTCATTTTGAGTCGTGTCTGGTATTTCATTTATTATATTTTGGGAATTTTCTTCAAATTCTGCGTTAAGAACTTCCTCTATGATAATATCGGGTCTGTTATTCCACGGTTAGCGAAGTGACCGCGGTTATTATTGAATTGAGGTCGCGGTTGTATGTTTCTTGTGTTAGACGTACTAGCACACACGCTAATTGGTGTCGGTCTTTGTAAGGGTGCATTAAACTTTTTTGGTTTCCACACATTTTGTGGTTTTCCAAACACTTGAGTATTTGTAAAGAATTTTTGTTTTGGTGGATTCGGGTGTGGTCTAATGTGAACTGGGCCTGTTGGAAATTGATTCGACACTTGTGGAGGTTGATTGAAAAATGGTGTTACTTGATTTTGGGGAGTAGGCATCAATGGCCTTGCCTGGATTGGCTGAAATCTTGGAGAATTATAATTAGGGTTGTTTTGCACTTAAGGGAATCTATTTTAAGGTTTTGGTACTACTATGTTTGAATGTTGGTAGTATTTTATATTGTTCTCTTCAGAGATAAATTGCATAGCCTGTGCAATGGTAGTGGGTCTCATGGCTCTGATAATAGAGCCTAAGGGTTCACGTCACCCTGATAAAAATGACTTAAGGGCTTGTTTGGTAAAGAAGTCCCTGTTGAATAATTTTTCAGGATCATTTGCACTATGTAAATCAATATAGTTACATATGGTGTTTAATAAATGAATTATTCGTTCATGGAATTGATTTGGAGTTTCACTATTTTTTTGTTTCATGTTTACTAAATCTAGGTTTAAACAATCCTCGTCACGCTGATCCCCAAAATTGGTTATCAGAGTGTTCTTAATGTCTACCCAACTTGTGGCACCTGTAATGCCCACAACTTCCTCAGCTCTTCCTTGTAATTTATTTAAGATACCATTTAACAACAATGTATTTTGAAAACTAGCAGTGTCCTGCCTATCATAGTAATGAGTTAAAATGGATTCCGAAGCACTTATAAATCGATGTAATTTGTTTGGATTACCATCGAATGATGGTATTATTGACAATTTTTTTATGTCTAATACTGGTACTGACATTTTTATTTTATTCTCTTTATTGGAAATACGACAAAATTTATTGAAATATTGTGAAATGTCTGTATCTAATTCACTAAACTCACTATTATTTTCCCGTATGGATGAAATAGGTGAGGATTCTGACATGAACTTTTGAAAAACTTACCAAAACATCTACGCCTTGTTTGTCTGGCCTGGATCTGCAAAGTAGTTGTCCACAATGGATTCTGTACTCAGCTTCGCCGAAATTTTCGTTTTCGTGCCCCAAAAACGAGATCTGAAGGACTGCGCCACTTATATTTGTTGGTACAAATATTTAGTTTAAAAAAAACTTTTATTTTCTACTATGAACAAAGTTTTTATACTTTCAAAGTTAAAATATTTGAATATAATTGAGACGTCTTATCTAGTTGAATGTTTATATCAGAATAACTTTAGAATAACAAAACAATATGCACAAAGATGCTCAAACAATATTAAATTACGTATCTGAAAATAAGCGAATACTGCATCATCACAATATGATGTTATGGCATAAGCAATTTTATTTATATTATGTAGGTCAGTGAGGTGACCATAAATTGACATATTTTTTTACCTGATTTGAGGTATAATTCGATTGATTATTTTAGCGTATTCTTATCTTTCCTTCAGTAATTTGTATTTTTTTCGATATTATCCACATATTTTTGAACTTTTTTATTTGTTTTATTATTTGGACCACTTTCTATAAGTGTAACTCTAAATCACACTATATTGCAACCACCCTATATATGTTTCTGCGTATTGGTCACCCAATATAAATTATTTGTCTATCATTTTCTGAATCACCCTGTACAACTATAACTCAACTCTACACGATGTTGCAACCGCCCTGTATAAGTATTAATCCTCTTCACCCTATTGACGGTTGCTATTTTTTTTTGTTTAAATCACCCAGAATACCTATAATTTTATTTCGCCCAGGATGCGAAGTATAAGTAACTACTTATGTTCCACACTATATAAGATTTCTTCAACCATCCTGATAACTATAATTCCACTCCACCTTATATACAACTGTATATACAACTGCTGCTAATATTGTTGAACCCTCCGCCCTATAACTCGAATATCCTTCCTGTATATGCTCATTTAACCATTTTTTAAGTTTTTTTATCCAATAACTATAGTTCTACTTGACTCTTATTCTTATGTGTCACCCTATATATCATTTTTTGAACAACCCTGTATAACTTTAATTCTGTTTTAACTTATATTTCAACTATCCTATATATGGAACTGCTTATGTACCACCCATTATCACATTTATTTGTAAGAATTTTTGAACCCACCTGTCTAACTGTAATTTTACTTCGCCCAATATTTCAACTGCGCACATTGCTTGCTGCTTGAATTTCGATACACGCACACACCTACCACCGTATACCATATAGAAAACATCGCTTTCCCAAATTATTTTCTTTTCGATACACTAATAGAATATTTTGTGGCATTTTACTCGACTGCAATGAAAACTGTTACAAACAACCTGTACTTTCATGGCATAGCTTGACTTTTAAGCTAGATATTTATGATGAATATGTGACATTTACATTCATGTTTGCAGTGTTTTGCAAATTTTATTACGATTTTTGAAAAAACGGTATGCTTTACTTTAAAGATAATTAGGATATGGAATATCTCTTTGTAGAATAAAAGTTAAAATATTCAAATTAAGCCGTTTTAGAGAAAACAGTGTAGACTTATTGAAATTCACTGTAATGTAGTGTCTTAATTACTATTTTATCTGATTTTCTGGAAAACTGTAAATCTCACATTATAGAAAATTATACGGGACATTTCTGTAATATACCATTTAAATCATCAAATTTGTCGAGTTGATAATCTCCTCCTTTTTGGAAGCCGGTTAAAAATTAATCGAATTCAACACTACATAAAGAACATTTATTTTAGTGATGAAAATATTTAAAATTTAAAAAGTGAATATTAGGGCAGGTATTTTGAAAAACCACATAGTTGCACCTGGTTTCCTTAATACAAGCTTAACCGTTGAGGTGTATCTGGAGATGCTATGAAATATAATTGAGCCGATAATTCTTGATATTTCAACAAGAGGATGTTCCTCGCACTGTTGTGGTACAATAAGAAGATAAATAGATGAAGAATAACGTGATAGATGGACTGGAGGAGGTTCCGTAGAATGGGTAGGTCAGTCTACCGACCCTTTTTTTCTGTGAGGGTTACTTAATACAAGGTTTACGCTACGAAATCCTACAATATTGACATTTTAAAACAACAAATTATTGAAGAATGTAGTGTGGTTTCAGCGGACACATTCGAACTAATGGTCATATTAGTTCGAATTTGAAAATTGGCCTAAAACCAAAAAAAAATTAATGTGGTTAAGTATTATCAATAACTTTCGTATGAGCCAGATGCAAATATTTTTGCATGGACTTCGGGATCACGAAGCCAGAGAAGCATTAATGCACTGGCACGAACTCTAGGATTCGAGGCTGCGAAAAATACCTGCAGAGGTCAAGCCAAAGTACGAATCGTTTTGACGTAGAATCCGAAGATGGCGGAAACGATGAAGCCTCTGTAAGAAAGATAATGGAGAAAGTCCTTACCGAGAAAAAACAACTAAGATGTTGGAAGTGTGGTGAGGTAGGACACATATGGGGTCGTTGCAAGGAGAGCAACGGAAGCCCGACTTCCTCGTCGGAAAACTAAAGAGAATCGATGTGAAGGGGCCATCGTCTACCTGTAGTCAACAAGCCCCAACTATTTACGCATATGTTACTTCGCTACGCAACCACTTTGACAGTGTCTTTGTTAATGGCTTTATAAAGAATAAGCAATATGCAATGCTGCTGGATACAGGTGCGACAAAAACAGTTATAAGGCTCAACATCGTTTTAGAGACGAAGATAAAACCAACAAAATGGCAACTGCGTACAGCGACAGGAGAAGGAGCGAAAGTCCATGGTGAAATAGGCAACTTCTATTTAGATTTTATGGAGATTGAAATGGTCTTGGGAAATACAGCATTCCAACATCGGGCATTAGTGGCGGACATCGAAGACCAAGTCATCATTGGAATGGATGTCATGAGCTCCAAGGGATTCCAGTTAAACTTCAAAGATGGAATTCTACGTGTGAATGACGAAGAAGTTTTGCCTAGATGGGCAAACTAAAGCTGGAACAGTGATGATGTGCGATCCCGAACTTAACGACGGAAATGTAGCCAGAGGAGTCGCACTGGGGAAGACTCTGTTTCGGGCCCATGAGATTGTGCTATTAAGAGTAATGAACCTGAATCATTACTCGGTTGTGCTAAAGAAAGGAACAATTTTAGGTCATTGTTCAACAGTTTCCTCTGTGGTCAGAGTCAGAAGCACACATCCTACAGAAATACCACCAGGTAAACTATCTGAGGAACTGGAAAGACTCATCACCGATTTATCTAAAAATTTGAAACCAAACCAGAAAGCAAAATTTAGGGACATCGTTAGAAACTACCAGGATATCTTCGATGTAAGGAAGGGAAAAGGAGGACGAAATGATCTGGTGAAACATAAAATTAATACCGGGGACGTTCAACCTATTTGACAGTCGGCGAGAAGACTACCCCTAGCTAAAAGAGAAGAAGCCGACAGGATAGTCCGCGAAATGGATTTTGCGTGGACTATCGGCAATTAAACCACGCTTCAAAGAAAGATAGCTATCCCCTTCCAAGAATAGATGACACTCTAGATACTTTGGCTGGTTTGTGTAATGCTCCAGTGTCGTTGGAAAGATTGATGGAAACAATGTTAAAAGGGCTTTCATGGAAAACGTGCCTGGTGTATCTTGACGACATTATCGTGGTTGGAAAATCGTTTGAAGACCACATGAGCAACCTGGGGAAGGTATTTCGGCGACTTCGAAGTTCCGGACTAAAGTTAAGCCGAAGAAGTGTCAGCTGTTCCAAGAAGAGGTGCAATATCTTGGACATGCCCTGATATTTGCAAACATTGTCAGCGAGCTGAAGAAACAGGGGCTGTTCTCTGTAGAACTACAGCCGCCGATGACCATTGGCCACCTGAGGAGATCCAGAAAGACCAAAAATTGGATCCGGAGTAAAAAGAAGTTATCACGGTGGAAGGAAGAAGACCTACATGGGAGGAGATTTCCCGATATTCACCATAAAGCCGTGATGGGCTCAGTGGAACTTCCTCATAGTGGTGAATGAAGTTCTCAAGCGCCTCCTGAAGAAGAAGAACTGCGGTAATAATAATAGCTGGAAACTCCAGAGGAGGGAAACGACAGAAAACAGATTGTGGTTCCCAGAAATAGGCGACCAGAGGTTTTACTAGAACTACATGGTACAACTGAAGGACATCTGGGAGTAACGAAAATCCTGGAGAAGTTGAGAGAACGCTTATATTAGGTGAACTGCCAAGTAGATGTTTAGGATTGGTGCCGGAAATGTACGGTTTGTGCAGCAATTAATGGGCCTCAGAAGTGACCAAAAGCTCCCATGAAGCAATATAACGTGGGAAGTCCATTCGAAAGAGTAGCCATTGATGTTGCCGGTGCATTTCTTGAATCCGACTCTGGAAATAAATACATTGTGGTGGTGACTATTTTAGTAAATGGGCAGAAGCGTATGCCTTGCCGAATCAAGAAACCTTGACCGTTGCTGATGTCCTTGTCAAGAAATGGATCAGTCGTTTTGGTGTTCTTTTGGTGTTCCCTTGGAGTTGCACTCAGACCAAGAGAGATATTTCGAGTCTACTCTTTTCCAAGACATCTGCAGGCTCTTGAAAATTAATTAAACACAGACGACAGCATTACACCTGCAATCCGATGGAATAGTAGAACGGATGAATAGAACCATTAGCCGCTATTTGTCAAAGGTAGCCTCTGACCACCAAAAAGACTGGGACCAGTATCTGCATTTGTTTCTAAATATCGTTTGTCTATGCATGAGTCCACGGGTCAGATCCCGGCAAGTGTTATTATGGGACGCGAGTTACGACTACCATGCGATTTGAAGTTTGGATGTCTCCCAGGAGAAGATGAACCGCAGATGAACATTATGTTAGCCAGTTACGACAGAAGATGAAAGACATCCACCAACGAGTCCGGTTAAATATCGAGAATGCCAGTTCCGTATGCAGGAAGCATACGACATCAAAGCCGAAGGCGAGGAATTTCAATTTTCATGATCTTGTTTGGTTGTATAACCCGCAACGTCGTCGTGGATATTCGCCCAAGCTACAGATATCTTGGGAGGGACCGTACCAAATAGTAAAGAAAATCAAGGATGTTGTCTACAGAACAAGGAATCTACCTCGAGGAAAACCAAAGGTGGTACATTTCAACAGGCTAGCTCCTTATGCCGGAAGTTATGACAGCGAAGTTGACAAAGCCCAAGTCGCATCCAACCACCCGATGACTAGATGACATACGAACAGTTGATGGCACTGTATTCTGATGGGCAGAAAGTGCAGCATGACGTACCCAGAGAGGAACCCCGAGACGTGTTTGAGGTGCCCATAGAATATGCCCTGGCTCATTGTGTGGCTGTCTAGATAATAGCCAAAGTGTTTGCCAAAAAGTACGGCCAGTTTCAGAAGCTAAGGGAGCAAGATCCAGTGCTAGGGAAGGGTCCTTCGTCTCAAAGATAAACAACCAGTGGGTACAAGAGACGTCCTTTATTGGGTAACCTAACCTAACCTGGGTGGTAATAAGTATGATGAAAACAATCTTTCGATTCAGTAGCATCGACATCCTTGTTTGCTGCCTCAATATTCGCATCCCAGATTCGAAAACCGTTAACTGCTGCTTCCACCAAACTTCCCGTTGTCGAAATGGAGATTCCTGCAAATATCGTCACACCAGGAAGAATTTTGGGACATTCCGGGACGAAATGGTCTTAAGGAGGGGGCAATGTTACGAGAATTCATTCGATAGCTGATGTAATCGGCCATCATCGAATTCGTGGTAGCGACATTCCTCCGATATTTCTGGGAAGTCTATCGACCGGAGGCCGACTGCTAGCGTTAATAGGAGTTCGTCGAATTTTGTCGATGCTTCGAGAACACATTTTCCGATGGCTCAGTAACTTACTAGAGAATTCCGTGTGAAATATATAAATGCGGACAGCTGGCGATAGCATTCATTCAGTACTCGACTGCCGTTAGTATCATAAAGATAAATTGTAAATAGTTCTGTGAATATAAATTGTGTTAAAGTAGTGGAAGAACTGAACTGAACCCGAATGTGAAAATAAAAACATTACAGTATAAATTTTTTTGTATATAAATTTAGGACATTTTTGGATTTGATACAGTTTTGCTATGTTTTTGATCGGATTCCTTTATTAGTAATCATACAAATTCTTAAGGCTAAACCATACAAACTTATGCATTAGTTATATATGTGAGAGTGCTATTACTTTAATAACGTAAATTGATTGCAATAACAATTGTTACTTAAAAATACCTTAGCCTTCTGCCATAGCCGATCTGGACTTTTAGATCTCATTAATACATTTACTTTAGTTTCTTTCTATTGCCAATTTGTATAGTGGGGTTCTACTGTTGAAATGGAAAGTGTTCAAAACTTTTTTGTTAATGTTTTATCTTAATTCACTTAGCTTAAATACTAAATTTTACAACTTACTATGAATTACTGTGAAAATATACATGCTTAAACATCAATTTGATGAGGCACTCTGATTTGTTTCCTATTCAACACACTTCAAATTTGAGATAATTACCGATTGCCCTTAAACGGCTTAATCGATTTTGATAATTTAAACAGTACTCTATAAACAAATATTCCCAGGGACTCCCATATAATTTTCTATAAAGTGAGACTCACCAGGTTGACATTTTTTTTAATTCTTACTGTGTTAAAAGAAATTTATTATTATCACACTATCATCTATCTTTACTCTCATTCATAAACTCTTCAAATTTTAATTTAAATTTTAGGTATTTTTTTAGTCATTAGCTCGTGTGTTGTTTACATATAACATATACTTCACTTAATCAATGTTAAGTAATTGTCAATTTACATTAAATTAACTCAAAAGGAACAAAATATCTTATCTTAAATTCTTAAAATTTAGATAAATCAAGAACTCTGAAATTCATACGAGTTGACAATTAAGTTGTTACAGTATCACGAATAACACGACCTTACAAGCTCTTTCAACATGAACCCTTCCATTCCCACAGGCATCCATTTGTACATTAATTTCGCCTATCTAACGAGAAGAGGTAGTCCCGCATTTGCATACTTGTGCTTTTTTATTGTGTTTGAAGATTGAAACACGAGCCCGCATGGATACAAGTGAACTATTTCATTTTGCCCATATAAAGGCCTGTTCAAAATACTTATATGTGAACAACTCTGATATACTACAAAAATTTGTTTTTTAAATAGCTAAGGAAACATATAATCTGAAAATGGTAATTAGTTTTATCAAAAATCTGAATACTTTACCAAAATTGAGTAGATATGGTAGATTCCTTTGTTCGCAAATTTAACGAGTTGCATCAAATGCATAAAGAAGTGTTCGAGAGGACATTCAATTGTGGCAAGCGCAACTGATGAAGGTTCCCGACCAGAAACAATATATATTATATTTATATATAATATATATTGTTTTGCGTATAAAGGACTGACACCTCGAAGAGAGTATTCAATATCTCTGACAGGTGAAGTAACCTGAAAATTTTATCGTGACATTCTGTCCTAGGAGTTAAGGGAGAACAGCAATTACAGGGAACGGCTCCAGATTCGGAACCTCTGTATACTGATTCTCTTGAAAATCCTAGATGTCGGTCTTACATCTCGCGTCTTCAAATTTAACGAAATGCATCAAATGCATAAAGAAGTGTTCGAGAGGACATTCAATTGTGGGAAGCGCAACTGATGAAGGTTCCCGACCAGAAACAATATATATTATATTTATATATAATATATATTGTCATGCGTACAAAGGAATGACACCTCGAAGAGAGTATTTTTTACAGTCGTAATTTATTATAAAAAAGAATTCAAATGTACATACCTTAACACCATATTGTATGGCAATAATTATATTAATATAATTTTATTTATGAAAGTTCTTTATTATTATTGTTGGTAATTTACTTGTTTGATTACCACAACTGGGTTGAAGAAAAAATACGTTAAACATTCTGCTTACTTCAATCGTCAATGAATATTCAACATTTTTGAGAGCATAGAATTTGTTTTGTTTTAATTATTAGAATATATCAGTGTATAGGTTTCCTTCGGTATTTTGCAGTTCCGTATGCCCAGTGAAAATACAAATAGCTGGAAGAAAGTTTTCATATAAAAACAAAAAAACATATTCTCCCCACCAATATATGATGCAATCGCCAAACATGATGTTATTACAACTTTATGGGCAATAAAGAATATGAGGAAATCGTTTAGTAATGAATTTTTGATATCTTGAAAGGCACAAATTAGAATTGTACGAAGCACTAAAAACAATAATAATAGATTCGTTTGTTTAGATTAAATGATGAAATTTCCGATTCCCATTTTCTTACGATCTGCTCAAATACTAAGTTGCATCATATTTACTATAAAATTAGCAAAATCCGGGGAGAAATTTTTACCTAAGTGATAAAACCAAACTCACCAAATCATTAATTCTTTGTTGAATTATATTCATTACTAACAGAAATATACCGATTAATCATTCCAGCTGACAAATTAACATGAATACAGGTAATCATCCCAGAGCTCTAAGTTGCCATTTAAGGAATTTCTTGAGAGCAAAGAAGTTTTATAAAAATTTGTTTTCAAAATTGTAAACTCATGTACAAATGAGGTATGTATAATTAGTAGAAAGTGTAAAATTTAAACAAAAGGTTACTAATAGTTTCATAACCTGGTTTCGGCATGCCTTCATTATTAACACACTTTTATTAGATTGACCTGTATGTAATTTTCAAGGAAATTTTCACCAACTCAAATATGTCTCATTATCTCGAAAATTTGCACACTTGTCAAGGGCAATACAATTTTTATATAACATTATTATAATATCCTGTCCAGGGGCGGATTCAGGGAGGGGCGATTGGGGGTGTTGTCCCTCTCCGTGAGCTTCAAGATCATTGAGATTAGCAAAATAGTACGATGAATTGTTTCATTCACAAGCTTAAAATAAAGCTACTTTTGAAATTTTAAAGTGAAAATCCACTATTTTTAATACAAGAACCTAGGAAAGCTTAGGTACATTTCGTACGAGAATGCCGCGCTAACGTACCTGATCGCCCTCCTGACGTACCTGATGGCCCCCCTGACGAACCTTATCACCCCAACTCTGGATCCGCCCCCGATTGTGACTGGGATAATCAGGATAAAAAGAAAATATCTATATTAGCTTTCAGGTTAATATTTGAATTATTAAGACAAATGTATAATAATGGACCGTTTCTAAGTATTATTTGAAAAAAATTGCAATTTTAAGAAAAAAATATTAGATAAAAAAAATCCGAAAATATTTTGAATCAAACATTCCAGAAAATTTTGAAAAAATTCATTGAGCTATACGTACCTCTGAAATTAGTAAAAAAATATAATTTAAACAATTTGAAAAAGTAGTCAACAAATATTCGGCGATTTAATGCAATTAGCCGCTGTCGAAGACTTCAAGTTTTTCAACAACCTGAACATATGACATCAGCAATACATTTATGACTGCTTTTCACACAGGTTGAACCAAAACAATAAATCAAAACGTGCGCCACCAAGGAGACACGACATTTACTGATATGTCAAACGCCTTCAGGGTTGAAGAAGTGACATATCAGCTTCTTACAAGATCAATTTATTGAGGCTGCACACAATTTAGGTAATAAAAATATAGACTCTGTTAAACCTGGTGATATCAATATGACTTAAGGTATTATTAGTAATGGTATGGTACCGCTGAAAGATGAATGCTGGCATTATTCCTGAATTGGGCATCAACAATACACAAAATGCAGTTATTTATCTGGGTTCTCTGTTCTTTCTTGCCGGACAAGCTTATGTAGCTCTAAGTCGTGGAAGATCAATAATTGTATTAAAATAGAAGGACTTGACTGCTTGAAGTTAACAAATAAAGTTCCATGTAATAGTGATGCGTTAGATGAATGGATAGATTACTCTGAAGCTGGTAGACCATGTAACTCGGTCCTCGGTTTCCTTGGACTTCCACCGTTGTGAGTTGATTGATCTCACAAAGTTTCAATAGTTTTGGATCTGCTATCGTCATCAGGTGAATGGTGGGAAATTCAGATTATCGGTCGTATATATCCTTAACCGGTCATGCTCATTGGAACGCTTAATCCCCGGTCTCGTCAAATCAGCGTCGCCGTTCTTGGTGATTGGTTGTCTCAACTCGAAACATTTTTAATTTGAAAGCTGGGCTCCCTAATTATGTTCTCATTAGAGATTATTTGTGCCGTCTCTATGAATTCCCTGTGAATCACCCTTGTCCGATCCCAGTTGATGTTATGGTGTTCGATCCATCCGTGATTAACTTATCCAGATTTTGTTAGCTTTCCCCTTTGAGTAGCTTTGCAGTGCTCCTTTACCTTGGTGTCCCTTGGTCGGTTAGTCTCTCAAATGTAGAGATTTTCCACATTCACAGGATATGCTGTATATACAGTTTTTTTGGTACTGCAGGATTATCCGGCTTTGTTTTTGTGATCGTGCTCCTCAAGGTGTTGGAGACGGATTATTAAATGAGAACCGGACTGTGACACCGTTACTTCGGCATCGATCACAGCGAGTAGAAGTAAGGATTCGTTCCAGTAGGTAAGAAGCAGTTTCTTCGTGCAGATATGGTATCCGTGGAATAGGGTAAATAAAGTAGCATGATATAGAACTTTAAAATTTAAAAAAGCGAAATATTCAGTATTTGAATTATCAGAAAAAGGGACATTTTAATATTTTGACAAGAATGTTGGAAGGTTGCCGGCGGTACCTGTTTAAAATTTAATGTACATTTCAGTTCAGTGGCGACGGTATATGTAGATATTCTTTGTTTTTTTTTGTACTATACCAATATATAAAATTTCATGTGTCGGCACAGAACAACTATTGAAATAACTAATCATTTTTTAAATAAATTTTAATTAAATAAATACTTTAAGAATAATATTGGCTACTTTGTAATGAGCAAAATATTATGTTAACTTGGTTATTTTTAAAAGAAACTGTGCAACATTTGGATTAGTATCGTTATATGTAACATGATGTTTTTTAATATTAATACACTTTGCAGATCCATATTTAAAAATAACATATAAATGTTTAAAATCTAAAAAGTAGGTTCGCATGAACTTGGAAAAACGCTTTTAGTTAGTACATAATAAGCACTTGTAATGTTCAACTAACTAACAACTATGAATGTGTGATTATTTCATGGAGTCATTTTGTGTACTGGAGATTAGTAGGTATCTACCTACATAAGTAGTGTAGTTTTATATTTTTGCTTATTTACACCGGCAAACAGAAAAATGACGGTTCAATACAGAACAAATTATGAAAAATTTGGTTGAAATAAACAAAATATAAATTATAGTACAAGAGATCAGCCGACGACAAGGTTCTTAATTATCTTTGCAACAGTATAACCCCGTCCAAATTAAGAATAATCGAATTCTGAAACCTATTAGCCTCACTGATTACTTTAGAAGTTTCCAAGTAAGACATTTATTGGTATATTTGAGAGGATCGTAAATAAATAGGTGAAACTACATTGTTAATAAATTTCTTTGGTAATTTTGGAACTTTACTCCACTGAACTCAGTTTGAAAAAATAACAAATTTTTATAAAATTTACTAACTGGTAACAAAAAAATTTATTAGTAATTTTACTATACAGTTTTGTAATTTTATTCAATGATTTACCACAAGGATGTTTAGTAAATTTACTATGCAGTGTTGTAACTGTACTATACAATTCATTTAAACTCAGTTTGAGAGAATAACAAAATATTTATTGAAATTTACTAAACGGTAATAGAAAATTTGAATAGTAATTTTACTATTCAGTTTCGTAATTTTATTGGTTAATTTACTATGCAAATGCTTTATAAATTCACTATGCGGTGTAGTAACAATACAATACAATTCCCTTAAACTAAGTTTAAGAAAATTACAAAATACTTTTAAAAATTTACTAAACGGTAATAGAAAATTTGATTAGTAATTAAAACATATTTTTTGTTACTTTAGTCAGATTTTCGCAGTTTTAAAATATCTTAATTACGTTGATCGGATTGATCTCAATTGAAATTAAGCTGATGTACCAATTTCTTCACCCAAATATCTGCAACAAATATCGGTCGATCAGAATCGATTGAAGTTGTTGAAACGTAAGTATTATACTTAGTTCCAGATATACTGTAAGTACTTATTTAAAATAATTTCCCTGTTAAAAATGAGACTTGAGGGATAAATTTCAAACTAAGATATAAATAAATAATATTAGACATCTTACTTCGAAAAATCATTTATTGAATAAAACTAAATAGTAATAATATTAATATCTAGTATAAAAGAATAGTTGCACTTCTGAAAGCAAGGGAGAAAATTCACTCCCAAATGAGAAAATAGTACAGATGATATAGTTATAAGTAATATTAATATGAGAGAATACAATATAATGAATAGTGACATAAAGTAGACTGCAATAATTTCGGAATGTAGTAGAAATGTAAAATAAAAGTAAAAACTGATATATATTCAAAATCATCCGGGAGGAGTTAATATCTTTTGTCAGTTAAGTTACTTTAGGATTAATATTCGGTTGCCTTCCTTTCACCACCTCCCTTTGAGCCTATTAGAGGACAAATTTGTGGAATAATCTGTAATCAAAATAAATAATAAATAAACTATTAATAATGGAAAATAATAAAAATAGATTTATCAATAAATAAGCACAGTTATATCAGATAAGAGCTAATAAAATGACAAAATGTTCGTTGACAGACATAGAAAGACATGAATATAAAAATCCTTGATTATAAATTACTTACCAAATTTATCAATCTTTAAGTCCACGTTACAATGTCACACTTGTAGCGATAATAATTACACTTGCTTACAAGTTTTAATTTTCACCACCAGCTATAATTATAAAAAATATAATTATTAAAAAAATTAATGTAAGCTTCACACTAAACACCGTTCGGTGTCACCGTAAAATGTTTTAGGATTTCGCGACAACAAAGGAGTCCTTACTAACACACACTGACTTGCAACATTGGAAGCTATATATAGTATTTAAACTTGAGCGAAATTTCTTTTAATTTTTTAACTTCTGTTGAACTACTGGATATATTATATATTTATAAATATTTATTACACCTTTATTTCTATTAAATGTTTAAAATAATAAAACAAAAAGTGCACACTCCTGCACCCAACGACGTTAGCAATACTAAATATCCATATACTGATATGTAGTAACGAAACAAAAGCATTTAGACGATGTTTAATTTTTCGAAAAGCTGCGACAACAAACGATGCATTGTGTAATTGTACAATTACAATTACAATTATATTTATAATTTTCTAATGCTTTCTCGGTAACTTAAATTACAATATATTTTTTGTGATTTTATAAAAAAAATAGTTATTCAAAACAAAAACAATGTTTGTAAATTTAAAAAGCTTGGTAACGAAATTTGAAAATGTGTTTGGTGAAATTAAACATGGCTTAAGAGAAATAATAATTTTAGCAAACTTATTATGCATTGTGTAATTTTACAGTTACAATTGTAAAAATAATAAATGATTTCCAAACTTCTTGTGTAACAAACGAGGCATTGTGTAATTTTACAGCTACAATTGCAGAAATAGAAAAAATATTTATAATTTTCTAATGCTGTCTTTGTAATTCAAATTATAATATATTTTTTGTAATTTTACAAAAAAAAATAGTAATTCAAAACGCAAACAATGTTTGTAAATTTAAAAAGCTTGGTAACGAAATTTGAAAATGTGTTTGAGGATATTAAACATGGCTTAAGAGATATAGTGATTTTAGTAAACTTACTAAGCATTAGTAATTTTACAGTTAAATTCAAATTTCTAATGTATTCAGAGAAATTCAATCTACAATTTTTTTACAATTTTGCAATAAAATATAGTAATATATCAATTACTAAGAATTCTTGTAAATATCCCCAGTTTGTTGTTAATAACTAATAAAGTCTATTCTCAAAGATTGTAAACTTACTCCTCATTTTAGTAAATTCTCTCATGTATTTTCGTAAACACTCCTTAGTAATTTAGCCATCTTATGTTTACTAAAACAACGGTATTTTACAAAAAACTTTAACACTGTAAGTATATTACTACTTCTAATGAATTTAAATCTCTAATTTCAAATGTACATATAAGAAATTTAAATTAAAGATATATCTGTTTGTGATTTGTATACTGGTCAAGCTACATTAAAGACAGCATTGGGATTGTAATATACGTCCAGAAGAAATTAATAAACCTCTTTCATATAACTTAATGAAACTATCACAGTACACTATTCTTAATTTTCAAAAATCCTAGAAAACTCTAAAATACATTTTTATTAATAAATGCCGGAAATTCTTTAGTATCGAGTTGCACTAAAGAAATAAGTCATTTTAAATTTAACGAACTAATGTCCGGAAACTTCTCACTGTCAAGATAAACTACAATCTGCAATTGACTGAGGAATTTCTCGAAATATTTAAGGAGATGCACAAATATCATCAAGCGCGCCGCTATCTCTTCTGGATTAATAGATGACTAATAAACCGGAGATCTAATATTTCTCCAAAAACAAATCGGGATATCGGTTTTCTTATAAAACATATGCTGTCAGTCCTAAGAACTCTTGGTTCGTCGTTAATTTTATTCAAATGCCATAGGGCAAATTTAACTGTTATTATATAATCAGCTAGAGTTAAGTTTGTACTTTTTGAATGTGAAATACGTGTTTCCTGTTTTAATTTAGTATTCCCCATACAGATTTATGTTATTTTCAAATCCTTGCAGGACATGGTCGTCAAAGTTAACATTTCAGAAAGTAAGAGTGGCTCCGGAATTTGTTTCTGTATTTAAAATTTACCAATATAAATGCGTTAATACTGTAAGCTGCACTGAAGGTAAGATGCAAGTTTGTGAATTCAGTATTTGGAACTTGATATATTTTCAATCAAACACCAATTTTTTTAGAAATGATAAAATGACAGCAACGAAAATAATTTTTGTCTTGCAAAGGTTACTTTCGGAATACCAGGAAATTTCCGGATACCAGTTTATTTAAAAAAATGTTCGGACATTTGGTTATTAATACAAAATGATGATTTTTTTCAGTGTATCTTTATACTACAGAATTCTAGGTATGTATTAAATATATTTATTTCGGTGTCCTCTAGCATTTCTGAATTTTAACTATACTTATTCTGTGACACATTCTATGTCAACGCTATGTACATAGTAGTACATAATTCAAGCTTCCAATAATACGAGTTTCCTCATAATTTATATTCATATATGTGTGAGATAAAAGAAAATCGACATTGTTTTTAATGGTTGCCTGGTAACACAAGACCCTACACGTGTGAATGACCCACTTATCTTGTTAAATGAGAATTGTCGCTAAATTGATTTTAACACCCAAATTAATAAACAACATTGCAGCAAATATATTGCTTTTAAAATGTAAGAAAGCAAATATTCACAGGTCTGATTGATACGTATATGATAATTAAAAAGTAAATGTTCTAAAGAATGCTGTATATGGTACAAATGGTTCAGTTTTTATTACCTTCATTTGAGAAAGTGCAAGGGACAAACGGGGAGAGTTCACTTAAGTGGCCACTTGGTTTCTAAGCCGAATTGTTCGTACCTAAAACACCATGATTGCATTACAAAACTTTAAGTTATATCGTTAATAATAATTTTGAGATTCGTTTGTAAACTTAAAAGTTTTTTAATTTGTGTTCACTGAAATTATTATTTCTATTAATTTTGCTCTTACGACGGAACTTGTACCCGTTATTCCCATCTGAAGGTGTACCTACGAATTAAAAAAAAAATTACCTACTATTTTATAAAACATTGTTAATTTGCTTTAAACCGCATTCTCTATACTTTCTGTTAAATCCTAAATTAATAATTTCAAAACAGTTTAATAGTTTGTATTTGAGTAATTTTAAATTCCTTAATAAATAAGCTTTTCTGTTTTCACCAAGTAAACACTATCTGTTGAGCTGTTAAGGCAACATTTGATACATTGTATTTTAAAATTATTTAAACACCGTGAACCCTACTAATAAAGTGTTTGCCTAATCTGATCGGCTTAATATGAAGGTGGCCCCCTGAAATCCCAAATGACAAAGAGAAACGTCCATAACGTCCATAAGCTGACACTTTGAATTAGTTAGTAGTCTGGCCGCTGGAAATGATCAATTAATTATTGAGAAATTTATTATTAGAGGGCGCACTCCCTTGCATACTGACTATGAATTAGTTGGCTTCGAATTCAGAAATTCCGCATCCCTATTCTACTCTGAAGCGAGATATTAAACTGGACGTCTCCTGGAGTTGAACTAAGTCGAAAATTTACAAGACATGGTTTGCTAAGGGCTTTAATGAATAACTTAATCTGGACCTCATCCAACGTATATTCGGAATGGAACTTTATGGAAACTCTCTGCTGTGTGTTTATGAGAAACACAAATATATTTAGGTAAAGTTAGGGGAATAGTAATATTTTGTAATTTCTCATAATATTAAATGCATATTACAAAATTGGTTATAGAGGGTTCTTCAGACGAGGTGGTATGTTAAGCCTATTAGGGAAACTAAACATGTTAGAGATTTAAAAATTTGGTTTGCAAAAATGTTCTGTTTACTAAAATAATTACAATTGTTGGTCACTTTCGATTAATGCAAAGTTTCATAACAATTTTGTATAAATACGGTGACTACTTTCTGAGATATTTTAATTTATAGACAAATGCATTTTTTGAAAATCAAAAACCGACATAAAGGTAACTAAAAACAAAAAACAATTAAATACTTTTTCTGAAGTCAGTGACAAGTTGAACAGCAAGGTTGCAAAGTGGAAATCATAAATGTAGTACCACATTATTTTCACTTTGGCCGTCTTCAGAAAACATATTTACTCGTAACAGTTGCAGAAAGGGATTGTATTTCTGCTTTTTAGTTATTTCTGTGTTTTTTGTGTGTTTCGGTTAAAACAAAAACCCAAAATATTTTTAGTTTAAAACTTTTAGTGATACATTCAAAAAAACATAAAGGTAAGTAAAAACAGAAAACAATATTTTCTCGTAGCAATTAAATACTCTTTCTGAAGTCAGTGACAAGTTGAACAGCAAGGTTGCAAAGTGAAACTCATAAATGTAGTTCCAAATTATTTTCACTTTGGCCGTCTTCAGAAAACATATTTAACAGTTGCAGAAAGGGATTATGTTTTTGCTTTTTAGTTATTTCTGTGTTTTTTGTGTGTGTCGGTTAAAACAAAAACCCAAAATATTTTTAGTTTACAACTTTTAGTGATACATTCATTGTTTTGACGTATACTTTTTAATACAATCGATTAACTTGTTTTCTAAATAATTATAGGTATTAAGAAAGTTTTGCATATGGTACCAACTTGGGTTAGCACACTGTATTGTAGACGAATTTAGAATCTCCATCTATTTTAGTTCTGTTAATATATATAAGACATTTTGAGTTAATTTTATAATAGCGGCACTTCACTTGGTGTAGCGTATTCGTATATTTGCTATATTTGTCCAAAAACGGCGATGTGTGAGAGGTTATTCGCTATTTTTGCTTTATTTGAACAAACATGTCGAATACCGCTAAGAGCAAATATCCCTTACCGTCCAGTTGTCGGTTTTCAATTGACTTCTTGTCAGTTTTTTCCATGATCTAACTTATTTTTTCGTCTTGTTTGTCAGTAACCGGTTTGAATATTTTTTATTAGTTTCGTCAATTTTGCCATACTTCGGGTTATAAACATAAATCAATTTAAGATGTTAAATTCACTCAATCTCACACTTCTGTACCCAAAATGCAATAGATTCTATGGGGTCAAATATTCACTTTCAATTTCAACGTCTTTATTTTTATTAAAATAAAATCATAGTGTTTGTAAACACGACCCGTAATACTACAGTTGTTTAATTCATTTACAGTCGATTCATCACAAACTGCAAATATTAAATTACTCAACTTGTACAACCGTCGCCTTTAAATAGCCAGAGTAGAAAATACCCGAATGCCATGTTTATTTCTGATTTGTCAGAGTATTTTCAGAACCATTACCTAGGTCGCTTTTTACATCCATCAAAATTTCGGGATAGTCATTGTGTTGTGTTTTATTTTAGCCTATTTTATATTTACTTGTTGTTTTATCGGAAGGATTAATTAAGAAAGTTTCAATATATATATATATATATATATATATATATATATATATATATATTGCGTATAAAGAAATAATTCCTACAAGGAACGTATGACGAAATCATTGGACAAACTAAAATGTAAAAGAGTTTATAAACTCCTCTTTTCTTAAATAGAAAGACTCCTAAAGTCCTGCTTTCATAATTCATGACCGTACTGTTGCATTCTATCAAATTTTACGATAAATTATTTCTCCAGTTCATTTTTATTTGTATGTTGTTCAAAACTGGAGGAACATTACCATATCGGAACGAATTTCATTTAATATTTATGCACAGTCTGAGCCACAATATCTTGTAGGTCTCGAGACCAACACTAGAATGACTTTTCTGACGATATTTATGTTTCCAAAGGATTTGTTTTACCTTCCCGATACATACACTATTCCATATCCGTGGATATTATGTGAATTTACCTTCGCCTAGTTGAATACGTTAACCGGAATGACGCAATAACTCCATTGTACGATGAGAAGCTATCTTTTTAGTAACTATGTCTCTTTTTCTAAGAGAGATTACTTTGTCAGCTTATGTAATCCTATACTGAAAGAAATTTTAATAAAATTTTATATAAGGGTATTTTTAGCTTGTGTGTTTAATTACATCTGTAATGACATATAACTTAAACTAATAATATAATAATCTTTAAGTGACAACCCCTTCTAATCGAGGGACAACTATAAATAAACAAAGTAGAGCAGATTCACACTTGGGGAGTAGGCCGATTAGACGTCGAGTTCGATCTAGACTCTGAAACTTTAAATTCAGTCTTCTAGTGAAGCTCGGGGAGTAGACAGAATAATACCACAAATTCGATCTAAAACCTGTATTTGTAAATAAGTTCTTTAGTGAGACTTGGGGAGCAGGCAGACCACAAGTTCATGATGATATATATCATCATCATCATAATCCTATGCAGCTACAGTCAACCAATTTTTCATGGTGTAGCCTCCTTGAAGAATTAAAAGATTAAAGAGGAACTTGAAGACCTGTGGAAATTAAAAGAGCTTAATATCTGTGAGAAGAACTGAAGAACTGTATTGAAAAGAATTGAAGATAGATGGACAAATGTCTGTGTGACTAACTGAAATCAGGAAGAAGAAGAAAATATTGTTGGCAATTTTATCCTCTAACTTAAAGCTAAAGGTTCGGGCATTAACCTTTGAATAACTAAACGCGTGAAGAAATGTATTAATGAATATAAAAACTGAAGAGCTGATCGGAGACACTTAAAGTCTTGAGGGAACAGATGAAGAGCATAAGGTTTTTTTGTGGGATGAAATGTCTCCAACGATTAAGAAGGTGAAGAATATCTTTAGAATTTTCAGGGGATATGAAGAATAACTCGCTGCGTCAGTGCTAGGTTCTCACACGGAACCTAGCCTAGTTCATAATAATGATCGCGGAAGCCTCTCACGACATATATATATTGAAATGGAAATAAACATATAAATCAAATCAATAATAATATTTAAATAGTATATTAAAATATAGTGAATAATGCATTGCAACATAAAACCAATATTAGAGGCAATATAAATTTTTTGAAGGTGATTCAAGTATGTAAAAGAGATATGACAAATCCAATGCAATTTAAAAGGTCAGTTGGCGCATTAATAATATTTACATAAAAAAACTCTCAAGAGCTGGAGCAGTCTGTTTAAAGAAGAGAAAATTATGTGGAGTTTTTACAAGGTGGACAATTTTGAAAGTTAAAATAAATAAAAAGTCTAATCACACCACGAAGTAAAAATGCCATTACAATATGTATATATATATATATATATATATATATATATATATATATATATATATATATGTTATTCAAAATTTCCGTTTTTAAAAAAGATTTTATTTATAGTTGCACAATACTTTTAATAAAAATAATAACTTGAAAATAACAATAAAACTTTATAACAATAAAAAGACAAAATTACGTGTTAAACTAATTAGACAAACTTTGTAAGTAACAATGAATAATGATAATTTATAAACTAAGAACGCTGACTAGGCTGTCGCCGCGTTTGCAGTTCTCACGGATGTATGTCGTCGAAAGGTAACCTCAGCTTGGGAACTGTTGCTAGGTAGTTTCATATAAGTCGATGGAATAACTTATATAACAACTCCCATCCATATAAAAAAGTTGATGCTACAGCATCGACTTTTAAGGGAGGTTCTGCAATTCAATATCCTCGACAGGACTAAGGAGGCTATGGAGTTTTACCCTGGGCTTGATGGTTGATGGCCCTGGTGGTGGTGCTGGATTGGCAGAAGGGCTGATTGTTGGAGGTTCGGGAATTTCTTCCTGATGATGCTGATGGAAAGGAGGGCAACCACAATTGCGGTTGTTGCTATTGTGATGATCATAAACCAGGAGGTGTGTTTCTCCAAGAATGGTTCATCTAGGAGCTTTTCCATTTCCTTGGAGTATTGGCTAAGCTTATGGTTAGCGATTTTCGGTTCTCTGGCATCCAATTCCTGTAGTCTCATGGGTTTCAACTTTGGAAGTTGACTGATGGTTGGCAGGTTGTCGCAACAGATGTAGGGGATGTTGACTGGGTGACTCTTAAGTGTGATTTTGTGAAGGGCTACTGGCTGTCTAAGAAGCTGTGCTTCGCAGAGGGCTTCTTTGTCTATGGTGTGTGGAATAACTTTGGTACAGATCTTATGTTCTTTAGATAATGACTTACAGTCACTCAGGTCTTCGAAAGATGCGTACAATAGCGAATAGTCATCTCTCGCGATATATTTTAATTTTGTTGGAACAATATGGTGAAATCCTTTTCGATAATCCAAGACTGGGATAAGATACAAGCGGTACAGTGTATAAGTTTCAGGATGGACTAAGGGGATTTTTAGTACAAAAACAATTTTAGTATTGATCTGAAAAGCTTCCAATTCTATTAGATCGATGTATCTAGCAACACTTGAACTATAGGTTGGAAGTGGTAAGTTATTTTCATGAAGTGGCTGTGATATTTTCTGAAGGGAATCGACCAAATCTACTGGGTTTATAATTGAACTATGTAAAATTTTGTGACGTGCGAAAGAGATTGCAGTTAATACATCGTTAAGAGTATCTTCAATGTATTCGTAACTTTCCATTAAGCTTTCACACAAATCTAAGACATTGGCCTGAAGTTCATAAAAAGCAAGATCGTCTGTCTCAACTCAATTGACTTCCTAATTGCTTCAATATTTTCCGAAAATATTTTCTCTTCGGACTGAAATTTTTATAGTGTGGTGTTAAGGCTCTTAATGACCGAAGTTGTTACAGATAATTGTCGTTTCATTAAGTTTTCAATTTGCTATTGGTCTTTAGTAATTTTATTGATAGAGTCATAAAGTAGTGTCCGATTGCATCTAAGTTACCGGAAATAGATTTCCAAATCAATCCCAGTCTGTTAATGAGTCCAGGTTTCTTTTTGTTGGTACTGTAAGTCTCAGTGTCAGCAAAAATTTCTGTACATTTGATGTTAACAGATATTGATATTTGTTTCAGGAGGCTTACGTGAGTCTGTACTTTTAATTTGAAGATTTTAGCGTTAGTTTTGTTGTGGTTAATGGTATCTAAAAGTCTGTTCAGTATATTGTCGTTGTTTAAAATAGCGTCTCGAAATGGGCTTAGATCTTTGTAAACAAGGAGTGTCCATTTCTCATTGGAAATTTTAAGGGTGCCTTCTTCATGGAAGAAAACTCCTATAGTATTGTTAACCGGTGTAATGGAATACTGTTGAAGGTTTACGACTGAAAACAGTCCCCAGAATCTGAAAAGAATGGATGGTTTGACTCGGGATGTTGGACAAGGTGTTGTCAAATTCACGTCCATAGTCACAATGGATGCGAAGTGGAGTTCCGTAATGTTGAAAGAAAATCAGTAAACTGTTTTGTCGTTAATGGGGTAGGCTTGTGTAAATTTCGTAAGTTCGTCCCTAATAGTCAGATGGTTATTCGAAGATGTCACTATTAATACGTTCAAAAGAGTCTTGGGTGTTTCTGTAATAACAAAAGGTGCACTTAAGTTTTTCCTACAGAACTTTACATTTTGGCAAGTTTCACAGCATTTGATAAATTGTTCTACAGTTTTAATTAAGCCGGTCCAATTGTATTTTTCCCTAATACGTCTGATGGTTTCGTTAATGCCACGATGAAGGTTGTTTTTACCAGAGTGGTATTGTTGTATTATTATAGAAATTTCGTCTTCGGTGGGGGTTGTAACAATGTTTTGGCAGATTTAATTTGATTTTTTTGTCGGACAGAATGAAGGATAAAAGAATGGGAAGTTCTATGTTATTTTCTATGCAGTATGTTTCGGAGTCGTTGAATTGATCTTGGTTGTTATAAATAATTTTGAAAAGATGTGAGAGGACAGTTTCAGGGTCATAGGGCAAAGGTACAACTAAGTATATTAAAAATAATAATAATAATAAAGGTCTTTTATTGCGATAGTACAACAGATTTAAAAAAAAAATTCAAGCAAGGCTTATATAGCTACTCTACTGAACCTTGTTAACACCGTTGACTAAATTTAAACACTAAACACTAAATTAAACACTAATTCACCAGATGATAAAAGTCTTAAAAATAGTTCTAATAAATATGGAATTTACAAAGAATAAAGAAATCACATGTGTTAAGCATTAGTCTATAATTTATATAATAAAAATTGTTTGAATTTTTTTTTTTTTTCATTAAGTGATGTTAATTCTGCTGGTAAGGAGTTGTAAATTTTAATTGCATTATAAGTAAATGATCTCTGAAACGTAGCAGTCCTATGGTGTGGAATCGTTATTTTGTCAGGAAATCTAATAACTCTAGAATGAATATTTAATCGAGCAATAAATTTACTCTTCAAGGCTAATGGAATGGAGACGTTTGACAAAATCTTAAAGAAAAAACTAGCCAAATGCAACTCCATCCGTACATCCATCCTTAGCCAATTAAGTTCTTTAAAAGTATGAGAGATATGGTATAAGAGATTCACAAAGCATTTTACGCATGGAAAAACTTATAATTTGTCTGTGGTTATACAATATCTTTAACGACAAAAATGACTTTTTAATTAATAATTTTACGTATTCTCGAAACCTTAATTCAGTATCTAACACAATGCCCAAATTCTTTGCGCAATCTACCTTAGGAAGAGGTACGTCACCCAAGAAAATGTTTAAAGAATTTTTTATAAATTCCTTTTTAGGACCAAAGATCATAACATGTGATTTCAGAGGATTTAGCTTAAGGTTATGTTCAGATGAGAGTTGCTGTAATATATTTATATCATGATTTATTAAAGAAGCGGCATTTACATAATCCTGAGGGTTAAAATGAAAAAAAACTTGGGTATCATCCCCAAAGGCAAGGATTCTACAATATTTTAGAGACTTAAGAATATCGGATGTATAGATAATAACAAGTAACGGTCCTAGTATAGAACCCTGAGGCACACCAGATAATATCTGCACTTCATCAGAAAAAATGTTATTTCAATATATTTTTTGAGAACTGTTATGTAGATAAGATTTTATCAGCGCCAATGCTTGATCCTGAAATCCCATATATTTAAGTATTGCTAACAAGAGTTGGTGGTTAATAGTGTCGAACGCTTTAAAAAAGTCCAAAAGAACTAATGCAGTAGCTAAGTTTTTATCAATGGAAATTAATATATCATCAGTAACAGTAGCTAACGCACGCCAGTACTAAGGCCTCTTCTAAAGCCACACTGGGTATCTGGAATTATTTTATATAGATTACAATATTGAATTAACTGGTTATATAACACTTTTTCAAACACCTTAGTTAGAACTGGTAGTATACTAATTATCCTTAGATCATTGAAATTACTTGGATTTGTTACTTTGGGTAAAGGTTTGCCTATAGATATTTTCCACCGATCAGGAACGTATTTTTTTTCAATACAGCAGTTATTTATATGTGTGATATATACATCTAAAAAAGGGCTACAATACTTTAACATCTTAGCATTAACCCCATCAACCCCAGAAGCATTAGTTTTAACATTGTTAATAATTAAGTTAATTTCAGAAACAGTTGCAAAGTTAAAGGAAAATTTTAGGTTATGATCAAAAATATTTTCATTATAATAATTAATTCTAGAGGAACAATCAGAAATGTTTTGTAAAAATTCACTGAAAAATAAGCTTATATCATTAGGATCAAGTAAATTTACAGGAATATTATTATTTTTATTTGAGCATACACCAAAAGACTTAAGAGTTTTCCAGTTTTTTTTAAGTTTTTTTCAACAAAAATATTATCCAAGTAGTGTGTTTCCTTACCATTGATAACGTAAAATTCTCTTGTAATTATCCCAATTACGTAAGTCACCAGTACTTTTATAATCTTGAAGGCCTTGTCTCTTATTCTCATGAAGACTCTAATGTTTGGTGTCAGCCAGGGTGCCCACGGTTTAGTTACTCTAGATGTTTTCAAGAGGGCATATTTATCAAAGCTCGACAAAAGATATTGATTAAACAATGAAATCTTTTTATCTATATTTTGTTCATAGATTATACTAGTCCACTGCATTGAATGAAGTTCAGTATAGAAATCGTGAGCATTGAAGTTGTTAAAATCTCTATAAGTAATGATCATGGGTTCAACTGAAGGCTTTTCAATCTTTAAGTTGCAATAGACTAAACAATGATCTGATATGCTGTCTAGTGAGATAACACCCATATCCTGTACCAAAGAATCATCCGATATAAATATAGGATCTAGGAGTGAAAGACAGTCCTGGTAGGGACATTAATAATTTGTATTAAATTAAAGTGGTCAAATAGGGGTACTAACGGATTTTCTTCATATAATAGATTAATATTAAAATCACCCACGACGATTACCTGTTCTACGGCAGGGTACACGACTGTAAAAATATTTTCAAAGTCATTAATTGTTGCATGAAAATTCGTGTTGGTTGGGCGATAAAATACACAAAAGCAGTAATATTTATTTTTAATTTTTAACTTAAGAATAAGATATTCCACAAAACCTGTAATAGTAAAGTCAGGTGTAATAACTTCTGGATTAAAAGTGTTTTTAAAATAAACCCCGACACCTCCCCCTCTACTAACTCTATCTTTGTGAATAAACCCATAACCAGGGATAGCAAATACATCAACATCGTCCCCATCCGACAGCCAAGTCTCAGTGAGAAATACAAAATCAAAATCATTTTCCAGAATAACATTTTTAAACTCCAATAAAACAGTGAATATGGACCTTATATTAAAATTTTCAACTTTCAACATTAAGTTACACATAATATTTTAAACAATGTAACACAAGTAAATCTTCAATTTCTTTGACAATACAAAAAAAATAATAATAATAAAGAAATTAAATTGATTGTACTTATTCACCAAAATCTATTCTACTTTATACATTATTAAAAATATTTTTAAACACCGAACATTCGCTATCAGTCGCTTTATGATTAACAGATAATTTAGTTTTGTGCTTATTGTTATAAAAAATGCAATTGCAGCATGACAATTCATTCACGTTACAGTTTTTTTAGGTATGCTCTCCAGCACATTTACTACAAACTTGTGAATTTTTAAATTCTTTAGAAAAATGTCCAAAACGTAAACATTTGTAACATTGCCTTACATTTATATAGTCAAAAACATTGCACTTCTTCCATCCAAACCATATACTACCTTTACTGATTACAATTTTTCGTATCTGCGGCGACACCTCTGAAACAAGATGATAATGATTCCTGGATTTTATTTTGTAAATTAATCATTCAGTGCAACGATATTTTCTATAATATTCTGGTCACTAATTAAATCATCATTCAATTCTGCAAACTTTACCATTATCCTAGGTTTCTATTGACGTGACATTAATAGTATATTTGTTGCCAAAATTAGTACTTAAGATATCTCGAAGTTTCGACATATTAACTTCGTCCTTGCAATAAACTGCTACTCCAGAATTTATTCTTTTAGTTTTATTTATACGTATATTTGATTCGGTAGGATTTATCGCATGCATAATTGTTTTGGCAACGTCTTCACCTGATTTGTTGTTATTAGTTTTTACAACCAGAATAGCTGATTCATTGTTTACATTCTTTTGGAGAACACTACTGTATGATTGTGGGCATTTTTTACTACCCGGCAAAAACGGTGTGTCTGAATTGACAGCAATAGCGGAAAGAGAATAGTTGATTTTGCTTTTTAATAAATTGTTGGATAATTCTAATTCACTTACTAATTTTTCCAATAGAGTTTTTTCGCGCTGCAAACATTCTGTTTCTTTTCTGCATATAATTAAAGACTGATTGGCTTCTTCCGAGTCCTCTATATCATACGATTTTGACAGTTTGTGCAATATAATTGGATTACAAGCATCACAAAACCAGTAAACATGGTAATTTTTTGATGTGAATTTACAAAGATCATCTTTTACACTTCCACAGGCAGGATGATACCGTTTTTTACACATTTGACACTCAATAAAGTTTGAATTCTCTATAAAATTATCAGAGCACGGAGCACACTTGTTCACGTCGCCCGCCATCTTGCCTAATGACTATTTTCTATGCCTGACAGATTTACTGACCATGATGTTAAGAGTGTCATTACTGAAATTAGGTTCTTCTTCGAATAAGTCATCAATAATTTTGTCGTGTAAGTCGTTAGTTTTGTTTTGCCAAAAGAATTTGTGGGACTTGTCTAGAAATTGAGAATTTTAGAGTAATCGATTATTGACTCAGTTTTGTAGAGTTGAACAAATCGATTAAACTCAGGATTAATTCTTTCGTCATGTTCCTCGTCATTGTCAGAGTTTTCAGGTTTTTCGGAGTCACTTTCGATGTTAGCGAAAATTTTGATTTTGGAAAGGAAATCAGCACATTGCTTGAAATGGTTGATTTTGATGCGAGAAAGAGCATCTGCCTTTTGGTTTACCTTGCCGGGCTTGTACTCAATCTTATAATTGTATTCCTCTAGCTTAAGGCGCCATCTGGCTAGACGACTGCCAGGATCTTTGATCGAAAAGAGCCAAGTAAGCGGACGGTGGTCACACAGAAGTGTAAACCTTCTCCCAAAAAGATACGGTCTGTAGTGCTTAACAGCCCAAACTATGGCCAACAATTCTCGTTCGATGGTGAAATATCGTGTCTCTGCAGCACAGAAGGTGGAGAAGCGTATGCAACAGAGAGATCTTTTCCCACAGGGCCTTGAGAAAGAACCGCTCCAATTGCAAAAGCACTAGCATCAGTAGTGAGCAGGAAGGGTTCTTCAAAGTTTAGATATATCAGGATTGGGTCAGATACAAGGGCTTGCTTCAGTTCATTGAAGGAAGACTTGCAATCTGCGTCAAAGATGAATTTGACGTCTTTTTGGAGTAGTTTAGTCAGAGGTTTAGAGATCTTCGCAAAATTTGGTATGAAGCGTTTGTAATACCCAGCGAGACCAAGAAAAGATTTGATGTCTTTCGGAGTTTGGGGTTGCGGAAAGTTCTGAATACATTCAACCTTTGAAGGGTTTGGTTTTACACCTACTTGTGTGATAAGATGGCCAAGATAAGGCACTTCTTTACGAAGAAATTCGCACTTATCACGTTGAATTTTGAGGTTAGACTTCCGAAGTCGTTTAAAAACTTCTGTTAACCGGGAAATATGTTCATGGATGGTCGGAGAGTAGACGATGATATCATGTAGACAAGACAACGTTCATTCTGTATACCCAGAAGAATATTGTCCATGACATTCTGAAAATTAGAAGGTGCATTTTTTAAACCAAATGGCATACGAACGAATTCGTAATGACCTTTTTCGACAGAAAAGCCAGTCTTAGGAATATCTTCCTCTTGGATTTCCAACAGGTGGAACCCGGAATCGAGATCCAGTGTCGAAAAGTATTGACACTTTCCAAGTTGGTCGAGAAGATCGGAGATATTTGGCAGAGGATATTTATCGTCTACAGTCAATTCATTTAATTTCCTGTAATCGATAACAACTCGCCACTTTTGTTTACCAGAAGCATCGAGCTTCTTGGGGACGACCCATACAGGGGAGGACCAAGGGGATGAGGAGTGCCTAATGATACCTTGTTCAAGCATTTTTCCAATTTGGGTTTTCACTTCCTCTTTATGTACTTGAGGATATCTATAGGATTAGGTGAAAACGGGCTTTGCGTTGTTCGTATCAATCGAATGTTTAACCTCGTTAGTGAAAGTCAAGACGTCACCTACAAGATAGAAAATGTCTTGAAATTCCAAACAAAGATCAGTGATTTGTTCGCGTTCTTCGTCATTTAGATGTTCAGTTCTAATTTGTTGTCTAATAGTCGAGTTTCTGTCTATGTATTGGGGTTCATGATAATGGTCTGTATTGAAATTCAGAAGAGGGTGAGTTTTGTCAAGTGGTTCCAGTTTTAAATCAGAAAAAGTTACTGTTTTGGGCATCGCGTTAGCGTTTATTATAGACGTTAGAAATTCACCATTTGCGTTAATATGTACGAGTGCGTTTGGAAGTCGTACTCTGTCAATTTCTTGAGTTGGTAAGATGACGTCGATGTTAGAGAGATCGCATTTAAGTTTAAAGATGTTTCCTGTGCGTGCCTCAATGGTTATTTTGTTTTGTGCGGGTGTTTGTGAAGTAATATTTGGCCTTACATTGGGTGTGTCGGGTACATCAGTCAAGGGTTGATCGTTATCGGGAACTTTCTGTAAAGGGATGGTTTTAAAATTTGTTATTAGCTGTTTAGATTTTAAGTCAACTATGCATTTATAGTGTTCAAAAAATCTAAACCTAGTATGCCGTCAAACTCAATGTCCAAATCGTATATGAAAACTTTATGTGGGTTACGTGGGGCGAATGGAATTAGGGTAGATTGTGAAATATTGATTTTTTAATGGGTAATACCTTGAATTGTTACCCTTTCAAGAGATCTTTGGGTGAAATTCTTTACGGTATTTTCTTTGAAGATAGAGATACCAGCTCCGGTATCAATAAGTAATTTGAATTTAGAAGAAGCGTCAAGAATGTAATATAGATTTTTAGAGTTTACAGTAAGAAGTGGGCTCAAAGAAATAGTTGCTCCGGGAAGTTCAAGTCGTCCAAATTCAGGTTTTGAATTTGGGTTTCGACTTCGCACAAAGTTGTCCAATCGGGAGGTTGGTCTAGGCTCGGAAGCGCTAGAAAATCCTGGTATTGATGGCTATTAAAAGGCTCGATAGGGGTATCTTCGAAAGTTTGTTCAACGATAGAATAATTTTCATCATCCTCCTAGTCGTAAATGTTGCTATCCTTGGTATAGTAATTGTAGTCTGGATAGTGGGAATAAGCATCATTTTGATGTTGGTTAAAGTGATGGGTCCTTTCAGGACGGTTGTTTGGATTATTCTGTATGACAGAAGGTCGAGAATAATTCGGGTTCATTTGAGACCTAAAAGGGGCTCTCTGGAAATTTGATGGACGAAATCGTTGTTCTTGTTGAACAGGGGGATTGTTTGTAGGGAAATTTGGACTTGTTTGTTGATTAGGCCCAACAGGATTTGGTCTATAGTTTGGAATAAATGTTTCAGAACTATTTTGTGCGGCTATGTGGCCTAATCGACCACAATGAAGACACTTAGGTGGTTGTGTCGGCTTTCGAGGTGGGAAATTTGGTTTTAGAGGAACAGATTTGCTTGTTTTCTGATCCTCGAAATAAGATAGCTGAAGCTCCCTTCTAATCCGGGAATGTGCTTCAAGAAGATCTTTTGGATTACTGGCACGTATTACCTGGCCTAACAAGGGTGTTCATAGTATCCACTAGAGTGGTCTGGGCGTTTTTTTGTTCTGGACTAAGCCCAGCAGTTTTGTGGATATAGGAGTGCATTTTCGCACTCAATACCTGGAATCTATTGTAAAACGTTAGTGGAGACTCGTTCGAAAGTTGCTTTAGACGTTGTAAGTCGTGAATAATGAAAGAAAGATCACGAGAATCTCCAAAGTGTAGGGTCAGGAGTTGTTTGATTTCAAGTTATGATCCAGGATTCCTTGAATTAACTAACTGCGCCGCTTTCCCTTTTAGTTTGTTTTTGATATGTATGACTAACAAATACTTTTGGTCCGCCGTGGACATGTTATATGCGCAATTGCAGGCGTCAATAAAAGTTCCCAAGGAAATTTGGTCGCCTTCAAATTCAGGTATTACGGAAAATATTTCTGTTAACCGATATATCTCGGTTTCGGTGGTAACCGGAGTTGGTGAAGCTTGTGCCATTTTTATATTAATCGATATAAAAGAATTGAAAAAATGTAAAAAGGTGTAGAAAATTAATGAACTGTAGAATACGTTAGTGGGAATTAACGATTGTTTGAACGATAGAACAGTATGGTATAAAATGTAAAGCAATTAAAATCAATAGTTCAAATAAATCAGTTAATCAAATGGATAAATAAATCAATAAAATACGTAAATCAAATATATCAATATTAATATCAATAAAAATAAAAATAAATATCTCAATAGAATAAAATAAATCAGTTAATGAAATAAATCAATGTTTCATTTGAATCAAATATATCAAAATAAAAATCAAATTGATAAATATGTAAAATCAAATAATAAAATAAATCAATATTAATCAAATCAAATAGATTATATCAGATATTAAAAATCAATGTTCAATAAAATAAATCAAATAATATTTACTTAAAACGAATGACGATTCACTATTACTTAAATCAACAGGAACATTGAAAGCGCCGTGTTCTACGTTTGATTGCAGTGAGGACTTCTTCCAAGTTCGTTGTTCCGTTGAGGGATAGGAATCCGCCGCTACCAGTTAGAGTAGTCGTGTTCTAGTAACGTTAGACGGATCCTACTGACTGCGCCAATTTGTTATATCACACTTTCAAAATTTTCCTTTTTAAAAAAGATTTTATTTATAGTTGCACAATACTTTTAATAAAAATAATAACTTGAAAATAACAATAAAACTTTATAACGATAAAAAGGCAAAATTACGTGTTAAACTAACTAGACAGACTTTGTAAGTAACAATGAATAATGATAGAATGAAAAAGTATAATTTATAAACTAAGAACGCTGACTAGGCGGTCGCCGCGTTTGCAGTTTTCACGGATGTATGTCGTCGAAAGGTAACCTGAAACGACACGTGGATGCTGACTCAGCTTGGGAACTGTTGCTAGGTGGTTTCATATAAGTCGATGGAATAACTTATATAACATACATACATACATATATATATATATATATATATATATATATGTGTTTTTTTTTTTTTTTTTTTTTTTTTTTTTTTTTTTTTATCCGAAGAGGGGGGAAATACATTCCGTACTTAGCTAGCACGTGCTGGCCGTCGTGCGGGACTCCCGATGCAATGACTTCAAAGCAAGAGTAAATCGTTGCATTGAAACCAGTATACCGTATACCCGCTAAAACCCTAACCTCTTTCTCCTACAACCATGGTCCCCTGCGGCACTCTTACTGTCAATACTACTTCGCAAGGGTGGTTCATTGCAGATGTTAACTGCTCTTACATTGAAAGCCTCTAAAGCCTACTCCTCGAAGGTATTGCGGAGTTCTTTAAGGATAGTCTCCGCGTAATCTGATACCAAGTTCCAGGCTTGGGGGCCCTTCAGCATGGCTTCTACTAATTGTTCTGGAACGATATTAGTCTCCAGAATCCTCTCCACTTCAGCACGTTGATCCTGAAACCGGGGGCAGGAGAAGAACACGTGTTCTGCGTCCTCTATAACGTCCGTACAGTGTGGGCAGTTTGGGGAGTTTGCCCTCCTGAACCTGTGCAGGTATGCTCGAAAGCATCCATGTCCAGTCAGGAGTTGAGTGATGTAGAACCCAACCTCCCCATGCTGGCGGTTGACCCAACGACTGATGTTAGGTATCAATCGATATGTCCACCGGCCTTTAGTAGAGCTGTCCCACCTCTCCTGCCATTGCCCTAGACTCATGGCTCTTTCATCGCTGTTTCCTGTCGGTTGGTCTTTCTCTAACTTTCTGCGATAAAGCCGTCCCCTTTCTGCAGCCAGGATGTCGATTGGTAGGGTAGAGGCAATCACACTCACCGCCTCGTAAGACACAGTGCGGTAGGATGATGCCACTCGAATCGCTGAAAGCCGCTGGACTGATTTCATTTTCCGGCGGTACGATGGTAGCTCGAGCGATTTCTCCCATACCGGTGCCCCGTACAACAAAACAGAAGTAGTTACTGTTGCCAGTAGCTGTCTTCTTATCTGTCTAGGGCCTCCGACATTCGGCATTATTCTAGATAATGCCCCCTGTACCCCAGCTGCTTTCTTGCTGGCCGCGATTATGTGCTCTTTGAAGTTGAGCCGTGCGTCCAGGAGCACCCCCAAATAGCTGATGAAGGGCTGCGACTGTATGTAGGTGTCGCCTATTTTGAGGGTGATGGTTTCCCTTGCCTTTCGACTGCTAACAAGAAGTGTTTCGGTCTTTTGTTCTGCTAAACTCAAGTCCGCTGCGAGCATCCAATGCTGAATTGTGGCTATAGCGAATGAGAAGGTTGTTTGTATCTCCTCTATGTGCTTGCGCACTATGATCAATGCCACATCATCGGCGAATGCCACTAGCCTGACGCCCTCAGGCAGACCGAGCAGGAGCAGGTCGTTGTACATTACGTTCCATAAGAGGGGGCCAAGAACAGAGCCCTGAGGTACACCTCCTGTGATCTTATAGTCTACTTGCCCATTTTCAGTTTGGTACAACAAGATGCGGTCCTTGAAATACGCTGAAACCATTCTGCGCAAGTACTGCGGAACTTCCATCCTGGCAAGAGCCTCCAAAATGCGGTCCCAGCGGGCCGAGTTAAAGGCGTTCTTGATATCCAGGGTGGCTATTAGACAGTACTTTTTTCCACCTCTTCTCCATCTCTTTCCCGAGATAGCCTCTCTGGCGATGTTGGTAACGAGTGTCACGGCATCGATGGTTGATCTCCCCTTTCTGAACCCGAATTGGTTGGTGGAAAGTTTCGGCTCAACGTAGGGCTCCAGCCTATCTGCTATTATCCTCTCAAGGAGTTTTCCCGCAGAGTCCAACATACAGAGGGGACGATATGATGACGGTTCGTCGGGAGGTTTCTTTCCCCCTTTAGGGAGGAGCACAAGCCTCTGCTTTTTCCACTTAGTCGGGAAAACCCCCTGCTTTAGGCAGGTCTCATACATGTGTAGAAACATGTCAGGCCTATTGGCTATGGCGCATTTTAGCGCGATGTTAGGTATGCCATCTGGACCGGGAGCCTTACCGTTTTGGAGCCGGTTGCACGCGCCCATCAGCTCATTCATAGTCACTGATGGTATATCTTCGTCCCTCACCTGCCACGAAGGATAAGCGGGTAGCTCAGGCTTCGCAGGAAACAGGTGAGTGATAATGCGGTGCAATGATTCGGGGCAGTTCGTTGATGTCATGGGAGGGGCCTTAATTTTATGCATCACGATTTTATACGGTTTTCCCCATGGATCTTGATTAACTTCGTCACACAACTCCTTCCAGTAGGATCTCTTGCTTGAGAGAATGGCTCTTCGTAGTTGTTGTCTTTTGATCTCATAGTCGAGCCTTAGTTCTTCTGTTGTGACCCTGTCGCGTCTCCGTGCTCGTTGATGCAGCCTTCGTGCTTTGAGACACTCTCGTCGGTGTTGTGAGATCGTGTCGTTCCACCAGTAAACTGGTGGGCGGCTGTTGTTCTGCCGTCTCCTTGGCATGGAAGCATCGCAGGACTTGACAACGCTTGTCATTACCTCTTTGGCAGTGGCTTCTGCGCTTGTTGCTATTGACAATGGTTCCTGCTCCATAACCAAGGCGAATGAATCAGCATCGAAAGCATTTTTGTTCCAACCGACTGGCTGTGACCTCGCACGACTGACACACAATCTTCGTTTGGGAGTGGTGTTGATTTCCCATATAATAGCTTGGTGGTCGCTATTAGTAAACTCCTCATCGACCCGCCACTCACAGCCCCCTTTAATTAGGTTGCTGCTAACGAATGTCACATCGATAATGGAGCTGGCTGTGCCTTTGCGATATGTGCTTACGTCTCCTGTGTTGAGGAGTACCAGGTTGAGCGAAGACATGGTCTCAAGGAGAGCTCGTCCTCTCACGCTCGTTTCCCGGCATCCCCAGTCAATTGCCCAGACGTTGAAATCTCCTGCGATGGCGACCGATTCACGCTTCCGTACATCCTCCGCCAAGGTGTCCAAGAATAACTCGAACTCCTCGAGCTGTGCACTAGGAGGTGCATAGCAGCTATAGAAGTGAACCCCTCCCACTTTGGCTCTCACAAGCCATGGTTCGGGGGTATTTGGGAGTTGTTGGAACGGAAGTTTACCGCAAGCCCATATCGCTGCTCTGTCCGTTGTGTCATTTACCCAGGACAGGGTGTCGAAGTTTTTGTACTGCTCGCAGATTATGGCTACGTCGCAATCCAATTCCCGCACCCGCTGTACCAGTAGGTCTTGGGCTGCTTCGCAATGGTTGAGGTTGAGTTGCAGTATTTTCATTTACGGGCTTGTGCTGCTCTCATCGCCTGTTGGTAGATCGGACATTTCCAACTACCCGCAACGTGCCGGCAGTCTGACCTACTATCTTTCTCTTTGCAGAGTAAGCACTTGGCAGGTTGTTGACAAGCCGAGGCATTGTGACCAGCGCCTCCGCATCTGTGACAACAACTGCTTCGGTCAGTCTTGCCTCTGCACGCCTGGGCGTTGTGCCCAAAGTGCCAGCATTTGAAGCACCGTCGAAGGCTGATCCTTTCGCGAACACGTACTGTGCCCCACGCAAGTTTCAGCTTTCCAAGTGCGATGGCTTTCTTGGCCTGGACCTCTGGGAGACAAACAACTGCCGTTTGTGTTGATCTATATGCCCGTCGAAGTGATTTCACTGCCTCCTCAGTGATCTCTGCCAGGCCGTCGATATTATCTTTGAGCAGGTTTACTACGTCTTCCTTGGTACTGATCTCGTCCAAGTCTTTAATTTCAATCTCGATTTGTGGTATTCGAGATTGTACAGTGGCCCCGCTTGGGAGCTTATTCTTGATGGCGTTACAATAGCGCTCCATCTCCTGAGCGTCTGCCTTGGCGAATAACAAAAGTAGATCTCCCTTAGCTGTTCGTCGGATCTTATTGACTTTTTTGCCTATATCCTGCAAGGTGGGATCATTCTTGATACCTCGCAAGATATCTGCATGGGAGCTCTTCTCGCCTTTCTTTATAAGCAGCGTACAATGTGGCGCTGGTTTTTGCTTATTGGTCCTCGGGGCCTTTTTCCTCTTTACCACTTGCCAGTCAGTCGACTGGTTTGCAGGTTGGTTTTTGGTCTGTGGTTTAAACTTGGATTTTAATCCATTGTTTCTCCCCGCTTCTGAATTGACCACCCTTCTTGTTGTTCCCTGGGTGGTTTGCCCGATGTTCTGGCGACCTTCCTTACCGGGCTTGCTAGCTAGCACCGGTTTAAGAGTTTTAAGTGGTGGTGCCTTACTTGATGAGGCTACTGAAGGCGAGACCTTCGGTGGCGAGGTCCTTGCTACAGAGGCTACTTTTATTGAAGCCGCCTGCTTTGGGGCCGCCGGTGTTGATGCAGCCGGTTTTGAGTTAGCTGCTTTTGAGGCAGCCGCTTTTGGGACCTCCTTTTGCTGTCCACCTTGTGTCTGAGTGTTTGACACCTTTACTGGCGATGTCTGTGTTGTAGCAGGTTTCGCTACAGGAGGTGGCGGCGTCGTTGACGTCTGATATTTGTCATATTCTGACTTAATGGCGTGTGCCAGTTTCTTGATCTCATGATGTACATTGTGCCTAGGCCCAATGAACTTCAAGAGCTCATCGATCTTTGCTCCTAATTTGTTTGGAGCGCCACTCTCATTTGTTGCCCTTTGTTGGACGTCAACTCCACTATTCGCCTTTTGGAGGACTTGGCTGGATAGTGTCTTGCTGCCAGCTCTAGTTGTAATGGTCGATGTTGTACCATTATTAGTGTTCTTCTTCTTGTCACTATGTGACGGAACCAGTGATAATTCGCTCCCCCCAGAATCCGTGGAGCGTGCACCGGCCACCGAGGCTTTCACTCGATCGGAACCGGTGGCGGGATTATCCTCTGCAGAGGTACCCACCTGGGGTATTAAGTTCACCTTATCACCCATATCCATAAATGGTTTATTTTCGGGGTCCCTTCCCCTATCTGATTTTGGTCCGCCCTGAGGAAATCCTCAGTACTCCCCATTGCTGGAGAGCGTTCCCCTATCCGCCACCTGGGGAGGCGCCCGGTAGTGGACCAACAACCACCCCGGGTGTGTGTGTGTGTGTGTGTGTGTGTGTGTGTGTGTGTGTTTCGCTTCTAGTTACTCGAATAATAAGATTTTCAGAAGCGCTCGCGCTGTTATATAGTCGCGGCTCGGCGCCTATTGGTTGGCACCGTGAACGGCTGCGTGTGATTGAAACTGGGCGCTCAGTGGGCACGCCTCCCGCCTGCTGATTTTTTATCTCCGGTTGAGTTGTTATTGGACGGGTCCGGGCCGGTACGGTGTTTAATAGAATTTTCCAACAATTCGATAAGTTCCGAATTTCATTGCGTGCGTTTAGACTGTGAGGCCTCTTCGCTATTTCAATTGCCTCTCTTACAAGTCTTGATTTCGGGTGTTCTATATTTGCCAGAACTCTGGTGTTCTCAAAGTCTATTCGTGGTGGCGTGTTCCGCAATGGATGTTATTTTTTCCTGCTTTCTTACAGCGTTCTGGTGTTCATCACGTCTAGCTTGAATTCTTCTATTAGTTTGCCCCACATAGGTTTTATAACAGTCTGCACATGGAATCTCGTACACTCCCTGTTGTTATAAAGGGATCCTCGTCTTCGGAGTCCTCAACACCGTGCTTATTTTTCTGTCTGTATTGAAAATAGTATCGATATTGTGTCTCCGTAGAATTCTTGCAATACTGTCCGTGGTCCCCTTGACATACGGTAAATAAGCCTTGGTTATTGGTGTCTCATGCTCCTCGTCTGTTTGTCTCGGTTTTGACTTTAGGGCTTTTTATATATTTCGGTCTGTAAATCCGTTTTGTCTCAGAGCTGTTTTTAAACTGTCCATTTCCTGTTATCCTGGTCAGCTAGTCTTTGTGATCTGGTTACTAAAGTCTTGATGACGGCTTGTAGTTGGGCCATTAAGGTGGTCTAAAAAAGTATTAAGGTGTTCCCTCCCATGAGGCCAAATCACAAATGTATCATCCACAGGTCGCAACCATAAACTGGGTTTAAAAGTTGTTGTTCTTAGTGCCAACTCCTCAAAGCTCTCCATAAAAAGGTTCGCTATAACTAGTGAGAGTGGCGATCCCATTGGAGCTCCTTCCACTTGTTTGTATCGTTAGTTCTCGTAAACAAAATAGGTGTTCATCAGACAGTGCCTTGTTAAGTCTACAAGGTGTTGGGGTGGTTTGTATTTTTCTATTATGATATTCAAGGCTTCGTCGATAGGGAGGTTGGTGAAAAGGGACACTACGTCAAATCTTACAAGAAGACACTCTGGTTGTAAGGCCGTTTTTCTAAGTATTTCGATGAAATGTGTCGAATTTTTCACATATGAGTCTGCCCCCTCTGCAAACGGTTGAAGTGTTTGGGCTAGGTATTTGGCTAGGTGTTGTGTTGGGATCCAATTGAGCTTACTATTGGCCTCAAAGGTGCAGTTTCTTTATGTACTTTTGGCAACCCATAGAATTTCGGACATCTCGATGACTTTTCACGCGGAATGAGTTGCATTTGGAGATTTTTGTCGATCCTACTTGCTTGGATTTTGGCCTTGGTTGTTTTCTCCAAATAAGTTGTTGGGTCAGTAGTAATTTGTTTATATGCTGAATCTTGTGGCAATGTTTAAATTTTGTTTGAATAATCCGCTGTATCTAAAATTACGGTCGCATTTCCTTTATCAGCAGGTAGAATGGCAATGTTCTTGTTGAGGCGAAGTTGTTTCAAGGCCTCATTTTCTTCTATAGATAGGTTCCTTTTGGGTGGTTTAGACTTTCTTAGAACATGTGACACATCTTGTCTAATTATTTCAGCGGTGTTCGCATCTAATTTTGAAACTGCTGTTTCTACGCCACATATTATGCTCTCTGTTGGTATGTGAGAGGGAGCAATAGCGTAATTGAATCCCTTAGCCAACACGCCGATCGAGGAAGAGTTCAATTGGACCGAAGATAAGTTATAAACGGTTTTATTCGTTTCCAATTGCCGTGAGGTTAGACTGTGACGGTTATTTTCCGAGAAAAATTCGTTTTTGGGCTTCTGTATGGAGCTTCAATTTGTTAAATTTTGCCGGTTGTTGCATTGTTGTCAACTCTGCATTCGTTTCGGCCCTAAATTCGCTAATTTCATCGAATTTATTCCATATTATTGGGTGGAGTGTATTGCTTACCTGTAAGTGGATATCTAGGAGTTTATTATTAACAATATCCAAATCTCTTCTGACATCACATATGCCTTCCCTAAGTAGGGCACAACTTGCTTTCTATAAGATATTCTGTGTTTTTCTGTTGTTCTTCCAGAACTTTACCGTCATGGTTTCGGAATAATTCCTTCATCACGGCATCGTTGTAAAAAATGTAGATCGCACAACAGTTTGCTTCTTTTCGCGCGTAATTTCTCACATGTTTTACACAAATGAAAAGTATTCTCCCCGTAGAGATTCACTATATTTGTTTTTAAGTTTTCGCGGGCACTAAATGTTTTAGGTGGTTTCCGGGAATTCATCCGCGTAGTTGATAACTGATCCCTGCCGGGATCGATGGTAAAATGGCTACGTTTCGGCAGAGTCACATCTGCCCTCTTCAGGTCGGTTCGCATAATTCTCGTAGCCTTCTGTTTTCGCTTCTAGTTACTCGAATACTAAGATTTTCAGAAGGGCTCGCGCTGTTATATAGTCGCGGCTCGGCGCCTATTGGTTGGCCCTGGGCGCTCAGTGGGCATGCCTCCCGCCTGCTGATTTTTTTATCTCCGGTTGAGTTGTTATTGGACGGGTGCGGGCCGGTACGATGTTTAAGAGAATTTTCCAACAATTTGATAAGTTCTGAATTTCATTGCGTGCGTTTAGACTGTGAGGCCTCTTCGCTATTTCAATTGACTCTCTTACGAGTCTTGATTTCGGGTGTTCTATATTTGCCAGTACTCTGGTGTTCCCAAAGTCTGTTTGGTGTGACATCGTGGTGGCGTATTCCGCAATGTATGTTATTTGTTGATTTATAGTAAACAAGAAGGAAATGGTGAATAATAATTAAATTTAATTTGTATGAATAATAAATTAAACAAGATGGTGAACATGGAATAATGGTAAACAAATTTGGAATGGGAACCAAAAATAAAAATTTGTTTATAAAATAAAAGTTCTAATGGACAATGAACAGATTTGAAACTAATGGACTGTAATCACGACAAGGAATAAAAGGTTAGTGAAACAATAGTTGTTTGAAAATGTGGTAAATAGAGTGACAATTGATTTATTTATATGCTAGTTAAGGATATTGGGAATAACAAATTTTAATTTTAAAATGATATTATAAAAAGAGAAATTTCTCATAAATATTTAGTAGTTAGGAATGATTGATTTTGTTGATTTATTGTTTTAATGTTTTTAATTAATTTATCTTGTTGTTTAATAAAGGATGTTATTGAAAGTTGAAATTAAAAGTTGTGTTAATTTATTTAAATGAGCCAAGAATAACATTTGAATACTTACAGTATCAGGTAAATTCTTTAAAAAAAAAATAAAAAGTTTCAATTTAGTAAAATTTTTGAATAAGTGGAATAAAATAGAAGCAGAGAAGTTATAAGGAAGACAAAAATGTAAGTATCAATTTTAAATATTAGAACCTGTTGAATCACCTTGAGGTAGGTGTATGAATGCGATGTAAAATCAAAAACCCTGAGAATTTAAATTAATCAAATAAAGTTTATGAAAATATTACTATGCAAAATAAAAAAAGAATCAAAACAAGTTGGCTAGCCCAAAGTGTGGCTCAAAAATAAAAATAAGTAAATATAAATAATCAATTCAATTCAAAACAATATATATAAATATATATATATATATATATATATATATATATATATATATATATATATATATGTTCTGAGACTGAGGCTTCCGCGGTCATTATTATGAACTAAGCTAGGTTCCGGGTGAGAACCGCGTCTGAATTTATTGAATACTCGACGTTTCGACTCCTGCTTCGGAGCCATTATCAAGAGACAAAAGTGAAAAAGAGTTTCAGATTCTAGATCGAACTCGGGGCCTCAATCTGCCTACTCCCCAAGAGTTACTAGGTAACTGAACTGAATTTGTGTCTGCTCTGCTTTTTTTATTTATAGTTACCGCTGGGTTAGAAGGGGATGTCACGTGATGAGGCTGTGTTGTGATTGGTTGGGTGTTGGTGGGCGTGTCTGCTTTGTTTAATCTGGCAATTACGGAGGTCCAAGCTGTGGGAAGGCGAGTGCTGTCATCGCGTCTATTTAGACAGAGAGGTCTTTTTTCTATTTCGATGGCTTCGCGAATAGTGGATGCCCTAAGAGAATTGAGAGATATAACAGTCCTACTGTCCTCGAAGTTGATAGAGTGCCCTGTTTGGATATGGTGATGCGCGAGAGCTGAAGTCGGATCTTTTTTACGAACTGACAGAGAGTGTTCATATACTCTATGGTTAACGCGCCTGTTGGTACGACTGATGTAGCTTTGTGGGCAATCGCGACATGAGATTTCGTAAACTCCTCGATCCTCGTTAGGTACTTTGTCTTTGGGGTTACCGGTTAAGTTGCCTATAGTTTGAGTGGTGTTGAAGACAGTCTTTATTTGATGTCGTTGTAAAATCCGTGCTATTTTGTCAGTGACTCCTCGAATGTATGGAAGTACGGCTTTTTGATGTTGTTGTTCTGTTTCTGAAGGGGTTTGTGTGATTGGGGGTTGTTGAGATTGATGAGTTATACGCGCAATGTGGTCCGGATGATAACCATTTTGTCGAAGGATTTGTTGAAGATTTTTAAGTTCGTTTTGTCTATTGTCAATATCTGTTAAACGAATAGATCTAAGAGTCAAAGATTTCATTACAGAACTCAATTGGGCAGGGTGGTGGTGTGATTGGGCATTTAAGTATCTGTTGGTATGGGTTGGTTTCCTATAGACGGTATGTGAGAATCTGTCATTGTTGGTTTTTGTTATGAGGACATCAAGAAACGGGAGAGAAGAATCGGACTCGATTTCCATTGTAAATTGTATATTAGAATGTATACCATTGAGGTGTTGTAGAAAGAAGTCTAATGAATCGAATTTGATACACTGATAACGGTGCGAAAAAGTGCTATTTTGCTCACATGTGTGCATCAAAAAATTTTCACTTGACATGAATAAATAAAATTAATTGTTAATATTAAACTATTTACTTTATCAGGAAGATGATGAGATTCGCCGAAAAGCTGACATCCAAATTTACGATGGCTTTTACTTGCTGCATACATTAAAAAATGTACCTAACACCCACGGGAGAAGATGAAACTGTACATGTAGTTCAAAAAAACAAAAAGCGACCCTCAGATTTTGCAAAGCTCTTGAGAAGCAAAAATTTTAAGGAAAGTTTTGTTGAGTTCTTGATCGAAGACTGGACTGATGAGGCATCTGTAATGTTGTGCCAAGAAAAAATCGTTAAATTAAATTATGGGAATAAATGCTTCTCTTATCAGGTATTATTTTTTAACTTTCGTTAAAACTCTAAAATAAATGATCTCTTATCTATCTTTTCTTGTCTTATCAGGTTAACCAAAACCAGATGAAGAGAACCATAGACCAAAGTCTTTCCTGCTTCCACGAGGAAGCAGATACAAAGATTATGTATCATATTTGCCAAATACCGAATAACTATACCGTTGAAGTGCATTGCACAGATTTAGATATACCGGTCATAATTTTGGCAAATATGAAGTATTTGCAGAATGATGTTCAAATTGTGGTAAATATGTCGTCAAGTAAAAAAACAGAGTACCTGCATATAAATGAAATTTACGAAAAGTTAGGCGAAAAATTAGCGACAGCACTAGCAGTGTGTCATATTTTTACCGGCAATGACTTCAACCCAGCTTTCTACAAAAAAGGTAAAAAGGGGGCATTTTTTATTCATCATTTTTTAATGCTATAAAGACAGTGTGCAATTATTCACTATCATTATTTCACTTATTTGCTTACTTAAATTAGACTTAAGTCACGATATTTGTTATCATTTTTAAGGTAAAAAGAGGCCATTTGCCATTTTAAAGAAAAATATGGCTTTCCAAGATGCTTTTCTCCAGCTTTTGGACACAGCCCCGAGATATTTGGATACTGATCATGATCGGCAGCGTTTGTACGCCTCTCGTTTACTATTGATTAATGTACATTATTCACCACTTCATTTCTTAGTAAAAATGCGAAAATGCGTCAATGTAAATGTATACAAATATTCAAATATATATTGATGTATTTTTTACATGATATTTCATTTGCTCGGAAGAAAGTGAAGACGAGGAGATTAGAGAAGTGTCGTTTAATGATGACTCGAGCGATTCTGACGGAACTTCCGACGATGATTTTTAATCTCAATAATTAATATTAATGTATTCTTTTATAGATGATTTATTTATATTTATAATATTTTTTTCAAAATAAATTTTGTTCACTACTTAATTTTTTCGAATCCATCGATAGCCTAAAAAAATTTAATTTTGGATAGTTAGCCCCAACATTTTTGTCAGACAATTGTATTTTTTATTGAAGAATATTATTATTTGTAAGCTCCTACTATTGTCCGAAAAATGGTTGTAAAAATAAATGATACAGTAACCCAATAAAATTTAACAATTTCGATGAGTATTAAAAATTTAGTTTTTTTGTCAGACTATCGATTTGCCCCAATATTTTTGTCGGACAATTTGATTTTTCGGTTTACAATACTAAAACTTACCATCTCCTATTTTTGTCCGACAAATGGTAATAAATAAAAATTTTGCGCGAAATTGACATCTTCGACGCGTCCGACTGGGCTTATGCCCCGTGAAAATTGACCGACAAGGTTACCATATTTTTTTAAATAATTTTCATGGTTGATTCTATTGAAAGCGACCGTGTGGTAATAATTTTTTTTTGCATAATTTTGACATGTTTCGAGTGCCCGACCGACTGAACGCCCCAATATTTTTGTCCGACAATACATTACTGCTTATTTTTGTGGTCAAATCTATTGATTAAAAAAAATTACCAATGTTGTCGTAAATTTTTTTCTTGCATAAAATTGACATGTTCATGACACCTTCGCAGGTAAATGCCCCACTACCAAATTGCGCCAAGCACAGAATTTGTCCGACTCCGCTCAAATAACAAATACAAAAAGTTTGGAAAGGGTGGTCATAAAAAAATTTTTGGCATGGTGGCCCAAGGACTATAACTTCAACGTTGTTATCAGGTGTTATTTAAATTAGTATTACTTTGTGTTGTTTGCTGTTTTCTCTATTAAACAAATTGTTTTGTTTACGAAGTTCCTTAGATATTAATTTTGTTATAAAACGTCATTAAATCAATGTAAAGTGTTCTCAAAAATGCCTTTTGTTGATGTAACTTCTTTTGTTAAGCCATATAAGGATTGAATATTTATTGTCACGGGAATTCATCCGACAATCGGAGGAATCGGCATTCATCCGATATTTTGTGGAATCCGAAACGTTGTTCGCTTGGCCCATCGAGGTCGGCGGCTCGCTTTGGTGAAGTTCTCGAAGAATTCTAGTCCATGAAGGAAACATCTCTTGGCGGCTCTTTGACCTTCTGAAGAGTTCCGAGATGAAATACGGAGAGCTGACGGAAGCATTTATTCAGTATTCGATTGCCGTTAGTAAAGATAAATTGTAAATAGTTCTGTGAATATAAATTGAAGCAATGGAAATAAATTATAGTGAATTGGACTGTGTGTTTAAATAAATCCAAGAACTGAACACGAGTGTTTAAATAAAAACGTTACCTTATGTTCAAACAGCGCTTTAAATAGAATTTCAAATACCTATTAATTAAATATAATCTATAATGTGATACAACTTTCCTTCATAGTTTGCTTTGTAATGTTTGCCCGTAACATTGGATTCAAAATGTAATCTTTTTAGGACTATTTCAGCTTAAATCTTTTTCAGCGATACCGATCATTAGATAAATGATCTCGCTAATATTTTATCTAATGCTAATTTGATTAATTTTCCAAAACTTTGTAAGAGCTAACATTTCAAAATAATCCATTATTAATTTCGTAACTTTATAATACAGATTTCCTTTTCACATTTTTTCCAAACAAAATTTGTTATCAATTCTTCTGAATTAAAATGTCAGAATAAAATTACTACCCTCGAGGGAGCTCACTCTGTGTTAAAGATTACTCAGTAACATGAATATTTATGATGGATAAAAAATAACATTTTAATATAAGAGACCTTGAGTGATATATAATGAATTATTTATGAACTTAAGATATGCATTTTATACATGAAACTGTCTGAAGTATTGAGCGAACATACTGATTATTCATAAAAATGTGATTAACTAATGATGTGTTAGAGCTTTAACTTAAACTCAGGCATAATGATAATTTTTCTGTAGAAAAAATAGTCGGTTGATGATAAGATTATTAGCCTGACAAAAGAGTGTAATTATTCTGGTCGTATTACATTATATATATATTATATGTACGTGAAATTGTAAAGTTTGTCAAGTTATCTACAGAAGAAATCTTAGGAGCCCAGGGTCCTTAGATTAGGAGGCCGGGAGAATGTAGTTAGAGGTGCACCCCACGTGTCCTCACCGGTCACTAGAAAAAAAGTGAGATAGGCTCATTGTCATCGTCAACACTACTTCTTGTTGCGTAAAAGTGGTATGTGTACAGTTGGTTATCTATAGTCAGGTCAAAATGAAGATGATACACGTTTGGTGTAACCACAGGGAGATTAGGTATGACTAAGAGTGAAGAATGGAATGAAAATGACACGAAGGTGATATATGGTTTTAGGCATTACAGTTATAGGTGAATGATTCCAATGATGAAATCCTATGAGTTGTACGTAGTTGCCGGGTATTTTTACAGAAGGAAAGTTCGGCTGTCTTTTGTTTTGCTCTTTGATTATCTTTTTGGACTTCGAGAAAGTTTAGGTGGGTGTTCCATTTTCTCTCGGATATGTCAGTATGTTCAAAAACTAAATTAGTTTTCTTTTGAAAAGGTTAAGTAACCTCGAGTACCTAAAAAGAGATGTGTAGTGGCGCACTCTAATGGTTGGTTGAGTCAACAGCGTATCCTGGCATTAGCATTAGAACTAATAGTCTATGAACCAACAGAACGCTCAGTTGGCAGCAATGGTTTTAATCTCAATCCCAAGGAAAATACTCTCGAAACCGGTGTGCGCCAGGAGTAGTAGCGCAGTAGTAATAAAGAAGAGAAGAAGCGAATATGTCGTCGTGAAGCATAGTTTGTAGATTGCATATCTAAAACGATACGATACAAGTGTGGTTTTAATGGTAATTATTTAGTTTTTGGTTTTCAACTAAGGTCGTAAAGCATTTTGTGAATATAGACCGTTGAAAGAAACAGTGGTAGCTAATACTTCGAAATAGTAAATCGTCCTATTAGTTTAGTGAATTGTAAAAGTTCTTGAAAGCAACCTTAGTAAAACTTGGCTAATTTAATTTGAATAAAAGCACATCATTGTTTTTAAAGCATCGTCAAAGGAAAACAGTTGCTTGATGAAGATTCTTAAAGCTTTTGTAACTAGAATTTTCTTGCAATTGGCATCAGTCCCCCATTGTATTTTTTGCAGCATTAGTGAAACGAGTACTGTTGCAGAAATTCGTAAGACTCAAAAATAGTTTTATATGGAGAAATTTGTGATTGTTAAAATTGAATAAACTTTGTTATAGTTGAAACTTGAATGTACCCGCAAATACGAAGGGATTAAATCAGTAGTTCCCTTGTGTCTTCATTGTCAGATTCATGCCTGACTGAACACATACCTCTTTATATTTATGGTCCTGACGAGCCGGAAAAACTACCTATTCGTATCCACAAAGTATGCAGTAAAAAAGTATCTCTATCGAAAAAAAATACTCCATGTCACTAAGTTAATATACTTTTGTCGTGTCCCTAGGCCCAATTTGAAGCAGTGAAGATTTATCGAGAAAACTGTCTAAATTATGTCAAAGAGAGACTACACATTAGAAGAATATAAGGAAGTTTCGAATCTTTAACTGGTATGCAACAGTGCAGTGGACTGTCTTGTAAAACAAAAACAACTATAAATGAAACAGTAAGTAATTAAATTATAGAGAATAACAATTCAAGCTTGAATGAACACACATCTGACTCTTTGTATTTATGATCTTCACGAGTCGAAACAACTATCTCTTCGGCTTCATGGTCCCCAGGAGCCGGAAAAACTAACTCTTCGTATATATGGTCCTTCGAGCCGGATTCAATCACTCGAACGGGATTTGAACTAGCAAAAGGTGAAGCAGAAATCCTTTTGTATACAAGATCCTAGCCGAGATTGAACACGCAAAAACCCTTTTGTTGAATTAGGTCATAGGATGAAGCAGTAGCATCGTCAACTGTAACAATCACCAGAAGAGTGAGTAAATGAACAAAGTAATACAGTCCACAAAAACTTGTATGTAAAAACTTTTGTGTGCAGTGGACTGTCTTATAAAACAAAAACAACTATAAATGAAACAGTAAGTAATTAAATTATAAAGAATAACATTTTTTACTGCAATGAACTAACAGAGACACATAGACATGGTGCTATATGGTTAATAGCAGATGTGGTACTAATTTAAGAGTTAATAACGGGAATGAAAAAATTGGTTATTTTGTATACATATTAAGAAATAGACAATATCGGAAGAGTTCATTTACTCAACCCCAAACTGGGAAGACATTTCTAAAAAATCCAAGAGCTATAAAATGATATCATAGACAAATAAACAAACAAATGAGAGACTCGCTGATAATGTTATGCTATGCACTTTTCCATAGTATATATTTGCCATGGTAACATAGCTTGCGGAGGGATTTATTTAACTAAACAAGTTTTATTATAACGTTTACAAAATAAACTCCTAAAAATTATATATAAAAAAACAAAAACTGAAACAAATCTTTGCTTTGAATCTCTTAAATACTATTATGATACGTTTAAAAATAAATTTATAAAATCCAATAGTTCTACAAGAAACAGAAGTGGTTACGAAGAGAGATTCCTTTCAGGCCGGCTCGTTTGGACCCTGTTTACGAGAAGGGTGACCCATTCAGGTCAGCTAGAATCTGAACCTTGAAGACGGGAATTTTTTTGTTCTCTACGTCATTGCGGGCATATCAACAACACTGTACAAACAATAACAGTTTGTTAATCTATAATTACATTTGTTGATTGAGTCGTACAATATTCTGCAACAGATCCCTCTTCAACAATGTTCAAAAACTGCAATGGCTGACTAACGCCATTGCCTTGTATCCCAAGAAAATTCTACTTCACAAGCTTTATGAATTTTCTGCAATTTACTTCGATGAGTTACTAACTAATACTGTTTTGTTCAACGGTCTACATTCCCAAAATGCTTTATGACCTGATTGAAGCCCAATAACTTAAAAACTACCATTAGAACTACACTCATTATCTACAACTATGATTTATGACATGTTCTTCTCTTCTCCTAGATTACTATCGCGTTACCGCTATTGCGCACACATGTTTCCTTGCTAGTTTACATTACTACCAACTGATTTCTATTGTTATATTGCCAGGTTGCGCTGTTACCAAACCAACAGTTAGAGTGCGCCACTACGCATCTCTCTTTTGGTACTCGAGGTTCTTTAACCTTTCAAGAGAAAACTTTGTTTTCGAACAAGAAGTAATATTATTCCAAAAAGATATAAAACTATAAGCAGTAAAAATAGTTATGTTAAAGCTATTAATGTATTCAATAGCTAACCAAATGATTTGAAAGCTCTAAAAAACCTTAACACTGTCAAAAAGAAAATAAAACCATGGATCTTGGTTAATATTTAAAATTTCAAATAGCAGGATAGTAAATTATATAGGGAGAAATCGATATAAAAGTTCTAATTCTTTAACTATATATTAGTATCACAAAATTATTTCAACAACAACAAATTTGTAGGATATTAATAATAAGATTTTATGGGGTATTATCATTAAGGTGTTAAGATTATCAGATCTGCGAACAGGTAACTGAGTTTACCTCTGCTGGGTTTCTTATATTATACCTAATGTATAAGTATTGTAAACATTTTGATAAATAAATAATTAAATAAATAATTTATATACATGTGGTAAAATTTAGAAAAATAGCTTTTAATAGATACAACTGAATAATTTCAAACCTAGATTATACATTAGATCTAGAAGTCAGGAAAACCTAAAATAGCTTGAGACTCATATCTGACAAATGATCAAAAATGAAAAGTTGTATACTTGATATTATTTCTTGTGATTAAGTGTGTTGCACTATATTAACTCTTTTAAAGTTTTATTTCTCGTTTAATTTATTGATGCAATTGCATATACTGTTAGTAGCTGTGTGGGATTTTACAGTTCCTTGACAACACATTGTTTTTGTGCATCGCCTAATACTCAAAATCTTGAAAAATTCATATATTTGAAACCAAACAATATATATTTAAACATGAAGTTAATTTTGAAATCTGCACATGTTTTGTTAAAGTTAAATATACGATTTAAACTTTTTATTCCAAAATTGGCAGGTGTAGGACAATAAGTCAATATAACTATGAAGAAATTATTTTAAGTTGAGAATTAATGTCATTCTGAAATCCCAGTTAACCATACACGTCTATTTGGTTGAAAAATCAAAATTGTTTCATGGCATACTGCGAGTCTTTCAATTTAATTTCTTCTCCGGTGTTTATCGACCAATAGTTCTATTTTAAAACAAAAGATTTTTCAATACACCGAAGACTAACAAAAAGAAAAAGACATTACATTCTCGAAATGAGTTTGATAAATCTGATTGCATTGACAATTTCAGTATTGGAGACAAATGAACTAAGAGAGATAGCTCGTAAATTATCTCACTCTGTTTCTGTGGAGATACAATTTTTGAAGTAGTAAAAGAAAATTGAATAATATGTTTTCCTCCTGCTATAACAACTCTAAGATAAAGGCACACATATTTTGCTTTACTTTTGTATTAGTTTCTATGATATTTTTTATTGTTTTATCAATGTATTTTCGTTTCTTTGCGATTTCAAATTACAAGTTTTGTTAGGAACCATTTAGAGGTAATATCCAAAATGTAATAACGAGTCTAAAGCCATTAGCGTTCTATCTTACTTTCTTTTTTTATTAACTTTTTAATTGAAACTAAAGATATTTGGACACATTTTCTTTATTACAAAAACAAAAATCACAGTAACAAATGTATTAAAAATATTAATCGTAAAATATAAAAGTTTTGTTCAACCACATTAAATGAAAGAAAACCATACATTCTTTGGCAGCCCTATATTGAAAATATTTTTGACAAAGTTCACATTTATATCCTGTACTTCTATTTTCAGTGTATGTGTTACCTCTAGTTGATCTAATCACTTCCTTTATAATACCTCGCAGTTCATTTCTTAAATTAGGTATGTCGAGCTTATTTCTGAGATACAGATTTACAAGTTTCAATATCGGTGATTTGATTAAATTAAATCAAAATTCGCAATATTTTTTGACTGAGCAAAGCCAAGGTAGAAGAAATAACAATATACTGCAAGAACATTCACAATCATTCAAACAACCGTTTTCAGCAACAGCTTCTTGTATTGCACGAGTATTTTTCATATCCTTGATCCAATCAATTTGGTCCTATTTTGGTTTTATTATAGGAAATATTTCCAGGTTTTGCTTTCTCTCCTTATTTGCTTTAGGAACATTTAGTAATGTTATATTACTTTAGAAAACCCCTACAGCAAGGATTTTATTTTACCGTTTGGTGGAATAATCTCCGAAGCAATTTCCCTTTTATTTTTTGTTCAAGGTTTCAACGTATTAAATTTATTTTATGAAACTCCAAAGACGGAAACTGTTATTTGCTGTAAAGGTTTTGGTCGTATTTATTATAGGAGAAACTAAATATATAAATTATTATGTCAGAATATTACATTTCATCGTTGGATTATCCAAAGCTATCTGTTCTCTTGCCGCAGTATAAATAGGTATTGTAAAAGTACCCTGTTCGAGCATCTGTTAAGGTTAGTACCTTCAATTCCCAAAGTTGTTGGACTTATTTTGCATATAAATTTTGAACTTGCACCGTTCATTTAGTCCAATTGAATCTGCCTGTTGGCAATTGCTGATAAATAACTCAAGTAGCTAGGAAATTGCAGCAGCGGGATCGTCTTTTTTTTTCTAGAAGGTGAATGCAGATAGCGATTGAGAACTAAGAAACGCTTTACTGACTGTGAATATTCGCTGCCCAATAGTGTCGTTTATTGACTTATTACTAGATTTATTATTGTCATGCACATGCTATCGGGTCTATAATAACTCGATGTTAATCCTATACACTGGGTTCCCGAGCCCAATTGCTTAACCATATTCTAGGAAGGAATCTATTTAAATTATGTTCCAAGATTCTTGTTTATATGGGTGGTTCAATTATTTCCCAACAAATTACATTTTTGCCTTGTAACAAGGTAGGTGTAGTTGGTTCCTTATCTTGTTTGCTTGGAAACACGATATAATTTTCATCATCCTCCTTCGATCACAGATTATTTTTTTATCCAAATTAGGATCATCTAGATAAACTGAACAGTAAGGTTGGGAAATGCCATTATCTGGAAAATAAAATAAGTGTATCAAAAATCGGTAGTAAACATTATCCCTGTTCACCAACATCCCTAACAGCGAAGCAATGGATACAGACCAATGTTAACCACTTCAAAACCTTGTAGATTTAAAAACGCACTGTCTGAAGAACACATTTTATTTAGGAACACCAACGTTACAAACAAGTGAAAGGAGCTTCAACGGGATCATCACTCTCACTAGTCAAACACCCGCCCCCAAATTTTGGAATGTTTGGTTTCAAGATGCAATTTTAACCAATTAATCATGTTATTCATAGAATAAATTTTATATTTATACAATTTTATATATTCTGGAAATACATGAACAAAAATATACATTTTGGAAATGTATATCACCCCATCACTTATCAAAAAATTATTTAGTATTTTCTGGCTGCGGCCTTGCTCTGTCTGGATGGCTTGCATTCACAATTGGGTCAGGTAGATGGCGCTACGACCGGGTTCTAAGAATATAAAATTTTGTATATCCAACAGCTAGACCGATATTGATGAATTTTTTTATGTGTGATTGAATGAACCGATGGTAGTGGTGGTACGCAAACATGTGATTTTTAATCTCAGATATGAAATATTCCGAACGTAACAAGTCAGAAATATTACTCTTTTTTACTTTTTAGAGGTTTCTTTGTGTCGGGGGTAATTTAAATTTTTAATTTTACCTTGTTATTAGGTCCATATGAATATCTTCTATTGTTAAACAACAAATACGTAGAGTCGTTTTGGATTTTTACCTTTAATAGTCACTGATGAAATGAACGACCACTAAGCTAATAATATGCATTCCCATTCAGATTTGACTGGATGGCAATGACTTTTTGCCCATCCATCCTGATGGATTAAAGGAGTACCCGATTTCGGCGTTCTTTATTATAAGATGGCTGGCTTCCTAAATTTTTACTTTGTTAAATTTTCTTCTTTCAACAAGAATTTTATTTTATTCCAAACTATCCCATGAGTGCTAGGCAATTTTTCGAAATTGCATTACTACACTTTGTTCCCCATTAACAAATTTTACATATTATTCTGTTGCCGGATAAAAACTAAGAAGACAAAACCCCAATAAACAAGCAACATAAACAAAGACCTTCTCAACAAACTTTCGGAAAATACACTTACATATATTGTGTCTTCACGGACTAGAAATTTAGAAGTCCAAAACATCAAAAGATTATTTTGAGTTGACTTAAAAAACCGAACAATCGAATAAGTGGATGTCATAAGATTATTTATCTTGAATAAGGAAACAATTAAATATCGCTTCTAGTACTGAACCTAACTGCAATATTATTGAAATAAAAACATCATAATCTAAAACCAATATTATGCCAAATTTAAAGTTTAATCTGCTTTGCCCATTTTCCTCAAGGGAAATTAGGGGTGATAAATAGTGAAAAGGGATCAGTGTTTTATACTAGAATAGTCAGTCGATTGAGTTTAATTAAGTTGACATGTAACGTAAGGTAATTAAAGTTTACTGGCCAAATTACATCAGTATGTTCGGTAAATTTGCTGAAGCTAAAGGCAAAAACGTAAAAATTACTTAATGACTTCATATCTGTAAATTAAGGAAACTTTGTTAGCATTAGTATTACAGCTAGTACAGGAAAATCAATAAGTTTATACTTAGTAACTGTTCTACAAAATGCAGTGTTAATTTAGAAGAATGATATGTTTTAGGCTAATTCTGTTTTATTATTGAGATACCTAAACTTTAAAAATATTTTTCGTTTAATTTGATACCCCGCGTTGTATAAGTATATTATACTAAACTGGCTTGTTATTTCAAAGCACAGCATATTGTATCCAAAATGTATAGTACTTAATAATGTCCTGCTGCGGTAGTAGCAAGACAGTTAAGTATTTCGCAGGCTATACATGGAAAAACCAGCATTGATCTCTTTGCGAATTTCTATGTGCAGGGCTTTTCGGTCCTCCCGGTAGTTGAATAATATCACCAAATGAAGGCTCGAGTCTTCTTGGACTTCGTCTAAAACCATGCCCCACGATCAGAAGATAATCGGGAAATTGACTGGCGAATGTTACTAACAGTAGTAAAACGTTCAGCATTGAGAAGGCGGTAACGACACAATCAGGGTCGCATCTAGAAGAGTGAGATGAGGAGATCGCCCGTTCCAAGAGTCTCAAGTTCACTGCTTTCAACATTAAAAAGGATATCTTACATCCAAGACCTTACAAAAATGTAATTTCTGTTGGTTTAAATAGAAAATCTACAATAGCTTCGGAAATACAATGTATCCGAAACCATACAGAAGTCCCCCTCTATTTGACATCACTAAGAGTTTTGATCTCTGAAAGTTTGACAGCGCATAGAAGAATTGAACAAAATGAACACTTTGTAATAATATTTACTTTTCTTTCAATCATAAAATACACTAGAATCTTTAGCATTATTTAAAAAATACAGTGTGGATCAGCCAAATGAAATAAATTCGATAACGAATAAAGAAGAGCTTGTGGGAAAAAGCACTTAGACACGTCAATTTGTATTTTTAAATGCGCATTTTTTCAACTGTCATTGACAGTGGCCAATATCATTTTTTGCAACCCCTATATATTATTTATTTTTTGGATTCTCTAGAAAATTCTAGACATAACTCATGTTTAAAGTCCTACACTTATATTCAACTGTTTCGGAAATATTAAGAAATTAATATTAAAAAAAGAAAATTATTTTATTTCACAAATTCGCTACATTACACTCAATACTTAATACCCAATTAGCTCTTGATATTGAAAGCAAAAACCATTCCTGAGTTCCTTTTTACTGATTTGAAAAAAAAAACAGTTTTGTTTATTTTCGTAAAAACTCATAGCCTTAGCATCTTATTGTCTGCCTACATGGCAGTGATGATCAATGTAACAATGTAACACAGATAAAAAAAGTAGCTGCCAATGCTCTAAGAGATAATAGGAAATTGGATATTATGCTTGAGTTTCAAGAAAACCCACATAATTCTGGTCGAAAAGCAACCCCACTGTTTAACCACACATCAATTTATCGAGTACTAAAGGAAAGTAAAATATATTCCTACAAAATGATGCCGACTCAGGAGCTTATGGAAGACGATTTCGATAGGAAAACGTATTTCTGTGAACAAATGATGGTAAGTTTAGATAAGAATGTGATCCAATTAGAAGATGTTTTGTTTTCTGATGATAGCACATTTATACTTCACACTCATGTTAATCGTCAAAATTGCTGATATTGGTCTAATGAGAATCCTCACTGAATGATAGAGAAAAATACACAATTTCAGGAAAAATTAATGTTTGGGCAGGAATTGTTGGAAATGATATCGTAGGTTCCTTTTTCATTGATGGCAACTTGAATGGAGATAAATATTAAATAATAATGTGCTAACTTTGACAAACTCATATCCTGATCCAGTAAACCCACAAGCTCCTGCCAATAGAATATGGTTTCAGCAAGACGGAGCACCGCCCCATAACGAAATCAATGTCCGGCAGTACCTGAACCAATTTTTTCCCAATCGGTGGATCGGGAGGAGCGGATCGATAGAATGGCCAGCACAATCTTCTGATTTGACGCCATTGGACTACTTTTGTGGGGATATGTCAAAAGTATTGAATACAAAACTAAATCCCTCAACTTAGATCACCTAAAAAGACGAATCACGCTTGCGATTAGATCAGTCACGCCTGAGATGTTGAGTAAAGTAAAGACGTTCGGGGCGAGCATTTGAAACATTTCCTATATTGACATTAATGTTTTTTTGTTTTTCTATATTATTAAGAAATAATCACTATTACTTATTAGGGTTTTAGTTTAATGTAGCGAATTTGTGAAATAAAATAGTTTTCTTTTTTTAATGTTCATTTTTGTAATTAATCAGAAAACATTGAATATTTCCCAAACAGTTGAAGATAGGTGTAGGGCATCCAAAAAATAAATAATATACAAGGTCCTACATTTAAAATAAGAAAGTTGGTATTGGCCACTGTCACATGACACACGATATATATTTTTCTTGTTGAAAAAATACGCATTTAAAAATACAAATCGACGTGTCCAAGCGTTTTCCCCTACATGCCCTCCTTTATTCGTTATCGAAATTATTACATTCGGCTGTTCCGCACTGTATATAAAAATGTACAAAAATTAATTACTCTATAAAAATTTTTTTACTTAAATCTTGTGGTTACGAGTTTATGCAGGACAATGCAGAACACTAACACAAATTACAGTACTTTTAATTGCAATTAATTAACAATGAATTTAATCTACTTTTTGTATTTTGCATTATTTCCGGTAATGTATAAAAGTGGCAGTGGTTTCGCCGATTAATGGCAGTAGATGACGCGTTTCGGATGTTGCACGGTGCCAACAGAAACAAGGTGACAGTTTAAATACGCAACTTATATCTAATATAACTGTGCCTGTATTTTCCACAGTTTCAAACATTCTCATGTTATTGATTGAATTTGTTATAACCCTGTAAACTCAATAATAATGCTGCCAAGTAGATTACTGTAATTGTGAATGTATACATTTACAATATTTGTTTTGTGTACACTCCCCCTATGTTAAATATACATTGCAAATTCCGAAAAAAACATGTGTTTTTGTTTGAAAATTGGGAATGAACGTCCAGCATCAATAACAATTTTCATGGCAGGTGGTATTAGAGTTGAATAAACAAAGAATGTGAATATTTAAAGGACGACGCACGAGACAAATAGGAATAGCCAGATAACGAATGTGTAATCAAGGTAAAAAATTTATGATTGTTTGGGGTTATAGCGTTGAACATAGTCGGGATGTAGGAAATGGTCGCACGTGCGTTTGTCTCCAGGCGTGGGAAACGTATCGATGAGAAAAACGTGTCCCCATTTACACCTCAATGAACAATTTATATGAGAATGTTAGCTATCGGGGACTTAAAACAATTCGTTAACATTCAATGGTTTTTTAATTATTTCCTCTTTTTCCCTGCAGGATGTGATCCTGTTCAGTGGAATAAATTACAGGATATAAGAGATCCAAATATATTGTCATTTCAATATAGAAGGCACCAAAAAGGAACTTCTCATTGTAGTCGGAGAACTAGTGACCCAATTTTCATGAAGTGTTTCATTTAGGTGAAAATTTTACATAGTGGTTTAGTTATCATAGATGAATAAGTTCTCCAATGTTTGCCTGAGCTGCCTTATATATAACCAAACAAAATCAAATTTAGATTTTTGGAATTAAAAAAAGTGATTGACTGATTGGCGCGCCTTCGATTTGCTTGTAACGTTGTCCTGCGTAAGTAAAATACCTGTATGATAAGCAGTGGTTCGCTAGGTTGATAATATGTTCTGGAGGGTGGTATTTTGTTCGATGTAGTGAAGGGCCTCAGCTATAAATGTATATATATATATATATATATATATATATATATTTTGTTTTAAAGTTTTCGCGGGCACTAAATGTTTTAGGTGGTTTCCGGGAATTCATCAGCGTAGTTGATAACTGAACCCTGCCGGGATCGATGGTAAAATGACGACGTTTCGGCAGAGTCGCATCTGCCCTCTTCAGGTCGGTTCGCATAATTCTCGTAGCCTTCTGCTTTCGCTTCTAGTTACTCGAATACTAAGATTTTCTGAAGCGAGCGCGCTGTTATATAGTCGCGGCTCGGCGCCTATCGTTTGACACCGTGAACGGCTGCGTGTGATTGGCCCTTGGCGCTCAGCGCTCAGCGCCAAGGGCCAATCAGCGCTCAGTGCGCACGGCTCCATCCTGCTGATTTGTTATTTCCGGTTGAGTTGTTATTGGACGGGTCCGGGCCGGTACGGTGTTTAATAGGATTTTCCAACAATTCGATAAGTTCTGAATTTCATTGCGTGCGTTTAGACTGTGAGGTCTCTTCGCTATTTCAATTGCCTCTCTTACGAGTCTTGATTTCGGGTGTTCTATATTTGCCAGTACACTGGTGTTCTCAAAGTCTGTTCGGTGTGACATCTTGGTGGCGTGTTCCGAAATGGATGTTGTTTTTTCCTGCTTTCTTACAGCGTTCTGGTGTTCATCACGTCTAGTGTGAATTTTTCTAATAGTTTGCCCCACATAGGTTTTATGACAGTCTGCACATGGAATCTCGTACACTCCCTGTTGTTCTAAAGGGATCCTCGTCTTCGGAGTCCTCAACACCGTGCTTATTTTTCTGTCTGCATTGAAAATAGTATCGATATTGTGTCTCCGTAGAATTCTTGCAATACTGTCCGTGGTCCCCTTGACATACGGAAAATAAGCCTTGGTTATTGGTGTCTCATGCTCCTCGTCTGTTTGTCTCGGTTTTGACTTTAGGGCTCTTTATATATATATATACATACATTTATAGCTGTGGCCCTCCACTACATCGAACAAAATACCACCCTCCAGAACATATTATCAACCTAGCGAACCACTGCTTATCAATATCGCTGATTTGCGGAGATGTTTTCAAACAGTAGGAATTATTGCAAACTGGTCATAAAACATTAAACAATTTTCTGTTCTGTAGTAACGTTATAAATATTTCGACTTCCGGAATACGGCTGAAGGGTTCAATAGTTGGCACTCATCAAAATAAAATTCTAGACTTGGGGAGATACGCTACGGGTGTGTCACCATGATCGGTGTATTTGTGGTGGCACTCTAGCCCTCCCATTGGTTATTGAACACGTGATCTAGTACAGCAACAGAATATATTTATTTACATTAATGAACCTAAATCCGGGCTGAACTAAACCCAATGAGCGTCAAATAATTTATAAAAAAATATCACTAAATTTTGAGTTATAAATGTGAAACCAGTGTTCGATCTAGAAATAAGACATGGACGACACTATCTCAACTTAATATCAATGTGAAATTATTCCAGACATTGCGGACACTTAATGTAAATACAATAATCACTTCCAGTGTGTCCAGAATATTTAATCACTAAATTTAACAAAAATATTCGACAAAAAAGTAGTATGTCTGAAATGGTCAAACAAGCCCCATAAAAAAAATTAATATTATTGATTTTAGTTAGTTTGGCTACTTAGGTTTGAATATGAGCTTTGTCTTGAAAAGGGGAGGTTCTAATTACTCTAATTGTTTTTTACATATGTTGTAGTTTCGTTTACTTAAAACCTATACTAGGCCCATAGCATTTTTCATAAGGAAGGAAAACATTATAGACTAAATTAACCAAACTTACTTGTACATTTTTTCATTTTTTGATTTTTCTCATTTTTGTTTTTCCGGCAATATAGGGTTTTCTAGTGTTATACGGAGTAGTTCAAAAAATAAAAACATTTTTATATTTATTTCTGAGCAACAACCTGTAGCACTGTAAAGATATTGTACATACTTAATAATGTGGCAGAATATTCATTCTTTGTATACAGGATAAGTCTAAACTGGGAATATTTTTTTTTATTTTGTTACTTTATATTTTAGTATAACGAGAAACATTGCACATATCTGTAACACTCAGGCATATACATATTGTAATGTTTTTATTTTCACACACGGGTTCTGTTTAGTTCTTGGATTTATTTAAAAAAAAAGTCCAACTCACTCTAATTTATTTCCACTACTTTAACACAATTTATATTCACAGAAACTACTATTTACATTTTATCTTAACTACACAATACGACCGTCGGAAACTGAATGCTCCTATCGCCAGCTGTCCATGTTTATATATTTCTCTCCGAATTGTCTAGTAAGTCCACGAACAATCGGGAAATTCTTTCATGTTCTGGAAGCTTTAAGGGAATCACCAGTAACGGCAGCGGTCGGTCTGTTGAGAGACAAACATTTCGGATTCCCAGAATTATCGGAATAATGTCCCTTCCACGAATTAGTTGATGGCCGATTGCACCAGCTGTCGGATGAATTCTCGTAACAATATTAAAATTTTATTTGTATGATTTACTCAATAACTACTAATATAAATGGACCTGCCTGTTTACACTAAAAACGGGTTGAAAGATGTTTGCCGGAAAATAACAATGCCAAACGTCTTTCCATTGTAATCACTAAGACGTAAATCTAGGTATATGTACCCATTGACTGAAGGGTATATTGTATTTTACGCCGTTTATGTCGAGCACGCAATAGCCCTAGTTTGCTTATTTACATTTTGATTTGAGGTTAACTTTGTAATTGATAATTTTTAAAGTGTTTTATTGTGTATAATTGTAAAAAAAACAATAATAAAGTGTTATTTCAGTGTTTCACATGCATGAAAACGGCATATTTGTTTGCCGAATTATCTTTTCACCGGTAAGTGTCAGATCATAGAAGTGTTAACGAGTTTTACAAAAGGTCATTTAAGCAGTAAATAAAACTACATTTTACGTGAATAAATAAATGTTTTGATAATTACTAATATCTATTAGTAATTAAACCAATAATTGTCAGTGTTATTGTGTACTTGTTTTAATGGACTTTAATATATTTATATTTGTGGATTAGGTACGTAGTACTATTACTTTGAATCTGAACAAAATGACCTTTGATTTAATGTAGTTTGGACGCTACTGTTGGTGCCAGAATATTTGTAAACAAATATATCTGTGTCTCTTTCTATTTTTGTCTCATGTTTCAACCCATTTTTTCTTTGGTCGTTTATGAGAGTGCCGGGTCCATTTATATTGATATTCATTGGATTTACTAAAATTGTATTAAAATTGTTTGTCTATTTCCAGCGGCGGCCACAGGCAGATAGTGGATAATGTAAAATGAACATATTTTTTCAGGTAATATTTTTATTTTTATTCAAAGAAAAAAAAATACCATCAAACTTACCTCTTTAAATGTTGACCGTTAGAGGCAAAATTAATAAGTGCCATGGTTGGTATGTAGGTTAAAAAGTGATAACATCCACATCTGCATATTGAATTCAGTCTTTTGTTTAATAATTTTGACTGGAGGACTATTAATTTACTGTAACAACATTTTTATTGGCAGTTTAAATTAGTACATGTCAGTAATTTGGAGCTACCTATATTTATACATATATTGAAGTTTACGAATGCAGATTTGTCCACAACAAAAATCTTCGAAATTTTCTGAAAAAATCACACGGTAAAAGATGCAGTCTACAACAAACATCGTTGGGAAACGAATGGCAGACTAAAATAGGAAGAGGCACTTTCAAAATTTTTTATTAGCTTGTTCAATGAAACAAAGTATAATATGAATACTTTAAAATAAATACATGTTACAAATATTTCAACAAACTATGTGGTGCGTTCCCGCAATTTGTTTAGTGTATTGTTTTCAATTTGATTGAATTACTTCATTGATTTTTAAACTTCTACACCTTTTCTAAAACATTCCGTCGCGCTAATGCTAATTGTAAGTGTGTTTTTGCGTGTAAAATATAGACAGTATTGTGATTCGTGGTTCGCATCCCGAGCTGTTTACACGCTTGGGAGTTTTTCGTGTTTGTGCTCCGAACTGTTCGGACATTTTTTGATTCCGTCTGAAGAGACGCCGCCTATTGTTGTTTTTTTGCGTTACGAGTCGCGAGTTAGTAGCTCCGTTTGTAACGACCGCTAAACCGCTTTCATTTTGTTTCTTTTGTGTTTACAAAAGCGCATCATTTGTTGTTAAACCCGCATCTTTTGTATGCTCAATCAATGAACACTACGTCGCTATTTTTTGTGTAATGTGTTGTCCAGATGAAGCTCTAAGAAACTGTTCCTGTTCACGGGGCTAGCCTCTGAAGAAAGAAGAACCAAGAAAACACCCTTTGCAGAGGTTCGACGTAAAAGGCCAGTGCTTAACTTTTATTTGGTGAATTACTTTACGTGTTTATTGATTGTTCCGCTAAAGGTCCTTCGTCAATTATATACTTGCATAGAACCAGCATTGAACTAAAACCGCAACATCTAATTCATACATTTTATTGAATATTATTCTCTATGGAATGTGCATCGAAGACATTCCATAACATTTGGTCCAAGTACGAGCCGGATGCAATTTGAGTTAATTTAGTGCAAAGATTATCGAATAAATTACATAATTTGGTCCAACTCCGGGTTGGTACATTTGAGTTAATTTCGTGCAAAGTTTAATGATCAAAACATTGATTTTTCGTTGCAATTATTGTTGAAAACCGCATTGAATTTTAGTTTCTTTATTTGTTAGAAGAGAAAGCAAGTTCGGGATATTCACTAATTCCGTTGGAAATAAAACGCAATTTTTTTGCAGCCTTAAAAACTTACAAGAGCTCGTTTTGTTTGTTTTGGTTATTTGCTAAATTGTTTTGAATTTATTTGACATTTGGTCAGATATTTTACTATTTCAACAGTAAAAAATTGTACATTTTTGGAATAGTATTTTGTTTTCGTTCTATTGTGTTAGATTTGTTCAGTGGCGTTACAGTGATTTTAATTTATTGTTAAGATGTCAAAAACCGCTGAAAATTTACGTAAATTTAAAAATCATCGACAATCGGAGTTTAGAAGATTAGAAGATATTTATTTTGCTGCCGAGAAAGCCTTAAGAGGTGACGACGTTGAATTGTTTTTTAGCATGATTGATATGGTTGATTCAATCCACTTAGAATTTTTTAAACATCACAATTCGATTGTTGGATTAATTTCAGATGCAACCGATGATTTTGACTTTGAGGATGACATTCGCAATAAATTTGAAAAATTGTTTTATTCAGTTAGGTCTATTTTTGCTAAACTGAAATCTGTTCAGAATTCTACGCCACAAAATATAGCTCGGGAACAGGAAAGTGTTGCTTTGCCGCAAATTGATTTGCCTTCATTTAGTGGAGACATATTGGAATTTGGTACTTTTATTAATTTGTTTGATTCATTAATTCACAATAATGAAAAACTCAGTACTATGCAGAAGTTCAAATATTTGCAGTTAGCTTTAAAAGGGCCTGCTTTTGAGGCTATTAGGAATTTTAAACTAACACAAAACAATTACGTAAGTGCTTATGAAACACTTTTGAAAAAATTCAAGCGAACTCGTTTAATCGCGGAGTCTCATTGGTCAGCTTTAGAACAATTCCCCCAACTAACTTCAGATAGCCCTTCAGAGGTTCGGAAATTATTGGATGACTTCAGTGATAATTTGGAAGCACTGAAGAATTTGGGTTTACCAGTAAATCAGTGGGATTTTTGTATCGTTCAGATGATGTTGAAACGAGTTCCAAAGAATTTAGCCGCCAAATTTGAACTTTACCATGGTACTGTGACCGCTCAAGATGACTTTCCGATCCGTTCGGAAGTTGTTGATTTTTTGTCGAAGCATTGTGATGCCTTTGAACATGTTGAATTATCCCGCAAGGCAAAGCAAAGTGTTGACAAAAAGTTACCATTGAATTCAAAGCAACATTCTTCCCGGTTCACTACATCTTTGTTTGTCACTAAGAATAGAAATTGTTTAGTTTGTAAATCCGATCATGCGATTTACAAATGTTCTGAATTCTTGAACAAATCAGTATCCGCGCGGTTTAAGTTTGTGAAAGATTTTAGACTTTGTTTTAATTGCTTAGGCGATTCTCATCAGTCAAATCGCTGTAAATCTTTATCCACTTGCCGCAACTGCAAACAACGCCATCACACATTGCTTCATTTTGTAAATCGTGCTGATTCAGGTATTGGGTCTGAATCTAAAGCTCCCCCCGCAAACCTGGCTTCCACATCTGGTGGATCCAGTGCCATTGATACTGTTGAAAGTCCCGAGACTTCTCTACCGCAGACTTCTTGTCATAGTTCACTTTTGTCATACAATTCAAATGTGTTGTTATCTACCGCTTTAGTTGAGGTATTAGATAAGCACGGTTCTTATCAAACTTTGCGATGTCTGCTAGATTCTGGTAGCATGACATCATTCATTGCGAGCAAGGCTGTGAAACGCCTTGGCTTTCGACCTATGCCCGCTTCGATTCAAGTCAACGGGCTAGGTTCTATGCAGAGTCCCTCTGCTGAGGGCTCTCTTACCCTTTCTCTTCGCTCTATAGTAAAGCGTGAGTGCAATTTTGTTGTTGTTGTTAATATGGCATATCTAACCAATTTGAAACTTGCTGATCCTGGTTTCAATAGCCCAGGCGCTATGGACCTTTTGTTAGGTGCCGATATATTTTCTCAAATTTTGTTGGATGGACGTCTTCTGGGAAAGGAAGGTGTTCCTGATGCTATTAACACTGTGTTTGGTTACATCCTTATGGGTAGAGTGTCTTCGAGTTCTGTTAACTCTCACTCTCAGTCGGCCATAAACCCAACTTCGCTTTTTTGTAAAATTGAAGATGTAGTATCATTAGATGATTCACTCCAAAGGTTCTGGACAATTGAAGATGTTCCTACCGCACTGTTTCAGTCCCCTGATGATCTTATCTGCGAAAAAATATTTTTCGAGGGATGCAGGAGATTGGATTCAGGTAGATTCGTTGTGCCTCCTCCTTTTCGAAATACACTTCCTGCTTTTGATGGAATGTATAATCTCGCCGTACAACGTTTCTACTCTTTAGAAAGACGCCTTCTACAGCAACCAGATCTCTACAAACAATATTGTGATTTTCTCAAAGAGTATTTGGAGCTGGATCATATGGAGTTGGTTCCTGATCCATCTACTGCTTCTGATTGTTACTACATACCACATCATTGTGTTTTGAAACCTGATAGTAGCACAACCAAACTTCGTGTAGTGTTTAATGCATCCGCTAAGATACCTCATCGGTTATCTTTGAATGATTGTTTATTTATCGGTCCCAAATTGCAGCAAGACATTATCGATATTTTGTTGAATTTTCGATTTCATCCTGTAGTGTTCACTGCAGACATCAAAATGATGTATAGACAGATTTTGATTGCCCCAGAACATCAAAATTATCAGCGAATCATTTGGCGTTTTTCCCCGCAAGATCCAGTTGCAGTCTATAGGCTCAAGACTGTCACTTATGGAGTTTACTTAAAAATAAAATAGCAGAACAAAAATATTTGATTTTATTTTGCTTTTTACTTCATACTCGGAAAAAATAATTTATTCGGCTCTTCATTGGAATTTTCTCACCTCACACTTTTTTTGTAACACAAACCAAATGCACCTGTACACACGACAAAAAACTGTCTGGATTACTGCTTACAATTTTCAGAAAGACGTCATCACCGATGGATTAATAATTAATTAATATATTTAAAAATAAATATTGTCATTTATGTTCTGACTAAGATGCTCTTCCGCATTTACTGAACTAGCTGTCCAACTCATCGCTCCCTTCATAACCTGTCAACTGAACAATAATCAGTGCAAATTGCTGCATGATTCCCAATGGTAATTTTCACAAAAGCCTCAATTTTTGTTGACATCACTTTCAATTTGCAAAAATTCGTGTTTCAAGTGATAGTTGGAATCAGAATTTGAACACGGCCTTTGGGACCTAAAGCTGCAGTTAAACTCAAATCTATAAAAATTAAAATTAATAACTCTTTTTTCTAGTCTTCTTCTTACACAATATGCACAATATGTATTTATTGTTAAATTAAACAAGATGCCTCCGAATACATGAGATTATTATGAGATAGTGGAGCAGATGGTCAGTTGTCGCAAGTGCAAATAGTAGTACTTCAGAATAAGTTCAGGAACAACTAGCCAGTAGGCATAGGTCTCTTACTTACGGAATGTGGCATTAGAAGCAGAAACAACTCATCTTGTTTCCATCTTTTTTTATGAATTGCTTTTTACGCGGTCAGGTTTTTTTATTTAAATGTCACAATCTCGTCAGTTCATTGAAAGAGTTAATATCGTGGAGATCCTTAAGTAACTTGTGGTGAACTAATTCATCTAGAGACCTAACGCGGCGCAAAGCTACCTAGGCATTACCTTTTCGAGAAAGTGTCCGGAAAAGTATTTTTTACGACTGAACAAGGTAATAACTGGAGTGAGTATGATACAGGAGAGAAAACTATAAATGAAAGAGGTAGGGTATTGTATTAGGCATCTAAATAAAGGATAACAAGAGTGCCGGAGAAAATAACCTAACATCAAAAATGCTAATGTATGGTGGGGAGACGTTAATATATAGGATATGGAAACTAATAGAAAGAATCTGGAAAAACAAAAGGATGCCAGCTAAATGGAATAAGGGGCTGATAATACCCCTACACAAAAAGGGAGATAAAGAGGAATGTAGTAATTATGGGTGAATCGCATTGCTGGAAGTGACGTGCAAGGTCCTAGCAAAGTTAATAGAAAATCATTAGAAAAATATGAAGAAGAGCACGTAGGGGAATACCAGAGTCAGTTCAGGACAGGAAGAACAACCACTGACCAGATATTTATTATGAAAGAAATCCAACAATATCCTTATGAGCAGAATTTAAGTTACATCTGAGTGACACTCTGGTTGTAAGACCGTTTTTCTAAGTATTTCGATGAAATGTGTCGAATTTTTCACGTATGAGTCTGCCGTCTCTGCAAACGGTGGAAGTTGTTGGGCTAGGTATTTGGCTAGATGTTGTGTTGGGGTTACATCTGAGTGACACTCTGGTTGTAAGACCGTTTTTCTAAGTATTTCGATGAAATGTGTCGAATTTTTCACGTATGAGTCTGCCGTCTCTGCAAACGGTGGAAGTTGTTGGGCTAGGTATTTGGCTAGATGTTGTGTTGGGGTTCCAATTGAGCTTACTATTGGCCTCAAAGGTGCACCTTCTTTGTGTACTTTTGGCAACCTATAAAATTTCGGATGACTTTTCAGGCGGAATGAGTTGCAGTTGGAGATTTTTGTCGATCCTACATTCTTGGATTTTAGTTGTTTTCTCCAGATAAGTTGTTGGGTCAGTATTAATTTGTTTATATGCTGGATCTTGTAGCAATGTTTGTATTTTGTTTGAATAATCCACTGTATCTAAAATTACAGTCGCATTTCCTTTATCAGCAGGTAGAATGTCCTTGTTGAGGCGAAGTTGTTTCACGGCCTTATTTTCTTCTATAGATAGGTTCCTTTTGGCTGGTTTAGACCTTCTTAGAAGATGTGACACATCTTGTCGAATTATTTCAGCGGTGTTCTCATCTAATTTTGAAACTGCTGTTTCCACGCCACATATTATGCTATCTGTTGGTATGTGAGTCATTTTACCATCGATCCCGGCAAGGATCCGTTATCAACTATGTGGATGAATTCCCGGAAACCACCTAACACATTTATTGCCCGCGAAAACTTAAAAACAAATATATATATATATATATATATATATATATATATATATATAAAATGGCAAAGAAAACTTTATGACGGTTTCTTCTAGCGATTCAACATTTTCTAAACTGGCAATTTATAGTCGTAATGAGTTGCACTTCAGGTAACCGCATCGACCAAAAATCAGTTTTATAAAAAATAATACAATGAAACTCTGTTATATTTCAAGAACTAGTTATTTCAGTGTAGGAAAACTATTTTTTATTTTCAACCTGGCCTACCTAAAAATCTTAATTTTTATTACCATATATAGAAATCAATTTGACTTGAATTTAGTACATGTAATAGATAAGAATATTAAAGCAAATATCAAGTAGAATTATTGCGATAATATATTTGAATTCCCGTGATGACGAGAGCAGAAAAGTAAACGTGGAAGGATAACCGTTTTTCATTATATGATATCGTTTATCATCATACATCATTAGAGTCAAATAAAACTACCAATTCGTCATCCTTCAACAAATTATTAAAAATGTCATGCATGCCGAATGAGTATGCCGCTTAAAGTTCAGTTTCTGTCGCAAGTTATCATCGAGAAAATTTTTGGTTACGTATGAAATACCAAATAATAAATATAACTCTAGGAAGTTTTAATTAAAGTTTCTACTAGTTCCAATACCTCATTTTAAAGCAGCGTTATTACATAGAAAGTTTTGCTTTATTGATAATAGAAACATAAGAATGTTCTTTGCTATCAAAATAGATGAACTCAAGAATATCATAGTAATTATCTCAAAGTGCCGAAGCCAAATAATACAGGGTGTTTTTAAAATAGGGTTCCAAACCTAACCTAACCTAACCAAACTTCTGCTCGGTATAGAACTCACTAAAATAAATTAAAAATTCTCTTATAGTGCACCGGTAAAAGTTAAAATCTTAACTATTTTACGTAAAAAATATTATGTTTGTCCAAATCGATATTTTCAATGGTTTTCGGCCGAAAACCCTCTTCACCAACCTAAATAGGACGCTTATGATTTGCATTTCGAAAAACTGAGGAGCATATGTTATTGAACGTAAGAAGTTATCTAAGACCCATATATTTTTCTTTATTTGTTTTCTCAATTATAGCCATTTTAAGGGCATATAACTTCCTAAGGATGAGTTTTATGTTTTAGGGACTCTTTGACTTTGGTGCGTTCCCGCAATTTGTTTAGTGTTTGTTTTAAATTTGATTGAATTACTTCATTGATTTTTAAACTTCTGCACCTTTCCCAAAACCTTCAGTCGCGCTAATGCTAATTTTAAGTGTTTTTTGCGTGTAAAATAAACACAGTATTCGTGATACGTGTATTGTATTCCAAGCTATTTGGACGCTTGTTTGATTCCGTCTTAAGAGACTGCCGCTTTTTGTTGTTATTGTGTTACGATTCCGCGAGTTATTAGTTCCGGTCGTAACAACCGCTAAACCGCTTTCATTTTGTTTCTTATGTGTTTACAAACAGCATCATTTGTTGTTAAACCCGCATTTTTTGTTTGCTCAATCAATGAACATTACGTCGCTATTTTTCTATTTTTTGTGTAACGTGTTGTCCAGACGAAGCTCTAAAAACAGTTCCTGTCGCTGCGGGGCTAGCCTCTGAAGAAAGAAGAACCAAGAAAACACCACCTACAGAGCTCCGACGTAAAAGGCTGGTGATTAACTTTTATTTGGTGATTCATTTACGCGACGACACGTGTTTATTGATTGTTCCGCTAAAGGTCTTTCGTCAATTATATACTTGCATTGAACCAGCATTGAACTAAAACCGCAACATCTAATTCATACATTTTTGTGGATATTATATGCAAAGTGTCATCGAAGACATTCCAGGCTTATTTTAATGAGTTCTACACGCAGCAGAAGTTTGGAACACTATCTTAGAAACACCCTGTATGTATCCTGTAATTTGGATACAATTCTGTATTGTTCTTAATTTCATTGGTATTAGACCTGAAACATCGAAACTCCTCTCGTTCATGAGCCAATCGCGTTCCATATTAAAGCCAAGGTGTCAATATTCTTGATTGTCTTTTCTGAATGTATTTAACATATAAGTTCGCGAATCGGCGAGTTTTCGTACATAATTCTTTTAAAAATTTTAGGTACTATTTTTATCTAAGGTGCAGAACACCGAAACTCATTTCAGATTCTAGTTTGAAACCCGTTTGAAACTGCAATCCACACACGATGAAATCAGTTTGTAATGAAAGTCTCTCAAAGTATTTGTGGGAAGAACAATGTGGATACATCCTGATATTGTCCAAAATACTAATTTCCATAGGTTTGTGGCTTCCAAAGAGTTAGAAAATCGAGTTAAACAATTTATGGTTGGTTACAGTATAACTAAAGAAACTTACCTTGAACTACGATAAGTAATTACTTGTCAATACAAAAATAAAATACGAATATAAAAGAGTGTGTCAATCCTGTCATGTAAGTACTTCAAACTATTTTTCGATAATCGAATCAAAATCAAAATTAAATCTTAACACATAAAACACCATCATAACAGCTTTTGAGGAAACTATTATGACAACTTTAGAATGCTACCTGTATATTGTTTTCATCCCTGGGGATAGATGTAAAATTTAAAACATTAACTTATGATGTTCCACTAAAGTCAAGAAGATTAGGTGTAACTATTTGCTGCAGAATTTGGGGACTTTCATAGTTATACTGAGTCATTGGAGTATATATTGGTATATCTTCGATTACATAATTTGCTGTTGTTATCGATTGATTAATTGCTGTTGTTAATGTAAAACTTCAATTCATTATGTCATCAATGACAGTTGTCACCTTCCTCTGGGAGGATATATTTAAGTAATTTCCTTTTACACCAACTCACCTGCCATGTGCATTACTTTGTCAATTTCTTCCCATGCTTCATCAGTGTCTGCCTTTCGATAGTAGTTATTCAAATTTATATTTTACAAATAAGGATATTTGTGTTCATTCATTTTGTAAGCACTCTCCAAATTTAATGATACTATTTTCACGCCATTACAGCAATCCGTTTCAATGAAACAGATCAGTGATATGTTTCAAACGCTCTCAAACTAGTTGCGACATATGTTGTTTTGACATAAAATAATATAGGCATGAAACTCAAATGTAACTTTAGTTGCAATTTCATCATTGAGTTGTGTGTTTTTTTTCAGAGGAGGTGAAATTTGCTAACCGAACGAACAGCCGCACTAGTTTCCTGTTGCGTACTGTAGTGTGGAGTTCGACCCACTAAAACACCTCCATCGCCCTCTAGGTACCTGGAACACATCTTCAGATATCCCGGCGTAGAGACTATTCACCCATTACTTCACTCACAGTCAAGTACATCGTTCCTCCCGTTCTTTACTTGCTATGATGTTTAACACAAAGTCACTAAATTTCTTCCACCCTATGCGTTCGGCGGTTATAATCTCCACTGTATTTTGCGGCGTGATTACTCCCCTCCCTAGCTCTGCTGTGATCACCCCTCTCTCGGCGCCCCACCTTTCACACTCCATCACCGTATACTGCGGGGTGTCGACCCCTCCGCAATATATGCACACATCATTGTCCGCCCTTCTCATTCCCAACAAATAGCATCTGAACGCTCCATGTCCACTTAGAAACTGGGTCAGCCCATAGTTCAGTTCCCTAAACCTACAACTCATCCATTCATTTATCCTAACCATCAATAGTTTGGTCCACTGAGCTTTTTCCTCATTTACGTCCCATCTACTCTACCATAATTTTCTCTCTCTCTCTCTCACCCTTCCCTCTCTATCTGCAACGTAGATTCTCAATCTCTCTTCAACCAAAAGCTCAATGGGTACCTCTCCAGTAACCCCATACAACCCTTCCATCGTCACCGTCCTATATGCACATGCCACCTTTAGGAGAATCGGTCTAACTGTTTTTTCTATAAGTTTGCGATATGTCTTCAACCTCATCACTCTGTGCCATGTAGGGGACCCCCATACACTTCACCACCCCGTACAACAATCTCCTGTTCGCCGTTTGAGGCCCGTTCACATTCGGAAGTAGCCTAGCCAGAGCTGCACTCATTTTTTTGGCCTTCGCTGTGACAAACCTGACATGATGGTTAAATCTCAGCTTGTCATCTAAGATAACTCCCAGGTACTTGACTGTGTGGCCTTTTGTCCACACTTAAACTGTATCTCCCTCCTTGACATCGGTCCTTTTACAATTACCGCCACCGTCTTTTCCTTCGCACTTCCAGGCGATTACTCCCCATTAAACCAAGTATCTTACGAATCGCCTCATAACCCTTCTCCATCAACTCCTCCTTGCTTCCTGCAGATGACTTGTCAATGGTAGTGAGTACCAGTGACAAGTCATCTGCGTAGGCTAGCGTCCGACACCCCTCCGGCAACGTTAAGCGCAGTACCGGATCATACATTATGTTCCACACAGTCCGCCCTAGAACTGATCCCCGTGATACACCCTGTGTCAACTCCCTCTCCCGCTCTCCTACCTTGATTTTTTTCTGAATAAAATATTCCGTCAAGATATTTCAGAGATATTGGCTAACCCCTATTTCAAGTAGTCTCCCAAGTATGATGTTCCACCCTGCCGTGTTAAAGGCGTTCTTAATGTCCAGATTTATTAGGACCACCCATTTATACTCCCTTTCACCCACCAGTCGCATTATCTCCTACAGGGCATCTATCGTTGATCTCCCTGGGGTAAAGCCATACTGCTGTTGCGATATTCCTCCCTTTTCCTCGATCTCCTTAAATAATCTCTCTCTTATCAGTTGTTCATATACCTTGTCAGTGGTACTTAGCAAGATGAGGGGCCTGTATTTTATCACTCCCTGTTCATTTGGTCCTCTCTTTGGGATAAGGATCGTTCTCCCAATCTTCCACTCCGCCGCAAGACCTGCTTCCTCAGAAGCTCATTGTACCCTCTAATCATCGTTTCTGAATCATATTCAGCCACGATCTTCACCACTTGCGTTCTCACTCCATCCATTCCCAGGGCCTTCCGATCTCTCAATCGGCCCACCGCATTTATCACCCCATCTGCATTGAAATCCCTAACATCCGCAATTTCTCCTACTTCGAGCTCATCTCTCTCTCCTCTCACATCCGGGAATAACTCATCCACCAATCTATACTTTACGTCTACATGCATATCGTATGGAGCGCGAGATATTTTTATCCCACGGGTTGCTATCCTGTACCTCTGCCCCCATACATCCCTATTTACCTCTTCGACCAACTTTTCCGAGATTTTCTCCTTCGCCCGTTTAATTCCCATGCTTAGAGCCTTTCCTCGCTCTACACCTGCTTATGAGTCTCCTGCATCTCACACATTCTTTCCTCGCATTCCCCAACTCATCATTCCACCAGAACGCATTCATCCTTCTATTTCCTCTCCTCTCAGGCTTGCCGGCGTTTTGGACACATTTCAAGACCCTGTCCAATTCCTTATAGTTACTCTCTATGCTTCATTTGAGCATTTGATAGCTATCCAGCACAGCAGGAGCGTTCAGCTCCTCAACATTGAGTTGTATGTTCTAGACATACGTGTTTGGTTTTTTCATATTTCATTTTGTGCCGTCATTTCTTCATTCGCAAACCATCTTTGTAAGTCTCTGTTTGTGTAATAATCACTAACAATTGTAAAATAAATAAAGAATTATTTTCCTTGGCAGTTACTTTAATAAGAATTTAACTGTTGCAGCAAAATGTTATTTATTGATTTCAGTTAAGCTATTCTGGTGTTTGCTTTTAAAATCGCATTTCCTTATTTAAAAAACTCTCGTTTTGAAAATTGTAATTGCACACTACGCCATTCGACGCTGCATAGTTTTAAAACATTTCAGAAAAACAATTCTTTCATTTCCTTTTTAAATTAAACAATAAATCAATTTTTTTAAGTTTTATCATTGCCTCTAGAACATTTAAGCTTAAACAATCTCTTATACTAACGCTTTTATGATCAAATTTCATACTCGCCTAGCCACGTTTTGAAATTTTCATTACTGGATATTCGTAAACAACACGAAAAGCACTTTATAGGAAAAAAATATTTTTTTTCTTTCGGCAGTAACACACACACTTAACAATAAGTAAAGAATTTCTTAAATTAGCTACATTGAAAAACATTATTACTTGAATGAAAATATTGCTTTGATAAGCCATGTAGCACTGAGTTATGAGTTTTTAATTTCGGTGCTAATATTGCTCCGAGCACTTTCTAGAGTCAGCTCAGTTACGCAGCTATGTCAGGGCTCATCTCCGAGAAAAATTCACCGGATTTTATTCTTCCATTACAAAGTAATTCCGTATTTTGTTTATGTGGGGAGCAAATATTTGTTCCTATTTTAATCTTGCCGGATTCAAGCAGGGAATTGTTCTTACTCTGCCGTTTCGCGAGAGCCGAATTTAGAGATATTGTCGTTTTTAAATCTCCACATTTTCCAGAGGACAGCATTTTTCGCGATGTTGGTAAATATTTTTGTTATGCTTTAGTCGGCAAATAAAGTCATTTTAATGCTGCTTGTGAAATCGTAACAATGGTAGTGTTTCCTTTCAATTTACTTTCAATTTATCAGTATACACGGGTTCTCTCTCCTCCAAATTTTTTCCTGTAACAGATAAGTATTTAAAAATTGTATATGTAGAACAAAGTGTAGTAAGGCAATTTCGTAAAATTGCCCAGATTACTGGCTGTCTGTACAGAGATTCTTCCTCACAGTTTTTCTGAGAGAAAGAGATGTCTATAAAATGATCAACCAGTATTCCTGTATATAAGTAATGTATTGTATATTGTGTAATACTTATCTGTGTATGGAGACGTTTCAACTCCGAGTCTGGAGTCGTTGTCAATCGTTTAGTGTTGTTTTCGAGGTTTTTTTTTCAAAATCAAAGCGAAAATTTTTTAGAAAAAAACCTCGAAAACAACACTAAACGATTGACAACGACTCCAGACTCGGAGTTGAAACGTCTCCATACACAGATAAGTATTACACAATATACAATACATTACTTATATACAGGAATACTGGTTGATCATTTTATAGACATCTCTTTCTCTCAGAAAAACTGTGAGGAAGAATCTCTGTACAGACAGCCAGTAATCCGGGCAATTTTACGAAATTGCCTTACTACACTTTGTTCTACATATACAATTTTTAAATACTTATCTGTTACAGGAAAAAATTTGGAGGAGAGAGAACCCATGAATAGACAAAATAATTCAAGACCTCCTCAACAATCTTTTCGAAATTACTTATCCGTATACAACTTATATAAAACCTAGGTTTTTTCAACATTTAGAATTCAGTTAAATATTTCATAATTAATTATTAGTTTGTATAGATACCTAGTGGTTAAACACCAATATTTCTTTAAGTAACAAATTCACGAGAGTTTTTTGTGATTTATGTAACCCGAATGGATATCTTTGAAGAATAATCAACTTTTTAAAATTACGAGTGCTCTACTATTGCAACCAGAAAGAACTCGTTAAAATATCGAATCCGAATCCAAATTTAGACGCGAGACACTAATCGAATCATTTGAAATTCTACATTCTATTTGGAAAAGTTAAAAAGTTAAAATTCGCAAACAAAAATTGGTGCTTTTTGATTTAACAGTTGGCTATGAAGATGAGGTAGAAGAAGAATTAGTTTTATTTAAATAGGAAGATAAATCCTAATAATAAATAAGTTCTTGGGAATAACAATACAATTGCTGGAAAGTGTGTATATTCCAAATACGCCAAACGTTTCAGGGTCTAAATTTCAATGATGTCAAAATTAACACAACTGAATAATGAAATTAAAAATTAAAAGTTCCCGATGACAATTTTTGCATTTAAAATTTGACATTAAATGTTTGACAATATGAACTGATGGCACTAAGAGAATTTACTGCTAGCTTGAACGTCTTTTTATAGAGTCCCCATGTCCCCACAAAAAGACTGAGTGATCCAAGGGAAATGTTTTTGGCTATAGCTCATTAATATATTTTTTATTTGATTGAAATATGACGATCACTATTGATTATATCGGCTAAAATCAAGCAGATTGGGAGCTTTCTTTTAAAAGTTTGCGTAATACATTGAAGTTATAACAAAACATTATATGGTGGAACAGTTCCCCTTTTATAGGCCTACAAAAAATTGGTGGTGTCATATGGCTATTTTTATGGATAGCTTACTATACTCACATTTTGCATATTTCATGTATAAATAAATGGTCACACATAATGGGGGAATTGGAAAGCTATTTAGATGCATACAATATTAATTACGTGATAACTACTAAGATATCGCAAAATACGCGCTACTAAATAAATTCAAGCGGCCCCATATTGACACGACTTCAAATATTAGCAGGATTAGATACAAAATACCTTAAAATGCGCTAAGTAAGATGTAAGGTAAACATATTGTAATGTTTTTATTTTCACACTCGAGTTCAGTTCAGTTCTTGGATTCATTAAAAACACAGTCCAACTCACTCTAATTTATTTCCACTACTTTAACACAATTTATAGTCACAAGAACTATTTACAGTTTATCTTAACTATACATTACGACCGACGAAAACTGAATGCCTCCTATCGCCAGCTGTCCATATTTATATATTTCTCTCCGAATTGTCTGGTAAGTCCACGAACCATCAGAAAACTTCTTTCATGTGTTCTGGAAGCTTTAAGGGAATTCCCAGCAACGGCAGCGGTCGGCCTGTTGAGAGAGAAAACACTTCAAATTCTCAGAAGTATCGGAATATTGTCCCTTCCACGAATTGGTTGATGGCCGATTGTCGGATGAATTCTCGTAACATTGCCCCCTCCTTAAGACTATTTCGTCCCGGAATGCCCTAGAATCCTTCCTGGTGTGACGATAATTGTAGGACTCTCCATTTGGACATCGGGAAGTTTGGTGGAAGTAACAGTCAACGGTCGTCGAATCTGCGCTGCGAATATTGAGACAGCATACAAGGATGTCGATGCCACTGAATCGAAAGATTGTTTCCATCATACTTCTCACCACCCTATAATTCAGTCCATCCAACCCGCAGGCTATCTTTGGGACCGCCAATTTCATCAGATTCTTCTCCATCATCACATTCCTCAATTCCACCAGAGTCTTCCAAAAATCGCTGTATGTTGGCTTGTCCTGGAAGATGTTCAGTCTCGAAGGCGAATTCTTGCAACCGTTCAATCCACCTGGCCACTTGTCTTCGGGGTTTTTAAACTGCAAGAACCACTTCAACGCTGCATCATCAGTCCTCATGAGGAATCTTTTACAATAAGGGTACTTACAGAAATGTTCAACCACAGACACGAGTTCCTTGCGGTAACGCAGTAATTCCATTCAGGCTTGCTCAAGGTCTTGCTAAAATAGCCGATGACTTTCTCCTGACCGTCTTGGATATGCGAAAGCACCGCACCAATTCCGATATTGCATATTTTTCATAAAAGCCCTTTTAACACTGTTTCCATCAAGCTTTCAAACGTCGCTGGAGCATTACACAACCCAAACGGCATCACCGTGAATTGGTAAAGTCCTGAGCCGATGGTAAAAGCAGCCCTTTCCCGGTCTTCTTTAGCAAGTTCCACCTGCCAATAACCACTCTTCAAGTCCAGGGTGTAAAACATCTTCGATCCAGCCAACGTATCTAGAGTATCACCTATTCGTGGAAGGGGATAGCTGTCTTTCTTTGTAGCGTGGTTAATTGCCGATAGTACACGCAAAATCGGGTCGAACCATCTTTCTTTTTAACCAAGACAACTGGAGAAGCCCAAGGGCTATTGGATGGTTCAATAACACCTTCTTCCTCGATCTCGCGGACTATCCGGTCGACATCTTCTCTTTTAGCTAGGGGTAGTCTTCTCGCCGACTGTCGAATAGGTTGAGCGTCCCCTGTATTAATTTTATGTTTCACCAGATCGGTTCGTCCTCTTGTGCCTTTCCCTACATCGAAGATATCTTGGTAGTTTCTAACGATGTCCCTCAATTTTGCTTTCTGGTTTGGTTTCAAATGCTAAGATGAATCTGTGATGAGTCTTTCCAGTTCCTCAGATAGGTTACCTGGTGGTATTTCTGCATGCTGTGTGCTTCTGACTACAGAGGAAACTGTTGAACAATGGCCCAAAGTTGTTCCTTTCTTTAACACAACCGAGTAATGATTCAGGTTCAATATTCTTACTGGCACAGTCTCCTTGGCACGAAACACAGTCTTTCCAAGTGCGATACCTCTGCCTACATTTCCATCTTGAAGTTTGTGATCGAACATCATTACTGTTCTATCTTTAGCTTTCCCATCTAAGCATCTACAATGATTTCAGCTCTTTCCGGAACATTGACATTTTCTGTTAAGATGGCTCGAAATATTATGTCATCTTTTCCATGAGGCACCAGTTCTTCATCATTTACTCGCAGAATTCCATCTTTAAAGTTTAACTGGAATCCCTTAGTGCTCATGACATCCATTCCAATGATGACTTGGTCTTTGATGTCTGCCACTAATGATGTTGGAATGCTGTATTTCCCAAGACCATTTCAACATCTATTTCACCATGGACCTTAGCTGCTTCACCGGTCGCGGTTCGCAATTGCTATTTTGTTGGTTTTATCATTGTCTCTAAAACAATGTTGGGCGTTATTACTGTTTTCGTCGCACCAGTATCCAGCAGCATTGCTAATTGCTTCCTATTAATAAGGCCATCTACAAAGACACTGTTAACGTGGTTGCGTAGCGAAGCGATATGCGCGGTGGTAGATGGGACTTATTGGCTACAGGTCGACGATGGTCCCTTTATATTGACCTTCTTTAGTTTCCCCGACGAGGAAGTCTGTTCTCCGTTGCTCTCCTTGCAACGACTCTGGACGTGTCCTACCTTATGACACTTCCGGCATCTCATTAGTCTTTGTTTTGTAAGGACTTCCTCTACTATCTTCCTTACAGAGGCTTCCTTATTTCCATCATCTTCGGATTCTTCGTCCATGATTCGGACTCTGGCTTGACCCCTGCAAGTATAGATAGGCAAGGCGAACCAGTCGGGCAATATCAGCTTGAAACTCTTGTATGGTTTCATTCGATTTCTGATGGCGATTTTTCAGTTAGGAGTGATAAACGTACTCCAAATGGGTTTGTCCATACCTCGGTTCTAAGTGTTTGACCAGTTGTTTGTAGTCTTCTTGCTCAGAGGCATTCAAGGTTTGCAAAATATCTGTAGCATCCCCTCTTAAGGCGAGTGTTAATGCTACTGCCTTCTCCTCTGCCGACAATCCATTTAACTTTGCTGCAGCCTCGAATTGTCGCCTATAATTAGCTCATGACGATTTCCCATCAAATTGGGGAGGTTTCATTTTGTGTCTTGTGCTCTCGAGGCAAATTTTCGAGTCCACTGTTTCTAGACTGTTTCGGCTTTCGGTTTTTGATTGTGTTTCTCCCCTTTGTATTGTGACTACTTGTTTTTTTATTTTGCTGATCTCACCCTCCGTTATCTGCTTCAGCTCTTCTATCCAAGCCTCATTCTCTACTATTTTCTCTTCCAGCATTTCTGAATTGTCCTGAGCCATGCTTTTCAAATTTTCTTCTAAGGATTCAGCAGCATTTTCCTGTAATTTCTGTAGCTTATCTTCCAAAGACTTCGAATTTTATAGTAATTTGTCTTCTAGGGTTTTAGAATTTCCTACCAGTTTGTCTTCTGGAGCTTTAGAATTTTCTTATTTGTCTACTAATTTATCTTCTAGGGTTTTAGAATTTTCCACTAGTTTATCTTTTAAAGTCTTAGAATTTTCTAGCAATTTATCTTCCAATTGTTCAATTAGCATAGTCATGTCACCATTACCAGAAACTTCAAACAAATAAGTATCAGGATCGTTACCTTCATTTATTAGGGCATCTCGTAGCCGTTGTATTAATTCACTTTTCTTCCCACTAATTTCGAAATACCTTTCCTTAAGTTCTTTTTTTAAGTCCGCCACTTTCAATTGGTCCAAATTCACTTTTTTATACATTGTCAGTCTATTCATTTTGCACTTCTAAAGTCCACAAATACACCTACATCTGTCACCACTGAATGTTTTTATTTTCACACTCGGGTTCAGTTCAGTTCTTGGATTTATTTAAAAACACAGTCCAACTCAATCTAATTTATTTCCACTACTTTAACACAATTTATATTCACAAGAACTATTTACAGTTTATCTTAACTATACAATACGACCGACGAAAACTGAATGCCTCCTATCGCCAGCTGTCCATATTTATATATTTCTCTCCGAATTGTCTGGTAAGTCCACGAACCATCGGGAAACTCCTTTCATGTGTTCTGGAAGCTTTGAGGGAATTCCCAGTAACGGCAGCGGTCGGCCTGTTGAGATTCGCAAAAGTATCGGAATACTGTCCCTTCCACGAATTGGTTCAAATTGTTGTCAACATGACTAGCAAATTGTTAAGAATGTTTTAGTATCGTATTTTAATTAGCATAAGAAATTCTTTTGTCTTGTTAATGGAACATAATTGTATAATCTGTAAACACCACACTGGTATAAGACATATAATCACTACCTGATGAAGGGGTAAATTATTTAATAATATGGATTCTTTGTTTTAATTGTACCTGACCCCTACATCCCAAGACATACTCACTTCATAGTTAAGTTTCTGGCTCAATAATCTCAAGCATATATATATGTATATATATATATATATATATATATATATATATATATATATAGCGGATATCACACAGCATAGTGTTTTAACTGCTGAGTTGAATAAATTAAACAAATCTCAGCTAATAGACATTTTAATTAAAAGAACTATACCAGAGGGTATAGCAGTGAGTGAAGAAGTAAAAAAGTGTATTTATGGCAAATCCAGCGATGAAGATATCGAAAAAAACGAAAATAAAGTGAATAGTGTAAAGTTAAGTGAGGAAACGGCTACTTTAACAACGGCAGCAGAATCACTTCAAAGGGATCTAACTATAAGTAATAAACTTATAGTTCAATTAGAAGAAAGAGTAAATGATCAAAAATTAATTATTAGCTTATTAAATGAACAAAACAACAATAATCGAGAAACAAATAAAAAAACTGTTTTCGAGTGTAACAGAAAACAGACAGAGAGAACAAATATTGGTCAGTGAACGAAAAAAATGGAGGTTCCGGAAGGTACGACAGTCAGTCATCGCAAAAGCCCCAAATATTTGAAGATGACAAATGGGAGATACCCAGAATATACAAGCGTCGCACAATTAAATAGAATCAAATTTACGGCAAAGCAACGGATATTAATTTTAAGGGAGTAGTGAAGTACAGAGATTACCACGTATATTGCTTGCCTGCAAATTTCGAGTGTAAGGATATAGTTACTCACTTGAAATCCAGAAATATAATAGATGTTAAATGCGAAAAAAATGACATCTAAGCATCCTAACGAATATCCCTCTTTTAAAATTTCAATAGCTTGGAAACATGATAAAGAGTTCATTTGGCCTGAATATGTTGTAATTAATCCTTTTTGGAGAACAGTTTTCGAAAAAACACAAAACCCGTGATATACCAACAAAATGTTTTTTTTTGTTATTAATCAAAATGTGCAATCAATCGGAAACTCAAAAGAAAAAATTGAAGATTTGTTAAATGTAGAAAAGTGCAACGCTCTGATTTTAACGGAGTATTGGAAAAGCGAGCCCCAACTAAAGAATTACAAGTTAAAAGATTTCAAATTGGGTACTGCTTTCTGTAGGCACGTAAATGGTCATGGTGGAGTAGCAATATATTGTGAAAACGAAAGTAAAGTCAAAGTGAGAAATGATATAAATGAGATATGTGAAACAGAAGTATTTGAATGTGTCGGTGTTGAAATGCTGTTTTCTAAATTTAAGGTAGTGATTGTTGCGGTATATAGAAAACCAGATGATAGTAAAATAAATATATTTTTTCAAAAATGTTGCTAATTGTTGGATATTCTGCATGACGGCAATACCCATTTTATAATTGGGAGGGATTTTAATATAGATTATTTAGAAAAAGATGATAAAAAAGTTAAAGATTTCATATCTCTACTTGGATCATATGACACTGGTCTCACAATCGATGAATATACAAGGATCCATTATAATGGTAAAAAATCATGCTTAGACAATTTCGTTACATCAGTAAAACAATATAACTCTAAGGTAATTGATTCTCATGTGTTTGATCATAGAGCAATAAAATTGATGATTAACTACGAGAAAACAGGTCAAAATAAGTTTAGATATGTTGTTGATGTTACAATGACGAAAATATCCAACATTTCGGAATATTGTTGAAGAAAGAAAACTGGAATCAAGTTGTAAATTTAGCAGAGTGCAAGGTTAATGAACAGTGGGGCCAGTTTATGTCAACTTTCTCCTGTTTATTTAACAGCGCATTTCCTTTAACGAGGGTCAAACTAAATAAAAATAAGAAATCTTATGTAAGTAATATAGATATAATTAATTGTAAAAAAAGATTAAGTAATTTATCGATATTGTCAAAATACAATAACAACTACAGGAAAAGTTATAATGACGAAAAACTAAAATTAGAATTATTACTAATTAAAGCTAAAAGGGAAAAATACGAAAAAGACATACGCGAATCAGATAATGTGTCCAAAACTACTTGGAAAATTGTTGAAGAAATAACTGATAATCTAAAACATAATAAAGTGAAAAATGTAATTTTACAAGAAGTTTCGGTAGAGAGAGCAAACCAAATAAATACCTTCTTTACAAATGCTGCTCATGATTTATTAAAAAATCAACAAAAACAAATAATAGACCCGCATAATATACCATAAATAATCATGAGTTCAAATTCAATTTAACAAATGCAAATGAAATTTTTGAAGTAGAAAAGACTAAAAAGAATAAAAAAAGTTCAGGATATGATGAGGTATCTAATTATGTAATAAAAAAAATAATTGATTTTATTATATACCCATTGAAGACGATTATTAACAACTCTTTTAAACATGGAATTTTCCGGACCTATTAATGTTTGCCATCGTAATTCCCTTACATAAAAAAGGTGATATGGAATGTAACGAGAATTTTAGACCTATCAGCTGATTAACAGCCTTTTCAAAGATATTTGAGAGGATTGCTTACAATAGAATATTAAAGTATTTCAATGAGAATGACATATTTAGTAAAAATCAACATGGGTTTTTGAAGGGTCGAAGTATAAATACCGCCGTTTTTGATTTTGTGAACAACATTTTTTATGCTCTTGAAAATCATGAAATTGCGCTAGGTATGTTTCTCGATATTTCAAAGGCATATGACAGCATCAACCATAATTACTTGTTAATGAAGATGGAGAAATACGGGATTAGAGGTATGGAAAACAAATGGATAAAATCTTATTTAGAAAATCGATCTCAAGAAGTAATATTAGAGTCTAACGGAATGCAATTTAAATCCGATGTAGTTCAAATAAAACTCGGTATTCCTCAAGGTAGCATCTTAGGTCCTTTGCTTTTTAATATATATATTAACGACCTTTGCGAAATATTAAATAATAGTAAACATGGTATTGTAAATTATGCAGATGATACAAATATTTTGATAACTGCTAAATCGACAAATGAATTAGAACTAGAAACAACCGGCATATATAAGCAAATTTATTATTGGATGCTACAAAATCAACTAATACTCAATAAAGATAAAACAAAATTAATAAATTTTCAAAGTAAAAGTGGTAATGAAATAGAAAATATTAAAAGTGATAATGTAAATAATAAAATTGAGAATAAAACTAAATTTTAAGGTATCATAATAGAAAAATTCTTAAGTTGAAGTGATCATATTGATGAGCTAAGGAAAAAACTAAATAGCGTGACTTACTGTCTCCGAGTTACAAAAAAATATCTATCGTTAAATGTAATGAAAACCTTTTTTTTCATGCTTTGTTTCTAGAATAAAATTTGGTATAATTTTTTGGGGTGGAGCAACCCACACAGAGTGTCAAAAAATTTTATTGTACAGAAACAAATTTTTCGTTTAATGTTTAATATACCGATTAGGGAAACATGTAGAGACAAAATTAAAGCGAACAATATGCTTACTATATATGGATTATACATATATGAATGTTTTTTATTTATCTTTAAACATAAATCAAAATTTTTGAACTCACTACCAAAACATAATTATGGCACAAGAAACTTAGATTTATATAATTTTCCATTACATCGCTTAAGTCAATATGAAAAAGAGCCTTACTATGCCAGTATCAAATTCTTTAACAATTTGCCAAATAGAATTAGAAATATAAACATTGAAAAAATATTTAAAAGAGAAATCTTCAAATATCTGGTTTTTAGAGAACCATACAATGTACAAGAGTATTTAAATTGGTCTACTGTAGAATAACAATACCTATACCTTAAGTTCGAAATTTCTAAATATGTATACATATGTGTATTTAGTGTATAAATATTTCATGTTTTTTTATGTATTTCAACCCAATGTATATCTGTGACTGTTTGAAATAAAGCTATTATTATCCCGACTTGACCATACAATGTATGGTATCACACTTCCTCTAAGGCACACTATGAGCCCCTTTAGGGGAAAATTCACTAAACCCCAGATATCATCGATATCAAAAGGATTTAGCTCTGTGGGAGCCCTTGCCAGGTTGTCAGGCCCGTGGTTGGAGTCGTGGCGGCAGTTTCCCATGAATTTACGGACCGTCCGGGCTGTTCCTAACAGGACGGCTTTTTCCATTTGTTTGTAAAGATGTTCGTCCAGACCGAGGTATTTTAAATTGTTTAATAGATGTTTTGGGATTAGTCCTGTTGTTGACATAACAATTGGTACAGTTCGTGTGTTGTTCATGTCCCACTGAGTCTTTATTTGGAATTCCAAATCTCTAGATTTGGTTATTTTGTCAGCTTGCTTGATATTTATATTATTGTTGTTAGGAATTGCTATGCCAATTAAAGTTGTTTTCCGAGAGACTTTATCTACCAAAACTATATCTGGTCTATTGTGAGCAACTGTCCGATCGGTCAGTATCGTGCGGTCCCAGTACAGCTTGTAGTTGTTACTTTCTAAAACAGATTCTGGTTTGTATTTATAGTATGGTAATCTTACCGACTGTGATAATTCAAGTTTCAGTGCTAGTTCCTGGTGAAGTATTTTTGCCACAGCATCGTGTCGTTCTTTGTATTCTGTGGCAGCGAACGCTTGACAACCTCCTGTGATATGCTGGATAGATTCAGATGTTTGGCAACTGCACCTGCATCTGTCGTTGTTAATAGAAGGATCTTTAACGATGTACTTTAGGTAGTTCTTAGTTGGAATTACTTGATCTTGGATTGCCAATATAAAGCCTTCCGTTTCAGGAAACATATGACCAGAGATCAACCAGTAGTTCGACGCTGCACTGTCGACATAATCTTGGTTGACGTCATTTATATGTCTTTCATGAAGGGGCTTCTCTTTCCATTTTAGCAGTTTCTGTTCTGTGGTCTGGTTGAACATGTTGTTGTGTCAGTCGCAGTGGTGTTGAGTCATTAACCAGGCACATGACTCTGTGTAGATCAGAAAATTCTGTGAGTTTCTGGAGATGACTACGCAAAATGGAAATTTGTTGATCTAATAGTTTGCTTAGATCTGTCAATCCTCTTCCTCCTTCATACCGTCGCAAAGTTGTACGTTCGACAGAGCTCTTTGGGTGGTGATTTTGAGCTTTTGTTATTAAAACTCGAACTTTTCGCTGTAATTGTTCAATGTCAGTCTTGCACCAATTAACTATACCGAAAGAGTAACTCAGCACTGAACACGCATAGGTGTTAATAGCCTGAAACAGATTTTTACTGTTTAATTTAGTTTTCAACAGTCGTCTTACCCTTCTATAAAACTCTACTGTTAGGTCCTTTTTCATAGTCATGTGATCAATACGATGAGCCTGCTTTATTCCAAGGTATTTATAAGTATGACCTTCCCCATAGATTCAATTGAGGTGCTATCTCCCATTTCGAAGTGCCCCTGCTGTATTTAGCCTTTAACTATATTAATAATTCAGCATTTGTCTAAGCCAAATTTCATATGGATGTCACTAGAGAACCCTTCTATTATTTTAAGCATATCATGCAGCTGTTGTTTCGTAGCTGCCATCAACTTTAAGTCGTCCATGTATATATATATATATATATATATATATATATGTTTTAGGTGGTTTCCGGAAATTCATCCGCGTAGTTGATATCTGATCCCTGCCGGGAACGATGGTAAAATGACGACGTTTCGGTAGAGTCACTTCTGCCCTCTTCAGGTCGGTTCGCATAATTCTGGTAGCCGTCTGCTTTCGCTTCTAGTTACTCGAATACTAACTTAGTATTCGAGAATTATGCGAACCGACCTGAGAGGGCAGATGTGACTCTGCCGAAACGTCGTCATTTTACCATCAATCCCGGCAGTTATCAACTACGCGGATGAATTCCCGGAAACCACCTAAAATATTTAGTGCCCGCGAAAACTTGAAAACATATATATATATATATATATATATATATATATATATATATATATATATATATACGAACACCCGGACCATCAAGAGAGCTACACATAGTTCCGTCCGTGCCAACTTGTTTTCAAATATATATATGTTAAAAAAATCTAGAAATCTTCGAAATTAATGTTTCGATGAAAACAACATATAAACATAACACCGGCTATTTATTATTGTTCGTAAAATATAATATACAGCCATTACTTTATCAATTTTTATTGGAGAACTTGATTATTACTCAAGGGATAATAAATGAGAAATATTTGTAACGGGTTTAATTATCTATGAATAAGAATGTATTAATGAGGCACCCTAATGTAAATGACAGTGATGAAGAGTTTTAATGTTTCTACTCAAAGCCAAAGGCAATTCCCTTTAGAGATATGATCCTCTCGCGTTGATTTATTAAGTGTTTATATAATGCTTTTAAATATTAAGAGCGAAATCTTGGTAAATAATTAATTACCATTATTTTTCAAACTTTCTCTATCTAGAGAATTGTATGACTTCAGTTATACTCTGTTTCAAAAAAGAATCTTATAGTGTGTTTTTCTTCACTGTTTAATAGCATTTATTTTGAAGGAAACACTTTGAGTGTTCCTTAAGGGATTAAACCAATAGTGTATATGCAACTTGTATTATTTTTATAATGAACCGTACTTAATGGCTTTATGACATATATATGTAATGGTTAAATTAATAAAATATTATTAACATAACCTGCCATTATTAATAATTTCCATGTTTGTGTCATCAGTTCGGTTTATATCTTACAGAACAGTAAGTATTTATTTTCAGATTAATTGAAGAATTTTAGACGCACCTACAAAGATTAGTAGAGAAGAAGTGCAGTCGTGATTAAAGTCAAAAACAGTATGTTGAAAACTAGTAATAGAGAAATCAGCAGCTGTAATTACAACAGACGAGTATTAGGATGATTTGCTATAGCAAGATAAAGAAATTAACGCAAACTACATGCAAGAAATCAATTTAATATTCAACCAATTTAGCATTCAGTCAATTAAAAAGGTTTCAAATAATAATGAATGTGATGGCTTGAGTACAGACCAGGTCAAAGATATAAATTTTGCAATTGTAATTTAACTCGTTGGAAATGTAAGAAGTCAAAAATCAGTTATAATTGGGGAAGCTTCTCATTACATATTTTGAGGTACTAAATTTTGGAAATTTTCAATACATTGAACGCAAGACAACATATTATTTCTGGTCAAGAATTTTTATCAGTTACGCGACTCTCAACGGATTGAAATCTCCAATAATTTAGGGATTTAAAACTGTTATAAAACTGTTAAAAAAATTAGAATCCTTCTAAATTAATGTTCCGATGAAAACAACATATAAACATAACACCGGCTAAATTTAAAAAAATAGCAAAAAGGGCTATCCCGAAATTTCGATGAATGTAAAAAAGCAGCCTCGATAAGTTTCCAATAAATACTGTGATAAATAAGAAATGATCATGACATTCGGATATTTTCTACACGTCCTTTAGTCCTAAAGGACGGTTGTTTAGTTTAGCTGCTGTGTCATGAACCGGCAGCATAACAAATGAACAGCTGTAGTATTACTCATTGTGTTTGTAAACAGTGAATTTATTTTGTTAAAAAATAAAGACGTTGAAAGTAAAGTGAATACTTGTAATGTGTCGAACCCACAAAATCTATTTTAATACATACGTATAACTGAATTTAATATTTTATCGCGAGATTAGTCTTGACATCTAAGAGATTCAGTATAGTCTAGCTCATAGAGATTCCAAATAGGGGGAGTTGTGCTGTATGTAACAGTGTATCCGTGTTTCCTAGAATAGGAATGACACAAAGAATTCGTAGGTTAACTAAAACCTATCAAAGAAATTATTTTACTATATTTTCGAGATTTTTCAGTCCATTGAACGCAAGACAATGTATTGTTTCTGGTCGAAAACTCATCATTTGCCCTCAACAATATATTGTCATGGATTGAAGAATCTCGAAAATATAGTATTATTATTTCGGTTATAGTCAACATATGAAATCATTCGTGTGAGTCCTATCTAGGAATCATAGGGAAATAGGGTTACACTGAGTACACCCCCGATTTGGATTCTCGGTTAGCTACTCTTTCCTGAAACTCCTAAAGGTCGAAATTCATGTCGAGATAAAACACATTTCGTGAGTTAACCTTCATTTCCTTTTGATCTTTTCATGCGTATTTTAGGTTATTTATGACATTCCAGCTATTTGCTGAGCACCAAATATAAATTTACATTGAATCCTTATCTTTCTATTAGTAACATACTAAATATTGAGTGCACAGTTTTCTTTTCTACAGACTTTTTATGCTAAATATTGAGCAAAAATCAAGAATAATTCGCGAATGACGAGCTGAGTAGAACGATTGGATCAAAAGTTTTGATTATCATCGTCAACATTATTACCGGATAAATAGGAGGGGAGGTGATGAGGAGATATATTCGCTCATACCGATCGTCACTCAATGAATTATTTCAAAACAAATTTACAAACGCAAAACTGTGCCATACTAGGGTTCCTCTATAGGCCACTTATACTATCCAAGTTAAAACTCTATCTACGGTACTGAAATGGCATATAAATTCTGACTACCACTCTTTCAAATTCACCACATTGAAAATAGGTCGAATATTTTATAAATTAACGTTAAAATATTTGTATTACCTGTATCTTTAAAAACAATTGTTTTTGACTGGTTACGTCATTGTTAAATTCTCAAACAATTAACTTCAAATTCACGCTTTATTTTAATTTCATTGACAATGACATCAGACCATGACCCTCAAATTTTTGTATTTACAAACATACAGCATTTTTATACTAGTGTTATTTTCAAAAAAGTCTATAAATAGTTAAATAAGTTTGAATTCTTTCATCTTTATTTTAATGTTTTATCTCTTTTCTAACAAATTATTTTCGTAGACTCCATAAAAGTTTTACAAACTGATGAAAATAATTCAATTGATTTCCAGCATAAGAAAGCAAGAAAAATCGAAGCCACAACTTAAGTATTCGCCGATGACGTGTTAGTCCCAGGAAGAACGACTTTTCTGAAAGTGCCAAACTAATTGAATTATACAAATTTCTCTCGCGATTTCTCAGAATCTGCAATTCACTTTGCTTCATCGGCTTCCATCTTCTGTTATCAAACCGTCGGTGTGAAAGATGTAAATGCAGCGTAATGGGTTTTCCATCAAATACGTTTTCGCATCCCGTGCAACACATAACAATTCTTTCGAAAAAACTTGCTGAACTGCGGAGTAATTTTCCCGTTAAATTTCCTGCAAAATAATTTGATTAACATATTCCGGTATTCATTTGCCATAAATTAAGGTTGAAAAATGGCTCGATACAAGGTCGGTTTACATTTCGCTGCGAAAAATATATTTATATATGGCGTACGTTGGGGTTAAATTAACTAATTTTTCAATGCCGGCATGAGCCCAATTTCATCGAACAAGTTGCCTAAAATTGTAGTTGATGAGAATAGGGCGTATTTGTCATTTTCTTCACTGGATTTTGAAGTTTGAAAAATGTAGGTATTAGTGGAAAATGTTATTATATTTTATTAATGTAAGTTATATATTTACGTAGCTATACACATACAATGTTTATGTTTACAAGTCAAAGAACTGTTTTTTAAGTAACTTAATATATTTGTGCTAAATTATATAATCGACTGCTGCCAGTTAAAAAAATCATTTTTTCAAATATATTTTGAATTATATATATATATATATATATATATATATGTAAAACAATAAATTATCAAACAACACCTATACTTGAAATCTATGAATTAAATTATTCTGTTACGAAATTTTGATTTTTAAACCTGATACTAAAAATGTTTATTTCCTAATGAATCAAAAGCAATTATAAATTCTATTATCGTAATTGAAATTGAAAGTAGCCGCGGCGGTTGAAATTTTTAACCTTACTGCAAAATTGTACACCTGATGACTTTAAGTTTGTATTAACGAATCAACCACGTTATCTTCTTACTCCAATATATCTGTGTTGACTGGATTTTTCTGCAACTGCCACTTACTCTAACTGCTACTTCAACCGCTTCTCTGCACATCTGCTCTTTCTATAATCTTACTCCAAAATTTTCTGTATTTCAATCCAATCCCTTCTTACTATCTGCTCCTTAACCTGAATTTTTCGAAATTTTTGCAAATGGTATTACAAGAAAGAAAAACAGTGCCAGAAGGATTCAAAGAAAGCAGGTGTGCAGAGAAGTTTTTGAAGTTGAAGTTAATATAAAAGAAAATTTACAAAAAGGGCTTTTTATAAATTTTCTTCTATACTGATTGAAACTTCAAAAACTTTTCTGCACACCTGCTTGCTTTGAATCCCTCTGGCAATGTTTTTCTTTCTTGTAATACTATTTGCAAAAATTTTGAAAAATGTTTCTCTATCAAAATCATACTGACAGTTTTGAAACGTCAATTTATAACCCCTATCAATCTTTACTTTACCACTGTTAAAATCTGAATACCCCAAATGACATTACCCTGTCGCTTATTTATAGTTTTTATATTGACTTTCCATTCTTCATTCCTCCATATGATGATCTCCTTGTTCAAATTTCACTTCCCATATGCTTAGAATTCCAAAATACCATACCATTTTCTTTAAATCCATACTTTTCTTGCTTCTTGTACCTTTATCCAATTGTCACCCGTACTTCAAAAATATAACCTGCCTCTAATTTCCAAAAAAATTGCATTATTTTCTCCCAATAATACTCTGAATCTACACAGTTATATGTCTTTATCGTATTCTATAAATTTCAAATTAATCCGTTCATCTGCCATGTCAAAATTTCCTTCCAAAAATTAGCTGTCATGTCAATTATAATTTTGAAGCTTTTATATGGAAATAAAGAATATTCAAAATGTGTTTTCCCTGAAATATTGAGATGTTGTTCAACCCTTCCTTTACGAAATATATGCACTTTCGAATTTATTAAATCTTATTCCCTAAGCTTTTATATCTAAATCAAGGCAGAAGGGTCGTTTCTTTAGTTCAATAACTCCAAAAAATGTAGAAGCCTTAAGTGAATGGAGGGATATGATGGTCCTGCTCTCCTCAAAATTAATAAAGCGTCTTGTTTGATACCATAGGGTGGAAGTTGGATCCTTGTTGCGTACTGGTAAGGAGTGTTCATCTTTACGATTCGTCTATTGGTACCACCGATGTAGCTTTGTGAAAAATCACGACAAGGTATTTCATAAACTCCGAGCCTCATTAGGCATCTTGTCCTTTGGAGTTTCTGGTTAAGCCCGCTATCGTATGGTTGCTTTTGAAATTTTTTTAAATTCCTCAAAAGTATGGGAAATATGATTTACCTTGTTCATTTGTTTCAAAAGAAGTTGTGGTATTCGTCGGTTGTAGAGATTTTTTCGATTTGTACGCGTGATTTGGGCTGGTTGGTAACTGTTATGTTTGAGAATTTCCTAAATGGTATTTAGTTCGCTTTGTCTCTTTTCAATATCTGTGAGTCGTAGAGATCTGAGCACTAAAGTTTTCATCACAGAATGATTGTGTGATTGGGCGAGAAGGTAAAGATTTGTGTGTGTAGGTTTCATGTAGACGACATTTGAGAGTCTACCATTGTTAGTTTTTGTTATGAGGACATCAAGAAACCGAAGAAAAAAATTGGACTATATTTCCATAATGAACTGAATATTTGTATGTGTACTATTAAGATGTTGCAGAAAACCATCTAGTGAATTTCTTGGGTAGGAGAATGTACTCAACTGAAAATGAGAGGAATGTCCTGCTTATGAATTTTGGGCAGTTTATAGTTTTTTGGAATTTTTACCGTGGGTTGATGGTCTTTTTGACTTCATTTAGGAGATGGGATCTGTTAATAATTTCCCTAGTCCTTTTCTCTGAGTACGTGGTGGGTTTGTTGTTAATGGTTTGGTAGTGTGGAGTCTGCAGTTAAGTATTCATTTTGTGTATGTAATCCTTACTATTTAGAGTAACGGTAGCGGTTGCCTTTGTCAGCACGATTGTCCTAAAGAATAGGGTGCGGGTTGAATATTTGTAAAGAAAAATAAGTATGAAATAGGTTTTAGTTGGTTTGAACGATATGGGATCTAATACCGTGAATGGAATTTCGTAACCGGGTCAGCATTATCCTATTGAGAATGCCAGATTGATGGCCAATGAGTGTGATCTTTAAGTTACAGAAGTAAGGATTTACGAATTAGAAATTTGCTGTCAATTTTAGTGAATCGAAAGAATTCCTCCCTGTAGAGGCGTACAAAATGTTCCGAGAGGCTTCCGCGGTTACAATTATGGGCTAGGTTTCAGGTGAAATTATTCTGAATTATTTGAATTCTCTTCTTTAAAATTGTATCAAGACAAGGATAACATAAAATTCTATATTAATTAAAGATCGACGTCACAAAGATTCACAGAGTTTATTCCGCAACTTGTACAAAATAAATTTATGCACGTACAGAATACTTATAAATTTATGCGTGTACAGAACTCTGAGTTTTAAGTAAGTTTTCTTTGGAAGATTTTTCACGTGACTATAAAATCCCAAGTTATCCCCCAACATGCTACCTAGAAAATAGAAAAGATCTATGAACTACGTGCTTTATTGTTTATAGAGTAAAAAAGATGTTTTCAAATGTACACTCTTTGTTAGATCTTTAAAAATAACTATAACCACAATAAATAATGTGTTTATAATTATTGTATACAACACTGCATTTTTTATAGTTTTGACAAAGTTCAAATTTATATTTGGTACATACACTACATGTCTCTGATCATATGGAGAATATTCATCTCTCTCTCTCCCAATTATTGATACAGTGTGTAACAGCCAAATGGAATAAAATCGATAACGAATAAAGGAGGGCTTGTAGGGGAAAATGCTTGGACACGTCGATTTGTATTTTTAAATGCGCATTTTTCAACAAAAAAAATATATATAGGGTGTCATGTGACAGTGGCCAATACCAAATTTCTTATTTTAAATGCAAGCCCCTGTATATTATTTTTTTTTTGAATTCTCCAGAAAATTCTAGACATAATTTATGAACAATGTCCTACACCTATCTTCAACTGTTTCGGAAATATTAAGTATTTTCAGATTTATTACAAAAATTAACATTAAAAAAAGAAAATTGTTTTATTTTACAAATTCGCTACATTACCCTAAAACCTAATAAGTAGGTATTACTGATTATTTGTTAATAATATAAAAAAAAACATTGGCAACATGCTAATCTGGTATAGAAATGTCTTCCAACGTTGCTCAACATCTCAGGCGTCACTGAACAATCGCAAGCTTGATTCGCCTATTTAGGTCAACTAAATTTTTAGTTTAGTTTAGTTTTGTATACAGTACTTTTGACATATGCCCACAAAAAGTAGTTCAACGGCGTCAAATGAGGAGATCGTGCTGGCCATTCTATCGATCCGCGCCTCCCAAACCATTTATTTGGAAAAATTTGGTTCGTTCTCGGACATAAATTTCATAATGGGGCGGTCCTCTATCTTGCTGAAACCAAATTCTATTGGCCGGAACGAGTTTACTGGATCATTATATAAGTTTGTCAAAGTTGGCATGACATTATTTTGGAACAGTTCTAAATATTTAACTCCGTTTAAGTTGTCAACAATGAAAAAGGGACCTACGATACGATTCCCAACAATTCCTGACCAAACATTAACTTTTTCAGGATATTGAGTATGTTTCTCTGTCAGTAAGTGATAATCTCAGTGATTGACCAATAGCGGCAATTTTGACGATTAACATGACCGTGAAGTGTAAATGTGCTCTCATCAAAAAACAAAACATCTTCTAATTTGTTCACATTGTTATCTAACTTTAGCATCATTTGTTCACAGAAATACGTTCTTCTATCGAAACCGTCTTCCATGAGCTCTTGAGTCGGCATCATTGTATAGGGATGCATTTGACTTTCCTTTAATACTCGAGAAATTGATGTGTGGTTAACGCTGCTTTTCGACCAGAATGATGTGGGTTTTCTTGAAAGTCAGGCATAATATCCAATTTCGTATTGTCACTTAGAGCATTGGCAGCTACTTTTTTATTTGTTTTACATGAACAACCTCGCGAATTGTTTTTTGGGATGCAGGGGGCAAATTTTCAAAATTTTCGTGAAATAAGAAACTTCATTTTGTGTCCCTGTGTTAACTCCATAACCAATCATTTGTAGAATGTTTATTTTGTGCATTTCTGTTAAATAAATAATTTTTTGATATTATCACGTACAGTTAACTAAATTCAGACGACAATAGCACTGACATTTATCACCATTGTCATGCAGGCAGACAACAAGGCTATGAGTTTTGACGAAAATAAACAAAACTGTTTTTTTTTCATACCAGTAAAAAGTAACGCAGGGATGGTTTTTGCTTACTATCTCGATATCAAGAGTTAACTGGGAATTAAGTATTGAGTAATATAGCGAATTTTTTTATGTTAATTTTTGTAATAAAAACACTTAATATTTTCAAAACAGGTGTAGGACATTGAACATGAATTATGTCTATAATTTTCTAGAGAATCCAAAAATAAATAATATTCAGGGGCTTGCATTTAAAATACCTACCCCTACAAGCCTTCCTTTATTCGTTATAGAATTTATTCCATTTGGCTGTCCACGCTGTATATTTCAAGTTAGCCATCTGTGAAATTTGACCTAACTTTCAGGAATCGTTGCCGAACAATGTTTTCTGAAACAATTTGTATTTTAAATGTTTCGTAATTGTCAGTATTTATTGATAATTTTTAATATTTAGTTATTGACGAATTGATCTCTATAGAAGCTGCCGTAAGTTCTTCATCGTTTAAGGATATCTCAACACTTTTTTCTTTATTTAGCGGTTGATTTTGTGTATGCCATTATGAGTTAGTAATCTCAATCTTTCTATACGTCTTTTAAAGATACTGGAGATATTGGTGTTCTTGATGTTGAACCAGTATATGTGTTCACGCAGACATAAAGTACACAGTATAGAGAATTTTCTTCCATAAACAGACAATTAATGATCCGTTCCATTTCCACAAATTACTCTTACTACACTTGATTTTTTAAATACTATACTATATCTGTTTTTCAGAAATGTTAATATTTGTGAGGAGAGAAATCCAAACTAACGAAAAGATGTTTACGTCCTCAATCATTCAAAAATTACTTAAAATGTTAATTGTTCCATTATAGCGTCAATACATAATTTATATAATGAGGTTGCAAGTTCTAATTGTTCCTTCACTCTTGGAAGTATTTCAGTGGCAGTTAGTTACCCAATATTTATTTATTGAGTCTCATATCACTGTCCGGAAATTTGATAAAATCAATTGCATCCCAACACAGTAAATTGTATACAAATTATTGATGGGAAGAAAATCAATTTATAAAAGAATTTCTTATAAATACAACATAAAAAAATAAAACATTGCTTTTTCGTATTGGGATTTCTGTTTATTACAAATGAAATTCTCTATTTGAAATATTTCGTGGGCCTTCCGAAACAAATAGCTCTCATTAATACTTGGGTAAAAAAAACTCAAGACGAATTTTCAAGATGTGCGGTCCTGTTACCCTCTTCCAGCTGACGCCCATAAATATAAACTTACCCCCGGGTATCCGATAAAACATATCGAAGTGGAAAACCACGAAATATAGCTTGGATGAGATCGAAGAGAATGCGATGTGTTTCGAACCACTTACTAATTTATTACTTACTGCTTCCGTCAGAGTTTTCTATTCAATTTGGGGCGATAAGAACGGACGGAAAATATTTTCCCAGGTTTTCGGATGGACATGACGCGTAGAGATATAATCGGCGTGTCAAGAAAAATTTGATTAGATCGCGGATCATTCCGGCGATGGAAAAAGAGTAATCATTGGCGTCAAGATTTGATGGAAGATTTGGGAGATATTTTGTAGCTAGAGGGATAATGATTCACTGAAAATCATTTATCATCACCTTGCGGAATGTTGTGGGTGAGATAACTGGTAATCTTCAAAATATTTTTTTCTATATCGAAACGAATTATGAAATATTTGAACGTTGAATAAATATGCCTCTGGAGCTTTGTTGATTCTTAAATCATTTTTAACGATTGAAAATATAACATTTCCTCGAAACTAAAAAAAAATATTACAATATAATTGATAAATCAGTTTATGTTTATTTTTTTGGCTCCCATTTCTGAACTATAGTTTCAACACAATTTAATTAAGTATTAAGATGTTTTGTCAAAAATAGTTGGTATAGGTGTCATCTGGCATCTCCTATTCTGAAATTAAATACGTGTAGTTTAGAGGAAATTTCTCTGAACCTGTTAATACATTCAAGCTGTCTTAAAATCAATAAGATAACTGCTTGCAGCTGAGGACCTGACCTAACTTCAACAAATAATAATGAAAATGAAACAAGTAAATTAATGTTTTTGTTAAGACAAATGCAATGTCAGTCAGTAAATCTTCTGATATTGGATTGGATGAATGAAGATGTAAATAATTTGACCATTAGTATCACCAGGCAGGAGAGGGGTGGTGCCATTGGCCCCTTTTGGACCTCTCTCGCTGATAATTTGTGCATCGCTACGTATGATATAATACTTAAAATTATTTAAATTAATACCCAACATTTTAAACGGTAAGGTAATACCTCATATATTACATGCATATGTCTATCTATTTTAACAGCAAACTTACTGTTTAACCTCTATAGACACAAAAAAAGCCAAAATATCCCAATGTGTCTCTTCAAAAACCAAAAATGGCCACCCTCCTAATTCAAACTGTCATCATACATTGTACTGAATCACAGAACATCCGAAGAAACCATAACCCAACAGACAAGCAATCAAAATGTTTAAATTGACAAAGTAATAAATTTCAAAAATGAAGTTATAATTAAATATCACTAGTTAATACATCTGGTTTCACTATAATGTGCAACCCAATCCATGGGTAAAAATAAGAGATAAAGAAAAAATAATTCGTTAGGAAACACAATATCTGAAATTATCAGTCAAGTTGAAATAGACATAAAGGACTAAGGGATGGCAACGCTCTTTTAAAATGTGTTCACCGAAAGAAAAATTATTCACAAAACTATGGTCTCTCATAATAAAACTTAATTTTCAAATACAATATTCAGAGATTATGTTTAACCAAAAGTTTTTGCTGGAACGAATCGACGCTTTCTTTTTAATGTATGTAATCTTAATTGCGCTGAATGTACAACTAAAATGATTTTCATTTATTACTATTCTATAATAATACATATAACGATAAGTTGTCACTTTAACATTCATTTGAAGACAAAAATTTGTCTAGTTGTTATTGGTAACTAACATAAAGAGCGGTACTACACTTATACTGATAATCATGGGCCTCTCCTCGACCTAAACACCTGCGGTGAGCCATTAAACCTATAAATTTGCTGACTTGCCCCCCCCCCTAAACCAAAAAATTTTCCCTTTTTCTGGGACAACTTTTTTCCGATTTGCCACCTCTAAGATTTTCTTTTTCTAATTTGCCCCTCCCTAAATCAAAAGCTGGGTACACCCTTGCTGATAATATTGTTAATAAAAATCTTAATAATATAGAGAATTTCTTAGCCCGCTGTGGTTCTGCCTTGCCATGAACCCTCTCTCGAACAAACTGAACTCGACTAATTTTGGGTTCAGTCTCAAACACAACAACGTACAAGCATTGAAGATAAACCATTTGTTATACATGGACGACTTAAAGTTGATGGCAGCTACGAAACAACAGCTGCATGATATGCTTAAAATAGTAGAAGGGTTCTCTAGTGACATCCATATGAAATTTGGCCTAGACAAATGCCGAATTATTAATATAGTTAAAGGCAAAATACAGCAGGGGCACTTCGAAATGGGAGATGGCACCTCAATTGAATCTATGGGGAAGGTCATACTTATAAATACCTTGGAATAAAGCAGGCTCAACGTATTGATCACATTACTATGAAAAAGGACCTAACAGCAGAGTTTTATAGAAGGGTAAGACTACTGTTGAAAACCAAACTAAACAGTAAAAATCTGTTTCAGGCTATTAACACTTATGCGTGTTCAGTGCTCAGTTACTCTTTCGGTATAGTTAATTGGTGCAAGACTGACATTGAACAATTACAACGAAAAGTTCGAGTTTTACTAACAAAAGCTCAAAATCACCATCCAAAGAGCTCTGTTAAACGTACAACTTTGCCACGGTATGAAGGAGGAAGAGGATTGACAGATCTAAGTAAGCTATTAGATCAACAAATTTCTATTTTGCGTAGTCATTTCCAGAAACTCGCAAAATTTTCTGATCTACATAGAGTCATGTGCCAGGTTGATGACTCAACACCACTGCAACTGACACAACAACATGTCCAATTACACCACCAGACCACAGATCAGAAACTACTGAAATGGAAAGAGAAGCCCCTTCATGGAAGACATATAAATGACGTCAACCAAGATTATGTCGACAGTGCAGCGTCGAACTACTGGTTGATCTCTGGTCATATGTTCCCTGAAACGGAAGGCTTTATATTGGCAATCCAAGATCAGGTAATTCCAACTAAGAACTACCTAAAGTACATCGTTAAAGACCCTTCTATTAACAACGATAGATGCAGGGTACGGTTGCCAAACATCTGAATCTATCCAGCATATCACAGGATGTTGTCAAGCGTTCGCTGCAACTGAATACAAAGAACGACACCATGCTGTGGCAAAAATACTTCACCAGGAACTAGCACAGAAACATGAATTATCACAGTCGGTAAGATTACCATACTATAAATATAAACCAGAATCTGTTTTAGAAAATAACAACTATAAGCTATACTGGGACCGCACGATACTGACCGATCGGTCTGTTGCTCACAATAGACCAGATATAGTTTTGGTAGATAAACTCTCTCGGAAAACAACTTTAATTGACATAGCAATTCCTAACAACAATAATATAAATATCAAGCAGGCTGAGAAAATAACCCAAATATAGAGATTTGGAATTTCAAATAAAGACTCAGTGGAACATGAACAACACACGAACTGTACCAATTGTTATGTCAACGACAGGACTAGTCCCAAAACATCTCTTAAACAAATTAAAATACCTCGGTCTGGACGAACACCTTTACAAACAAATGCAAAAATCCGTCCTGTTAGGAACAGCCCGGACGGTCAGAAAATTTATGGGGAACTGCAGCCACGACGCCAACCACGGGCCTGATAACCTGGCAAGGGCTCCCACAGAGCTAAACCCTTTTGATATGTAGTATATCTGGGGTTTAGTGAATTTTCCCCTAAAGGCACACATAGTGTTAGAGGGAGTGTGATGCCATACATTGTATGGTCAAGTCGGATAGAGAATTTATTATATGTAAATATTGGAAATAATAATGTAGCTATTTCAAGTAAAGAAGTTAATTTCAAAAGATTGAATTCCAAACCTATTTCTATTAGATTTTCGACAATTAAGACAAACAATTTTTTAAATCTGTCGCGTTACTACACTGAAAATATGTGTGTCGGTGTAGTGGTGTATGTAGGAAGTTAGAATAAAATGAGCAAAAATCAAATTCCCTATGTAAAGTCATGCCCTAAAAGGAAGAACTAATAACACAAGAACCGTGAAACATTCTATACTACCAAGCAGTATTGCGTGGTCTTGAAAAATTAATTCATGTGAAAGCGACGAAAAAATCTTAGGATTTCAAAAATTATTAGATGTCGCTAATGTCATTTTGTCACCTGTAATTTTTTTCGTATTAAAACGCACACGATTTAAATTATTTATTTGAGAAATTTAGTTTCATAATTATTAACAATAATAATTAATTTTATATAAATCCCGTGTGGTGGCCGGGTTAAAATAGCACCATGGTATCCACCACCTGTCGTATGAGGCGACTAAATTGGCAGCTGTCCGCTGACCTACTACCTAGCTTTCCTTCCTTCCCCACAACCCGCACGGGATGTTCTGGTTTAAATCATTTCATCTGGGAAGTGATTAGCCCACGGGTCCGAGTTACTTAGGTCACCAGGGTCAGTTGGTGACACCACCCATGAAAATGGAGCCTTCCAAAGAGCTACAGCCCAACAACCAGAAGAACCACAACAAAATTCACCAATACAGTCTCAGCAACAACGTAACCATCACCAACGGAGTCAAACGATAACGAGAAATCCACCCGCGGAAATGAAAAGAAATGAAAAGACAGCGCATGAAATGGACTAGCGCTATGAATAAATAACACTACAAAAACAAAATAATTTTATGAAAATTATCCGAAAGTCCCCTCAAGTAATTTTCTTCATCTGTTTATAACACATGAATATGGATGATAGAGACAACGATGACAAGTTATACATATGGGGTTTAAACAAAACTTAAATAACAATTCAAGTAGTGCCCAGAATGGCTAGGGTGTAAAAAGAAATGGTTTGTTAAATATAAATTAATATTAATGTTATGCGACCTCTGTATGATATTCTAGTAACTTTTCGCTCTGAATAAAATCCATCCTATTGCTGTATTAGCGCCCCCTAATAATTTACTGCATTTTTATGAACACTTTTTATAAACAATTAATTTGTAATATTTAATGGTTTCTTAATAACACTCATAAAATAAGAACTTGTTGCAACAGAAAATAAACGTAAATCGTTAGATCGTGAGAATTTGCTTAAAGTTGTCAGATTTCATGAAAAATCCTTAGACCTGACGACTCTGCTACCAAAGCATATCAACCGGAACAGCTGGCGAAATAGAATAACTCACCCTTAAACGAAAAATCTCTGTAATTTTCGGTAAATGAGGTAAAATAGCTACTCAAACATTCTTTTTTTTTTCGAAAAGAAATGACATTAAATAGTTATTAAACACCTAGTTTCAGTATGCACAACGATCGAAGAGAGAAGTAAATATCCAACTCATTTTTCGGAAAAACCTAGACTATGTTTTGACAAACAAGGTTCAGTAGATAAATGATCTAAGCATGGTCAAACGTTTTGATGATTTCTCTTGGTAAATAATATAGGCACACAACCAACTGCTAATATACAATTAAAATGTTTCAAAATCTTATATAATTTCAAACTGTTCTACTCTTTCTGTATTTTATCGCGAAATAAAGTCCGGCATCCAGGACATTCAGGAAAATCTAGCTTACAGAGACTCCAAATCGGGAGTCGTACTGTGTGTAACGCCGTTTCGCTGTGATTCCTAGGATAGAAATCACACGAAAAAATTCGTAGGTTTACTAAAACCTGTCAAACAAATTACGATACTAATTTTTCGAGATATTTCAATCCATTGAACGCAAGACAATATATTGTTTCTAGTCAAGAACCTTCATCAGTTGCGCTCCCCTCAACTGATTGAATTTTTGAATAATTATTTATTTATATAGTACATATAAATGAATTTAATATTGCGTTCAATGGATTGAAATATCTCGAAAAGTTAGTACTCCTCTTTCTGATAGTAACTTGTTCTGGAATATTTGAATTTAGCGCAAAAAAATAAGTGATCGGTAATAAGAAATTTAAACATAGATTATAATGCAACATTATTTGTTTTTCGGCTAGGAAAATTTATATTTATGTCTGGACAACAGTCGAATAATCATAAATGTCTTGTATATTATATATATTTATTTCTCTTTATTAACAACGAATTAAAATGCGGTAAGGGCACAAGAGTAAATTCAGTTTATATTTAACATATCGCATCCCTCAAAAAATTGAAGCTAACCAAATCGAGTTTGTTTACACTATTGCCACTTTGTTTATTTGTACTCATGTGTTGTATCGATTTTGGTCGATGCTGACACTGATTTAAGTTTTTATGTCCAAATATCAGGTGATCTATACGTTTTAAGTTAAATATTAGTTCAACTGCTTTCATCCAGTATGTGAATTTCAACATGGTCAGCATTTTTCTATGCATTATCTCACCCAAATATCACTCTCGGTTTGAAGGTTTGTTAAATGATAATGATTTCGACATACAATTTTAGAACAAAAATATATAATAATATCTATTATACTAAAATCATTATTTGTGCCAAGTTTTTTCTCCATTCACTTTCGGTAATTTTAACTGGTGCGTTATAAAACATACAACACTATAGCTGCAGTGATAAGAGGTCCACGATTTAAAAAAACTTCTAAATATACATATGTATTTTAATAAATTCTATCGGTTCAATATCGCAAAGATTCACACTAAATTAAACGTCTTTATTTTATACAAAAACACACTGACTAATACCATTAGCTGGAGTGCTACACGCTGCTTCCAAATCAAACTGCCACGCAGTGAGCACCAGTGTCTTATATAGGATTCACTCGTTAGAAGAAAAAAATTAAACCATATCAATTGAATTAATAAGCAGATATGACTCGGTATATATGTATATAATGCAAATATTGTTTCAGTACTGTAGTTAAATCAAGAAATAAAAATGATTTTCCACTGAATTTAAATAAAGATTCACAAAAAGTACACGAACATAAATTCTAAGTGATTAACTTTCTAAATTTTGTAAGATATGCCAGGATGGTTATTTGGAGAGAGTCCGCTTAACAACTGAGAATTTCATCGTACCAAAAATTATGAATTACACATATTTCCAAAAATGGTAACATAAAACGATTATTTCCGGACTAATCTGTGTAATGCCCAAACACAACTTTTGTTATTGGAATCATATTTAACAGACTTGCATCAACTCAGGAGAACTTTATGCTCTTGTTAAAGAATCTTAAAAATGATGAAAAATATAGTTTGAAGACGCGAGATGTAAGACCGACATCTAGGAAGAGAGTATGAGAAAAATATAGTGTCTGAACTGTGATTTTAAATATCTTTTCTTGCTGTGGACCGCTTCAGTTCTCCAATGCACGCCAAGGGTATTAAACCAAGCTAGTATTTTCCATAAACGGGACCTTTGCGTTCTCCACCACCCTATCGTCCCGGAACTGGTAGTATTCTAGTGCCTAGAAATACAAAAAATGAGTTGCAGCCTAACTTTACTACGAGAATAAACACATAAATGTATATATAGATGATGATTTGAGTAATACACTTATTACAAACTTACACTTTATTTAAAAAATTGTGACATTTGTTCCGCGTCCGATGGAGCTTAATCATACAATAGTAGTACCTTAAGAAATTCAATACTTATAAACTAAATAGAATATAAAAAAGGAGTTTACAAATGTTTCTTTAATCTTCTAGTTGTGTTAATATTACTAAGAAATTAGGATAAACAATAAAAGCGATATATAAGATTATGGGTTTTTCCAGATGTAATTTACACAAAGACCTACCATTGAATATGAAGGTTAGGTTTTTATGGTTCTAGGGTGATTCAGGTAAATCGTAATAGTTAAAATTTGCTTATTTTGACATTTATTTGATAAATTATTATATCTAATACTAACTGATTATGTAAATAAATTTAGTTATTTGATCATTGAGTAAATTTTCTGAGTATTTTAATGTATGTATATATGGACACGCCTTCATTAATCAAAATACTTATCTATATATTGAATATTGTAGTTGCGCTATTGATTTCCAGGCAAAAATGAGCCCAAAAGGCCCAGGTGATACTCGATACATCAAATATCGATTATTTGATATAAAAGATGAGAAAAAAAAACTAATCTAATATTTTCAAATACCTAGAGATATATGTCAGATTTGTTTAATAGATAAATGTATGTATGTATTATGACCAAGATAAGTTGCGATCCGGCTGGAACTTTGGTTTCATTAGTTGTCCTCGTTCTTTCGTCGTGCTAATTCTACCTGATAATCGATGGGTGGCGCCACGCGACAATTAGTTCGAGCAATACATCCAAAAAAAATTCATTAATATTATCTAGATAATCACATTGACAAGTATTAACATTGACATAATAATAGTGCAATGTTTACAGCTGTAATAATCTTAAATTACATTGTCACACCTTAATGCCGCCCCTGGGCACCGGAAAAAATGCCGCACCAATACTGAAATTTTATTCAAACTTATTTTTAGTGTTCTGTATATACAATATCCGGATACCCTTATAATATCACTCCGGATTTCTGCCTCTGTCACATCACAGCAATTTTCTCCTAAACTACTGGACAGAAGAGGTTGAAATTTGGTACCAATTTATAGTTTGGTGAGCCGATCAGGCGTACATATCGCAAAAGAAGAAATTTTGATTTTAGGGGTGCTTCTGGGGGGACAAACTAAAAAAATCGACGGTTCTCCCCCTGATCTCCGAAACTACTGAGCCTAAAATTTTGAAAAAAATAGGAAATATAGAACGTTGCCTGAAATTTACAGGAAAAATAAGGGAAACTATTAATATTAATTTTGGGGGCAAATTATAGAATTAAATAAAAATTTAAAAATAAAAAAAAATTCAAACGCATCATGTAATATATCAAATGAAAGGTCTCATTCTGAGGAATACAAATATATTTTTTTCATATTTAAAAAAAATATATTTAAAAAGATATTAACGAAAATATACCAAAATTTACCCATCCCCCCTTATCACCGAAACTATAAAATGTAAAGTTTTGAAAAAAATTAGAGGTATAAGTTCTGACCTTAAGTTTGCTGGAAAAATAAGGAGAAACCGCTACTTTTAATTTTGGGTGGCAAATTAAAGAATTAAATGGAAAATATAAAATTAAAATTGTTTCTAACCTATCATGTTATATATCAAATAAAAGGGTTCATTATGACGAAAACAATTTTTTTTTTTCATATTTTTAAAATAAATAATTAAAAAATATTAACAAAAATATAAAAAATTTTACCCATCCACCCCTATCTGCGAAACCATAAGCTGGAAAATTTTGAAAAAAAATGAAGGTATAGCCCCTCACCTGAACTTTACTGGAAAAATAAGGAAAAACCCCTAATATTCATTTTGGGGGGCAAATTATAGAAATAAATGAAAAATATAAAATAAAATTGTTTCTAACCCATCATGTTATATATCAAATGAAAGGGCTCGTGATGAAGAAAACAAATATATTTTTTTCATATTTTTAAAATAAAATAATTAAAAGATATTAACAAAAATATAAAAAACTTTACCTATTCCCCACCTTATCTCCGAAACCATAAGCTGAAAAATTTTGAAAAAAATGGAAGTATAGTCTCTTACCTGAACACTGGGGGAAAATTATAGAATTAAATTGAAAATAAAAAATTATAATTGTTTCTAATGGGTCATGTAATATATCAAATCACAGGGCTCATTATGACGAATACAAATATATTGTTTAATTTTTTTTAAATAAATATTTTAAAATATATTAAAAAAATATTTTAAAAAATTACACATTTCCCCCATTATTCCCCAAACTATAAGACCTAATTTTTTTTTGTTTATAGGAAAAATATGAAAAAATTCCTAATTCTATTATTTGGCCCCCAAATAATAGAAATAAACGGAAAATCCATTATTAGAAAACCCCCATAGTAATTTTAGGGACAAATTATACAATTAAATGGAAAATAAAGAATTTTCAAACGCATCATGTAATATATCAGATGTGAATTACAAATATATCATATTTTTAAATAATTTGTTTAAAAGATATTAACAAAAATATTAAACATCGACTTTCCCACTTTAGAAACTACACTATTTAAATTTTGAAAAATATATTTTATTTGTATTTTTTAATAATTTGAATAACAGATTTAATAATTTATAATTTAATATAATTTAAAACTTGACCTATTTTGCCCTTTATCTTCCAATCTACAGAGCCTCAAAACTCAGACAGTAGATTATAACAGACTTCTCTGAAAGATTATTAGTAAAGTAAAACTCTAATGTTAATTTTTGGGGGCCAAATTAGAAAATTAAATACATGTGTATTCTGATAAAAATCAAGCGAATCCTGAAGCAGATAAAATAAAAAGTCTATGTGTGGAAAATCAAAGAGTATATTTTTTATAAATTTAAAACTCCTCCTTTAACCGATATTAGGGTAAATATAAGAAAATGCACTCATTCCCTGCTTGTCTGAAACTGGAATATTAGAATCTTGAAGGTGGTACGGAACCCTAAGTATGCGAGTCCAACTCGCACTTGACCAAATTATTTTAAATTAAAATAACTAATTTATTGCAGAAAATTTATTATATATTATATATTTTCAACACATAAAGAAATATTTGTTTTATTTTTAAGAATTATAAATTTTACACCAAGGGTAGATCGTAAATGTATTACATTGATTAATTAAAATTTATGTTTTGAAAAATGCAGATATAACTCCAAAATATTTTCAATATTTCGAAAAAACTACTAATTTAATTCTTTTAATCCAGAAAATAAAAAAATCGAATGTTAACCCAAATCTTCAAGGAGATTAAATAAATCACATTGATTTACTAACTTTTACTTGAATGGCCAAAATTATAATTTACAAATAATGCCCTAATGAACTGAATTTCTTAAATTATCAGTTACAGAAAAAATGATTAATTGTAAGAATTAATATATTGAGCAATCTTAATAAAACGGATTTTTTTAATTTCTAATTTTGCCTCTCTATAAAATTTGCCGCCCTGGGCTCTTACTCCATCTGCCACTAGTGTAAATCCACCGCTACTCACACCCTTATATAAATCTTCTCCATCTTTGTAAGGAGGAGGCAAAACAGCTATTTCGCGGACACGTGTATTTCTCAAACGAGTCGTCCTGTACGCACCTATCGCTTAACAAGTTGAATTACTGAGATCATAAACTAAAACTAGTATTTATATGTCAATATATCTAATAAATAATTTCTAATATTTGTATTGTTCAAAGTGTCTAAGCTATCTAATTGTTAGCAGTTTGTCGAATGACAATGTCCTGATTTTAACTGTCCGATCAATGAAGGTAGGGCTTAAGTATCCACCCGACAGCCGACTTAAGAAACCAGCGAAGTCATGCTAGTGCTTCCATAACACATTACCTGATTTTTAGCCTAGCCTGACCAAACTGATATAAACGTCAGACCAAGTCAAGACATGTGACCATTTTATATTGAACACGTAGAAATGTTAAAAAAGTTTGGCTTAAAAACACCATCAACTTATACCCTATTTATCAAACAAATTTCCCTTTAATTCCATCACAAGTAATAAACTACATATAGCCTCAAAAATGAACTCACTACATAATATTAAATAGGAACCAATATATAATTTGAATTAGCGAAATCAAAAAAAAAACGTCAATAAGGATACCAATACAACTCTCCCTCACAAAACATACTCAGGCGAAGTAACGGGCAAGAGTTAGAAAAAATACCGTTCAGTATAGAAAACGGTTTCAACGAAAGCGAAACATGCGCTTTTGCAAACATTGGGATAAATACTAGGTTAAGGTACCATTTCATCAATAACAATTCTATAAGAAAAAATGTAAGAAGTATAATGACTTTATTCAGCATATTGTATTAGGTGTGATTTAACAAAAGGATGTATATTAAGAACCCCAGAACTCCACATAAAATAGATAAATTGTTGCTAATCAAATTTGTTCCCTTCACAAAATAATTGGAAACATTTATAGAAATTTGCAAGCGTCACAGCAGATGTATTCTCGTAAATTTAAACGCTTATATAAGTATGAAACAGAACAGATAAAATAAGCTAAATTATTGAATTGCTCGGCAGCTTTTACGGCAAAATTGTTTCAAAATTTTGCGTGCCCTATTCATGAATGCTTCCCATTCATTATTTATTCAAATTTAAATTTCAACATCTTGTGGGAGTGAAAATCTGAATAAAGTCAATCCGAAATTAGAAAGCCCTCACAAAGTTTGTCGAAGACAGAAATGTTCAGCGTTTAGATAACACACAGATTGTTTAATCCCGGTTGCCTAATTACATTCGAAAGTTGGTTTAAGACAAATAAGATCGCTTAAGTTCAGTTCATTTCACTCCTTAAATAAACCATTTCCGTAATAGATACATAACCAAAACAATGAAATTTCGCAGCAAAACAAATCGTTGCCTGATTTCCGGAAAGTAATATATTCAGCGCTCTCCGAAAATTCATGTTAAATTAGAGGGAAAATAATAATATACAGAAAGCTTGTGTTTTCCAAAAAATATCTTCAAGCTACTAAAATGATGGGATATCCTAATTAGCTGGTAACTGATACCAAAAATAATTACATCAACCCTTTAGCTGGCAGAAGGTAATAACTGAGGATTCGATTTGTTGTTTCACTTAACAATATGTTTGCAGGAAATAAACACAGTTACCGTCCGTATTTTTTGATGAATTAATACAGGCTCAAAAATATGTTACAAACTTTACATGAAAATTTTACCATGCTCGAAGCGGGCGTACATTTGCAATCCATTATATACATTCTGTGCGACAAAAGTATGGAGCTTAAATAACATTTTGTTTCAACGTGACAATTTTTCGCTACCAGCACAATGAATGTGGGCGTTTTAAACATACACCGAATATTAGTACCTCAATTCTTAAGACAACCAGCCAGGGGCGTACCCAACTTTTGGTTTAGCGAGGGGCAAAATTAGAAAAAATATTGTCCTAGAGGGGGGCAAATTGGAAAAATTATTGTCCAATAAGACTCATTTTTGAATCGCCATTGAGCATAATTCCACATCTAAGAATTCAACCCGAGTGAGGCGGCAGTGAAATTATTGGGCACATCATCGATTCAAAATTTATTTTGAGAAGTGAAAAGTTCCACCGTCATATTCAGTGATTTTTGTGCAGGTGATAATAGACTCGTTCCAATCCGACCAATATCCCATACACAACGTGCGGCAGTGACGTCGCTGTAAATGGTAACTCTCAACGCACCAACTATAACCAGTTGTGTAAACAAAAGAAGCCATATTATTTAAATGATGTAATGTAATTTGCACTCCCATATATCAATCTAATAAAATCTTTAATTTCTGGAAATCTAATTCAGCAATCTATCGCTGCAGAAAACGAAGATACAAATGAGCAAGTATGTTTAATATCAGAATCAGACCAAATAATACAGTCACAATCTGCAGGCAAATCACAATCAATCCTCCAGTCGTTGGGTCCATCGGATTCATCATCAAGGTCACGACCGGCGTCATCTTTACACCTACATTCACCTTAACCTTGACTAAAGGAAACAAATAACCGACAACCTGATGTTGAAAAACAAATTTTAGATTATCTGAAAACATATGAAAATAATCATAGGAAAATGTTTTTGCCGAGCCTTCTCCCTGATGTCGAAGCGAAATTTTTACTGATAATCATTCCGATCGTGGACATACAAGTGCCATAAATTATAATGTGTTAAACGACACAAATTCCAATTTCACTATATTGCAATAAACTTCGTGGGTTCAAATTAAATTTAAAAGCTGATATTCACTTTCACTTCTAGAACATTCTTTACACACACATAATATTTCCAATATTTATGTACAACAGGTGATCGCTCCGAAAACAATTCACACCAAAATATAAACTTAACTAACATGAGCTGAACTAACTCTGAAATGTACAACTGTCCTGTTCATAATTAACATCGGAATTTTCTCCGTCTTTATGGATAGGTATTCCATTATTGGTAGACTGTTCGATGTCAACGCTTTTTGCTCCATAGAAGATTCCGGATAGTGCCTTTTTTATTATCCTAGACGGTTAATATTTTATTTTCATCTGAATGACTTATGTAAGTGTCTCCAGTGGCCGATAATATTAAATATGATTTGACAGTTTGTATTGGGATTTAAAACTACCTTAACGTTTTGACAAAAGATTCGTTATTTGAAAAAATTTTCTGACCACTTTGAGATATCACGGAACTAATCCAATCTCTTTTCAATTTGTCCCACGTTCCGAATAAAATTTTTCAAATTTTATAATAATAATAATACCTCCAACAAGGCATAGAGTATATGAGAATAGGTAAAAATAGTTTTTCCCCATTTTCTAAGAAACGGTAAAAGCTATTTTAATGAAAAAAATATGGGACCACTTCGTTATCCCCCCAAATGGGATCCAGCAAAATGGTCGAAATTCCTCGAACCGTTTCCGAGTAATCGGTGAACAAACTTTAAAAAAACAGATATAGACGAATTGAGAACCTCCTTCTTTTTGAAGTCGGTTAATAAAAAATATTTAAAAAAAAATTACCCATTCCCCCCGTTATTCCCCAAACTATAAGATGTAATTTTTTTTGTTTACAGGGAAAATATGAAGAAATCCCTAATATTAATATTGAGGGCCAAATTATAGAATTAAACGGAAAATAAAAAAATATTTTTTAACGCATCATGCAATATATCAAATGAAAGGGCTCATTATGAGGAATACAAACAAATAAATATTTTTCATATTTTTTAAATTAATTGTTTACAATATATTAACATAAAGATATAAAAAAATTCATTTCTGGCTTTATTTCTGAAACCATAATACCTAAAATTTTGAAAATAATTAGGGGTACTGGAACTCACTTGAAATTTATAAAAAAAAATTATTAGAAAACCCGCATAGTAATTTTAGGGACAAATTATACAATTAAATGGAAAATAAAAATTCAATTTCATTTCAAATGTAATATATCAGATAAAAGGCTCATTATGTGCATTATAAATATATCAGATTTTTAAATCATTTGTTTAAAAGATATTAACAAAAATATTAAACTTCGACTTAATCCCCACGTTAGAAACTACGCTATTTAAATTATGAAAAATATATTTTATTTCTATTTTTAAATAATTTGAATAACAGATTTAATAATTTATAATATAAAACTTGACCTATTTTGCATTTTGTCCTTTATCTTCCAATATACAGAGCCTCAAAACTCAGGCAGTAGATTATAAAATGCTTCTCTGAAAGTTTATTAGTAAAATAAAACTCTAATGTTAATTTTTGGGGGCCAAATTAGAAAATTAAATACATATGTATTCTGATAAAAATCAAGCGAATCCTGAAGCAGATACAATAAAAAGTCTACGTGTGGAAAATCAAAATGTATATTTTTTATAAATTTAAAACGCTTCCTTTAAAAGATATTAGGGTAAATATAAGAAAACTCACTCATTCCCTGCTTGTCTGAAACTGGAATATTAGAATCTTAAAGTTGGTACGGAACCCGTAGTATGCGAGTCCAACTAGCTCTTATTTAAGTATAGCTCGTTTAATTCTAGAACCAAACAGGGCAACATAGAAACTTACCTTTATTGATGAAAACTCTACGACCTAGAAGAAACACCTGAATAATGTTCCTCAATTTTCGGAATATATTAATGCACTTGGAGTTTTTGTAAATAACTCAAAAATAATTAATAACACAGGTTTATGATTCAAAGTTTATGAAAACTTCGGGTTCTAACATTTTTCCTACAGCTATTTTATAAATATACAGCTTTTTGAGAGGGGCTAGAAAATATGCTCTCTTTAAGTATCATTGGATGCGAAGTTTATTTTATTTATTTAAACTGTTTTTCTGATAAAAATACATATTCTAGATTACATTCTCTATTCTTTTTCTATGTATAAAGAAAGTAATAGGCAGGATTTGATTTTCTAATAATTTCTATAATATATAAATGTCGCAAATTTGACGTTCGTAATAAATAGCAAAAACAGAACTCTAGATACAAATTAGAAACAAATTTTCAGTGTGCTTCGGCATGATTGAGATATAACGTACTATTTTAAGAGAGTCCAAACCTCTAATTTCCAGTTTTTTAAATATCGTAGATAATTTCTATGTAAAAGGTTTCAGTGTGTTGACTATACGAACTTACATGGTTATGAGTATATAATTTCATTATATATGTGATAATGTGATAATTAAAAAGTGCGCGTTACCTGCAAATTGCAACGGAACAATTTATTACACAATGGCATGCCCTTAAAAAAGTTAATTTCCCCTTCTTTATTTGTGAGAGATCAAAAACTGCAATGAACTTCTCACAAACAAAAACAATAACATTAGGTACATTCACTTATCCATCTACTTGATGTTGTTGACCTCTCAACATCTTAAAATAATGGCTCTTTCAAGTTGGAATTCCTGCAGTAACAACTAGCAATGAAAAGTAACTTTCAAACTCATTATACGTTCTCATGTGTTGCCATTTCCTCGACTTTCGACCCTTTCCAGTCCTTCACTCTCATAACTCAACTTGATTTCTCCTTCTGTGCCGTAACCTCTTGAGTACTCTTAACCTGACAAAATTCTAAGGCCATTATAAGCTTTTTAACAGACAAAAAGGCTTTAGTATTTTGATATACGTTAGGGGTTTATCTTCTATTATCTTGAGGAATTATATTATACACAAACAATAGAAATACTATTGTAGTCTCTAGATACGAATTATATTTACAAGGTGCGTCGCTAACAATGAGGAAGTAGTTCTTGTTAAATACGAGTATTAAATTATATTGTGCAAGACAATTTTATTATTTTTTGTAAATATTATGTAACATTCACCTTACTTTACAGTTTACTAGTGTTCTCGACAATCATTAACTATATGAAAGCAGGCAAATGTAATATGAATATACTTTTCGTGTCATTTGTCATATAAAGTGTGGGTAAGAAAACAACCAATGTTATTAAAAAAATTATTATCAGTACCTCTCTCTACCCCGGCTATTTGTCCAACGGGGCTCCGGTCAAAAATTAGTTCTAATCCAAAAAAACAGCGATCAACTACTGCAGGCTCGATGTATAAAGAGTGGTTCTCCGGAAATACCATCGATGCATGGTGTAAAAAGCAAAATTTCTAATAATTTGACAGTATACTAACGTCTGTGGGGGACATTTAGTCAAAATAGTAGATATCAACTTTTTTATTTTAAACCGAAAAATTTATTAAATCTTTGAATAATAAAATTCTAGACATTTCTCATGTTTAATGTCCTATACAAAAGTCTTACCGATTTTGACATATTTAAATTTTTATGGCGGGATAGATTTCATAGGGAAGAGTTTATAATCATAACCTTCTGATATTGATATCTACTTCATTAAAATATAATCCCGAAGCACAAATTTCAGTTATAAGTTTTTCACTGTCAAACAGATGGTCTTTAATTCCTAACACGAGAACTAAATAAGGATATATATACAAAAGTTTTAGTTAAGCAACTAAAAACAGTTATGCGTTAAATTTCCAATTTGTAATTACTAAATATGAAATTTCATCATATTGTTATAAATTTCGACAAATCGCAGGGTAATCGCAGCTCTTTTCCGAATAGGACCCTGACTGGAGTCAGGCCTGTACTAATATGCACGGCTGAGCGATATGCCAACAGGAACAGGGGGATATGCTCATCCCAATCACGCTGGTTATTGCTGACGACCTTGGGTAGGTGTTGTTCCAATGTCCTGTTAAATCTTTCCACCATTCCGTCTGACTGTGGGTGCAATGGTGTTGTTCTCGTTTTCCTGATCCCCAACATCGTGCAGACCTTCTTGAATACATTCGATTCGAAGTTACGCCCCTGGTCTGAATAGCTGTTCTACTAGCACCGTCACTACCGTGGTTGCCTCTTGATTTGGTATCGCATCTGCCTCAGGCCATTTGCTGAAGTAATCCATTGTGACCAGAATGTATTTTTCCCCCTCTCAGGCTCGGGAAACGGACCGGCGACATCGATGGCAATTCTCTCAAATGGGACGCTCACATTGTACTGCTGCATTCTGCCCTTGGTCCGGGTTTTCGGGCCCTTACTGGTGGCACAGGTGTGACATTTCCCGCACCAAGCTCTGAGATCTTCGAAGTAATTTACCCAGTAGTGCCGCTGGCAAACTTTGTCTAGTGTTTTGTTCATGCCCAGATAGCCCCCGATAATCCCATCATGTACTTTGGTCAGGATGACTGGTACCTTTTTCTTCGGAACTACCAGTTGGGACTTGGTTTCTCGGCCCAGTGCTTTCCCAAACTCGCTTGAGCACTCCATTCTATATTGGGCCCATAATGATTTCAAGACGCCCGAGTATCTAGCTACCTCGTCCCATCATGGCCTGGGTGCCCCTCTCTTTTTGAGTGACAGGATTGGTTCGATGTCTGGGTCAGCCATTTGGTCCTGAATGCACTGTTCCGTTGTCCAGACTTCATTGGCCTGCACTGGGACCTTTTTGATGGAAATCTCGCTGTTCTGTCTTCAGGCAATGTCCGCATTCTGCTCTACAGGGTCTTCTTGATAGCAAATTGAAATCGTATTGTTGTGAGGTATTTGTGGAAATGGTCTACCGCCCTTATTATTGCAAGCAGTTCTTTTCTGGTGACGCAATAGTTTCAGTCCGGTTTCGAGAATCCACGGCTGTCGTACTCGATCACCTTCACTTCACCATCTTGCACCTGGGATAGAATGACCAAACCTCTGTTGCTGGCATCGGTGTCTAAGATGAACTTGCCGGATTGCGTATGAAATGCTAGGATTGGGCTAGAAAAGAGTGTCGCCTTCAGTCTTCTGAATGATATTTCGCAATCTTTATTTCAAACGGAAGGCTTTTTTTCAGTGATCTGCCGATGTAGAGGCGCGGTAATGGTGGCAAATCCCTCCAAAAATCGCCTGTAGTATGAACAGAGATTCAAGAAGCTTCGGAGTTCATGCTTGTCTCTTGGGAATGCCCAATCACGAATGATTTCTACCTTGTCCTCGTTGGTGCGGATTCCTGACTCAGAAACGACGTAGCCCAAAAACTCTACTCCTTTTTGGAACATGGGGCACTTCTTCGGGTTGAGTCTCATGTTGGCGTTCTTAATTCTGGAGAATACTTCACACAGGTTCTTCAGATGGTCGTCGAATGTCTGACCAATGACCAGAATGTCGTCGAGGTATACTAAGCACGTTCTCGATGTCAACTCATAGCGGGAGCATTACATAACCCAAAGGGCATGACCGTGAATTGAAACAGCCCTTTACTGGTGGAGAACGCTGTCTTCTCTCTATCGTTTTCGTGTAGACCAACCTGCCATCATCGATGAGCAAAAGTGGTAAATGTTGACTTAAAAAGCCAAAAATAAGTTTCATTAAATTTGTCGGTTTCCGAGAAATAATGATTTTTTCATAAAAAATACCGCACTTGACCACTATCGGATAACTGAATGTGTCCCAGATGATAAACCTGCTTCTATTCAATTTAGAACAGTGTATTACTTTCTATTTCGGATATATTGAATTCTTTCTGAAATAGTAGTAACCCCCATTTCCCCCATTTAATATTTGCATTATGACAAAATGACAGATCTTGTATTACTTACGTCAATTTAAAAAAATGAATCATTCTTTAATTCGTATGTCTCTATTACTTTAGGTTCCAGAAAAATAGTATTTTTTTAAATATTTCCCCACATGTCAACAATAACTTGATTAAATTCTAGCAAAATGTTAATACCGTTATTATTTGCTTGGGGAGAGGAATATATACACCAATTTTCATTCCCGTCTCACATTGTTTTTTTTATTTTAGAAAAATATGTATTTGTAATTTTTAATTTTGAAATATATTGTTGAATAGTATATTAACTTAATTTCTCAGGGTCATTTTTACTTGGGTTCAGAATCGTCAAATTGTAATAAATGCAATATTTACTTACCTTTTTTATCTTTTACTCTCTCATCTATTGTTTCTTGATAATACTATATCTGCTTCACTTTGTCTTTTGATTTTCTATATGAAAGTAATTTGAAAAAAAGGTGCCAATTATTATGGTATAATGGATAAACAATGAATGTCAAACTTTTAAACTTATTTACACTTTATTATTTTTACTCTCCCAGAACAAATTATAATTGCTGAAGATAAATTTCCAAATGTTTCTGTTACAATAAATTAATAAACAAAAATCAATATAATCAATTACCAACTATCAACATTAATGTACTAGTACATTAAAAATTTATCTTTTATCAAGAAAATTTTGTGACAATTTTGTAATTCTTAACTTTAAAACCTTTTTCTTTAAAAACTCACTTTTGTATGGTATATTTTAATTTTCCTTTCCAACATCTAGCGGTATTGAATATACTTTACGACCTGTTCTCATACCTATCAACTATACGCAAAAAATGGCATACAAATTTTGCTTCCTACCTTTTCTTTTCTGAGGACTTGGGTCCTGGGCTTAATGTATTTATTTAATTCAACTATTTATTCTTATAACACATATGTGTTCTTTCATTAATAATATTTATTGAAACCTAAATTTCTCAGAGTATTAATATGTTATTATTTAATGATTGCTAGTGTATTGAATTTGCCACTAAAATTTATTTTCACATTAGTTTCAATTCCAAATTTTATCCTTTTAGGAGTATAATGTTTTTCGCAAATTTCACCAATCTGTGTGTATCTGCTATTAAACAAAACAATATTAGTTAAATCTGTCCACAACAAGAGAAGAAATCAGGTAAAATACTTTTGAAAAAATCTGTGTTAAAATTCAAATTATTACCGCCATGAGTTCTTTAAAGCTTATTATTAATTAATTAATACTTTTGTATCACTTACACAATTAAGTTTTCAAATGAAATTCATTTAGAAACAACTATATCATTTATTTAAGAAAACTCCGAGAAGTTATCGGAATAGCAAAATGTCAAGATTTTCTTCATATTTTACACACAATTAAAGTTATTGTTGCAAAAAATAAATTTCAAGATAAATGGAAAGTAACAAAGAATCCCAAATTCTGTCAAATCTGCCCATTCACTTCATAAATCACTCAAAATCTTAGTTTCAAGAAAATATAAGAAATCTACAAAATGTATTGAAATTAGTTTGGTACCACATTCTAAACTACCCTGGAAAACTTTGGATGGAAAAATTTATAATTGAATTCCTTCCGCCATGAACAACGGGAATGATGTTTCCAATTCATTTGCAAACTATTTTTAAGTAATTTTGAATAACATCCCATTACGAGTACACCAACTCCTAATATAATATTAAGCTCTCATGTCTTGACAGCCTATCGAAAATAGTTGTGGACACAAATACTAGTTTTAAAAATGTAGACGTTAATAAAGGCGATGGACCTCAAAAAGTCCTGCTACTTCATGCAAAATATCCAATTGTGAAAATATTTTCAAAACTGAAAGATCTACTGCCTAATTATAGACCAATATGTGAACAATGTATATTCGTTAAAATATTTGAATGTTTCATATGGGATTATCTTTATAACCTTCTAAATTGTTCTATCATTCCTGAACAACACGGTTGAAGGTACTACAATATATAGATATAGTGTATTATCTAAAATACTGCAACATTAAAACTAGTTCAGCCAATGGACTGTTATCTAACTTTCGGTTTTCACAAATCTATAGAATAAGCAAAATATATTTTTGGGTATAGGTTGTGCCACGTTCAAAAAATACAAATCAACCCACCGGATAAATCGAGAGTGCCGAGAGCTTTACGTAACTCAAAGATCCTGTAATAATCTACAGACCTTAAAAGGAAAGAGTATAGGTTATTTCTCTTTAAGAATCATATTCAGTTGGGCTAGACCCATAGTTAGTAACATAATTGCTTTGAATATCATAAATCAATGTTGTTATAAAATTTATTCCACTCCGTCCTTGGCGAAAACAACGTAAAGCATTATTCATCCCAATTAAACATCAATCGCTGGGATAGTAAAAAAGAAGAGCTAGAAGGTTCGGATGGAAAAAAACCTGTGAATCTGGACACTGTGCGAACAAAGGTAGAACTACCAGAAAATACTTCATACGCTATATAAAGCAATATTAATTTCAGTAAAAGTTAGTTAGTTTAGTGCGTTCAGCTTATTTCGTTGTTATGATTTCGATGTAATTGTATAGAATCAGCTGTTGAAAATATCTGATGTAAATAAGAGTTCTAGAAATTTTAATTAATTTGAACCCACAAAATTTATAACAATTTGGTGTCGAAGTGCAGGATTAATTAAAGTTAAAATCGTATTTGAATTATGGAAACCCGAAGTATGGAAAAACAGGAAAATGGAAAAGACTACCAAAAAACTATTCAAACAGGTTACGGATGGAACAGAGGAAGAATAGCTCAAATCCTCGAAAAACGTGACAAGAAGGAGAAATAATATCAAGAAGTAATTCAACAAATGTTACTAAAATCTTTTGATGAAAAACGTAAAATAGAATTGGAAAATATTGTCACTGCCATGGAAGAAAAACAACAAAATTACGTTTCTACGATGAAAAGCGAACAACAAAATCTTGTTACCACGATGAAAAGTGAACAACAAAATTTAATTGCGGGATTATTTTTGAAATTTGTAGACAAACAATATCAAACTGAATTGACGAGACAAAATAATTTTAATTTGAACACAAACAAGGCCAAACTGAAGAAAAAAGACAAATGCAATTTCAGCAATTAATGCAAATAGTATCTCAAGTTAATGTAACAGTTAATGAAAGAATGCAAATAGTTGAGTCCGATATAAAAAATGATGACATTAAGACCATAAAAAATACCGTGGATATTCTTGAAACCAACGTAGATGACCTCAATTCCATCCAAAGTAAAGTAGAAGAAAAAATCAGCGCCATCCAAAACAAAGTAGAAACAGAAAATGCAACAGGACTTACAGCTAGGAAAATACCAGAACACTGTGAGTACCAAAGGTTCCGTTAGTAAACCACCCACATTTGATGGCAGTTCATCTTGGCGCATGTATAAACGGCAATTTGAAGCCGTGGCTGCAGCTAATGGATGGGATAACCAAGAAAAATCTTCGTCTCTTGTAATTTTCTTAAGAGGTCCGGCCTTAGAACTCCTCCAAAGCATTCCAGTCGATGAACAAGGCAATTTCGACAAGATCATCGCCATCCTGGACAAAAGATACGACAATGGACCTAATCAGCCAGCATGGGCATCTTCAACCCGAGATATGATGTTCTTTGGTTCCTAAATGAGGAATTTCTATTGACACGGCCCGTCAACAGCTCAGCGACCTCCATAAATATTGTAGCAAAATCCTCAGCCAAAATTCCCGGTCGAACGGAACAGATTATGCATGGGCAGCTAGAAAGCAATCCTTGGAGCTGCGTTGGAATGGTGGAGCCTGTACACTCAGCTAATGACTACTTAGTTGGACGGGCTATAGTTAAAACCGGACGAGATATACCAATTAGAGTCATGAATTTGTCCAACAACGACATCAGAATTGCCAATGGTTAAGAGATAGCTTGTTTTGAGCCAGTCAATTGCGAAGAAGAGTACCAGACGTCAGTGAAGGACGCCAGTAAAGAGTTCCTACAACAGTTTGCTGATCATTTGACACGCCTTACACCAGAGGAACAGAAGAAAGCCAAACAATTTATCACAAAGCACTGGCAAATTTTTAAGAGTCAAGATGGAACCACATATTTTTCTAAAATAAAAAAAAACAATGTGAGACTGGAATGAAAATTTGTGTATATATTCCTCTCCCCAAGCAAATAATAACGGTATTAACATTTTGCTAGAATTTAATCAAGTTATTGTTGACATGTGGGGAAATATTTAAAAAGATACTATTTTTCTGGAACCTAAAGTAATAGAGACATAAGAATTAAAAGAATGATTCATTTTTTTAAATTGACGTAAGTAATACAAGATCATTTTGTCATAATGCAAATATTAAATAAGGGAAATGGGGGTTACTACTGTTTCAGAAAGAATTCAATATATCCGAAATAGAAAGTAATACACTGTTCTAAATTGAATAGAAGCAGGTTTATCATCTGGGAAACATTCAGTAATCCGATAGTGGTCAAGTGCGCTATTTTTTATGAAAAAATCATTATTTCTCGGAAACCGACAAATTTAATAAAACTTATTTTTGGCTTTTTAAGTCAACATTTACCACTTTTGCTCGTATAACTATTACCTGTCAATTTAAATGAAAATTTATCATTCTGTATTGTTAGGGCTTCGGTGTTGCATGGTAAAAATAGAGGATAAAAATACTAATAAGTTATTCCAAGTAGAACTAAACAGTTGAGAATAATTAGCAAAACACTACACAATAAATAACATATTTACTCTTGCTAGGTACACAAGGTAAATGTAAACAACAAAAGGTGATCATTCCGTACAAATTAATTACCTACCTATCTAGTATTTTTTTGAAGTCGGTGACAAGCAACAATCATGTTTGTTACAGTAGTAGATAAGTAAGCAATGCAATATTTTAGTTAGTTTGCTTGGCGCCGACTTCAAAAATGTACTAGATAGGTAGGTAAATCATTTGTACAGATTTTTATTGTTAACATTTTTTAAATTTATGTTTGGGTACCTAACAACAATGATTGTGATATTTATTATCTAGTGCTAAGTTTTGTTAATTATTTTCAAGTTTTTAGTTCTAGTTGGAAGTCGGACATTATATTTTTTAAATAATGTTTTATTAGTTTATTCTAATATAATTATACATGTTGTACCCAAATAATAGATAACAAAAGTTTTAACAATGTGCATATCACTTGGTGGCTTATATAAACTGAAATTGAACCGTTGTATTTTCTAAGAAATATTTGGCTGTATGGAAACGTATTTGTAGTGATTATTTCTTGCTGGCTTAAGAGCAAGTTTACACAAAGCCCCTTAATAAAAAATTGTCAGAAATATTTTCGATGCGGACACGTGCACTGTTTATGATAAATCTTTTATATTTGGCAGCAGCTGAAACATCATTGCCCACTGAATTATTAATAAGTTTAATAATAATATCTTTAGGATCAGTACTATTTCTTGAAGCAACTTCTTCAGATTGTTTAAAATTTATCTTTTCCGGCAGGGCAATTTAGATATAACCAAATGTCAGACACAATCTGTAATAGATGCTCGTTGTATTTTTTTGTGGTATTGCCCGTTGATGTTATTCGTAGTGGCATTGAATGCTGCTCAACTAGCGACTATATATATATTATACCAAGATCTTAAAACACTAGGAGATATCCTCCAATGTTTCTGAGATTACAAATATTTTACATATTATGAAACTTCAGGGAGAATCCAACGGAGGGATGGCATGGAGGCGAGCGATCCCATTAAGAACGTAAAAATTAATAAATTTAAAACTATAATGATGAAATTTTAACTAACGCAGATCGATTTTTTTTAATGTATTAGACCAGGAAATGCTATATTTCCAAAACCTTAGCGAACTCTTCTTTATTTGATCATATATAGTACGAGATCTCCCTCGGTTGACGAACGGACACCATCCCCCCCTGCATTCCAACTGGAAGCTCTCGTTTAGGCACGCCACTGACTTAAATGATGAGAAATCGTTGTAAGGCAATTATTGACACAGATTTCAAACAATAGCTGACATAACAGCAAGCATTTATTTTATCGTTATTACTTTTTCAAATATATAACGAAAGTATTTTACTCAGGAGAGCGTTAATCAACTTTTTTGAGACAGACAAGAAAATTTATTAGTTTTATATAATACAGTTTAATTGCATTATTAGTTGCGTCATTTCCAAGCCCTTTTGAGGGTTTCATCTCTGTAACTTAGTTATATTAGTGTTGCGTTTAATAACATAATAAGGAAATTCAATAAGTATTGATAGTGTGTGAAACAATGAAACACGTTATGTAATCTTCAGACGTTGCCGAACAACGGAAACATGTCAAAATTAATACGCACTAAACACATTATCTTCTCACTGCCGAGGTGAAACCGCAGAGTTTAAGTAAAGTTAGTTTAGCTCCCTCCTTGCCTAAATTATTGTAATATTTGGTATTTATGTAGGCAAACAAGCCGAATAAATAGAACCTTCCTAGACATATGATATTATTTTTGAGTTGAACTAGCTAATTAATTACCATAAAAACGAAATAATTGCAATTTGTATAAAATAATGATACAATCATTTTTATTTTAATGAATTACGTTATTTATGAGTGACTATACTTACTTTAAACAGAATTATTATAACTATGGCAAAATTATTAGCTTTGCATTAGTTGGATCTAAGACACTGAAAATAAATATATTCTTGTTGTTGTCGCTCTAGACTTTATTTGCGTCAGTCTAACATTCAAGTTATACACTTAAAATCCTAGACCTATAAATGTAAGTCATAGGTCATGATAACAAATATTCTATTTTATTCCGAAAATTGTTCAGAAATAATATACGGTGGCGGTTAATGTTTACACAGTAGAACACAAACCGAACATTTATGATTCTCATTCGTATATTTATATTAAACTCAAAATTTCAATATTGTGAAATCTAAAAATGAAGTTAATAATTATTTCATTATAGTAATTTATTACAACAATTTTAGTATTGTACAAAAAACTGTTAAATACAATTATTTAACATTACATATTATGCCAAACATTTATTATAAAATCAATTAGATCTAATTGTTGGTAAGAGAAATTTAAGAAGTTACAAACTTCATAATGACGATGTTTCGGCGGAGTAACATCTGCCCCCATCAAGTCGGTTAGCATAATTCTGGTATTCTTGTGCTTACGTTTCTAGTTACTCGAATACTATGAGCTACAGTAGCTAGCGCTGTTGTATAGTCGCGGTTCGACGGTTATCGGTGTGTCTTGTGAATGGCTGCGCGTGATTGGCCCTTGGCTCTCAGAGGACAGGTCATCCGTTTGCTGATTGGTCATTACCGATCGAATTGTTTTATGACGAGGCCGCTTAGATATTGTGTTTAATACAATTCTATAAGTTCTGGATTCCAATGCGTGCATTCAGACTGTGAGGCCTTTTCGCGATCTGAATTGTCTCTCTTACGAGTATCCATTTCAGGTTAATCTGTTCGATGTGACTTCATGGGGACGTGTTCCGCAATAAACGTTTTTTTCTTGCTTTCTTATGGCGTTCTGGTCTTCATCACGTCGTTTGTTAATTTGTCCCACATAACTTTCGTGACAGTCTGCAAAATGGAATCTCATACATTCCCTACTGTTCTAAAGCGATCCTCGTCTTCGGATTCCTCAACACCGTGCTGAATTTTCTCCCGGTAATGAAAATATTATCTATTGTGCCTACGTATAATTGTCTCAATACTGTCCGTGGTGCCTCGACAAACGGTAAATAAGCATTGTTTTTATTTTTTGAGTTCTTTGGGAATAACACCACATAAACTTGAAAGTCTGTATATTTCAAATAGTTCAAATATTTCAAGGTCTAAATCAGACCCCGTTTTCAATTTTATAAAACACAAATGAACAAGAAAATTAAAAATTAAAGGGATTCGTATTGGCAAATTTAGTAAAACACAATTTGACATTAACGTTTGACAATCAAACTGATGTAACTTAGTTAGTTGCATTAGAGAAGCTTTTGAGTTTTCCGGGTGTCATTAGTTAGGCGAAGAAGCCTAAGAACTAATGGTTTTATTATTAATTTAAAAAAATACTTGCGGTCATATTTTAGCAGGCGAAACAACAAAATTTTAAAAGTAATTGTTTATTAAAATTGCCTTCTAATTTATTAACAGATGAACGTAGTAATGTTACGGCGGGATCTTAGACTATAAGAAATGCAGTATTTAAATGACAATGAATAATGAACATCTATATTAATCATGAATTTACTGATGCTACTACAATCATACTTTTAGAAATACTGCTCTTTGTAATGGTTGACGTACAACTAAATATTTTATTTTTCATAAATAATAAACTTACACGTTTTAAATATTGTTACGAGAATTCATCCCACAGCTGGTGCAATCGGCCATCAACCAATTCGTGGCAGGGGCATTATTCCCATAATTCTGGGAATCGGAAATGTTTGTCTCTCAAACAGGCCGACCGCTGCCGTTACTGGGAATTCCCTTAAAGCTTCCAGAACATGAAAGAGTTTCCCGATGTTTCTTGGACTTACCAGACAATTCGGCGAGAAATATATAAATGTGAACAGCTGGCGATAGGAGGCGTTCAGTTTTCGACGGTCGTATTGTATAGTTAAGATAAAATGTAAATAGTAGTTTCTGTGAATATAAATTGTGTTAAAGTAGTGGAAATAAATTAGAGTGAGTTGAACTGTGTTTTTAACTAAATCCAAGAACTGAACAGAACCCGTGTTTGAAAATAAAAACATTACAATATCATTTACAAAAAACACAATTTATTCATATTAAAATTTTACATGCTGTATTAAATATAATCAACTTAGAATTGAATTGTGTATAAACCTTTTTTAATGTATCACTATACAATTGTCTTTGCATAAATGTAATTATTTTTATTGTAATTTGTTAGTTGTTGTCGATGTATGTGTTCTAACTTTACTACTTTTGTCTTGGTTACTAATAACTCTTATTCCATTTCATTGTATATATCTTGGCTTTGTTCACAATGAGAATGATTGACTAATTTGACTTTCTGTGGGACATGATACTATTTTCCTTGACTTTGTAGACTTTATATTGGTTATATGAGAGTGTCTCTTTGATTTACCATACCATTTATGCATTAATTTATATTTTCAGCAATTGTTTGTTTTAATGACAATTGAGTTAATTGCAATTTTTAACTGCGTTCGTGGTATTCGGTTGCTAGACAATAGAAACTTGTGGTTGCGTTGACTTTCACAATATTATTGGTCGACGGTATAAACCTCGGTTTGGTTTTTCATTTATATTCACTGTTCTGATACCATACATTTCTATAACTTTAAATCACTTATTTTTTCACTTGTTGTAACTAATTTTACAACATTGTATCTATTTATATTACTTAAAATATATTTTTAAAAGAAATTTTTACACACTACACAATAGTCGTTCATTCATATTTTACGTTAAATTAAATTTTATTAGTTCCTGAACTAAACAATTTTTAGAATTATGCATCGTGACCTATTTTATATTTTTATTATATAATTTCTTTTATCTAATTGTCACGCAAATCTAACATAACTTCATTCTAACATTTTGTTACTTAATTAAAAACCTTTTTATTTGGCTATAAATTTTATGTAACCTTTCTAGTTATTCAATGTGTGTGTTTACTGTTACATTTTTATAATGTTTCATAATTTATTATTCATTTTAACTGTTTTGTTAAAGCCTAAATATCATCTTCCTAATTTAGATATTTTAGAACTTGAGAAACTAGCTAAGATTTCTATGAAGTCACGATTCAAACCATATCCAATTTCCTAAATTTCCACTCTTTGATAATAGTGTTAAGAAATTTATCTAAGCCGGTCCTGGCTTCATTTCGATGAGACGTCAATCGCTGGGTTAATAAAAAGTTAGACTGGAATTTTCGAAATGGCGCCAAACAGTATTCTCGACACTGGGCAGAAAAATATAGGACCATCGATAACGACAATTTATGCTATACTAGCTGTCGCCCAGTGGTCGAAATTCGACGAATTGTGTCAATATCTCTGGCAAGTTAAGTAACCTGAAAATTTGATCATTACTTTTATCCTAGGACTCTGTGTGATAGTTTCTTCGAAAATTCTAGATGTCGGTCTTACATCTCGCTTCTACAAATAGTAACGAAATTCAATTTTTTTTCAGATATAATTCATAGTGTAAATTCGTAAAAGTTCAACCGCTCTAGCTATTTTTTCTAACTATAGCTATAATTGCACAATTCTCTAACATTTATTAAAATCCTCATTATATATTTCCACCACCCTGTGAATATAATATTTTTTAACATTTTGAACCACCCGAACCACCCGTTAAACCATTCTGTATAAATTAACTTTTTTGTTTAAATGATCATTTGTAACTATAATTCTACTCCGACGATATATGGAGTTTATAACAAACATATCATCATCCTTATCTATAATTTCACCCTTTAACAATTATAACTATGGGTCAAAATGTTGCGCCACCCTTTACTAAGATATTTTTTACGACTAATTTACTACCAAGAACCCTAAATTAACTATTTTATAATTATATCATAATTGCAGTCTACTCTATATTTTAAACACCCTCTGTTGCAACTGCTTATGTACCCACGAAAAAAATTATTTCTAATACTGGGAAAGATTACCCACAAAACAAAAACAACGCTAAGGGAAGTATATAACAATTGGTGTTTTGAGTCGGCGGCGGCGGCACCAAATAATGAATTTTTATTATATTTTATTTAATGAATGAACTTTTAAATTAATATTAGTGAGGAAACTAAACAAAACAAAAATGAAGAAAACCGGTTGAGAGACAGAGGAGAAAGTATCGTTTTGTCTTTGCCTATATATATAGATAAAGAGACCAGCAGCGCTAGAAAGTGACAGTGAATATTAGTTTTTAAAATTAATTAAATGAACCCACGGAGTTTATAACAATAAATTTTCCAAACAATTATTATTCACGTTTACTACGACTTTTCTACTATTAACTATTTTATTATATCATAATATGTTTCTGTATCTAATACTAAAGATACCTAAGGGATACAATTTGCGACCACTTTTAAATGAGGAAAGGAACCCTATCGTATACCCAGCGCCAAATAGTTTGAGTTCGATATATGATTCAATAAAATAAATTATGAACGAAATTACTTCAAAAATGTTAATATAAGAGCGGCCATATTCTGATAGGCATTTAATTTTAAATAAAAACCAGATAGACAAAATAAACATATACTGGAACCTTAGATTACAATCTCAACTTGAAAAAGATTATCAAGAACACCACAAAAGTTACACTAAAAAGTGAAAATTCCCTAAAATTTTCTAACAAAAGTCATTAGTCTGGTTTATAACCTCACTTCCCATAATATTTCGATGTGTATTTTGTAGTGCACTAATCACAGAAAATCGTATTTATAATGATGTTCAAAACTGTAAAGTTTACTCCGAGGAAATTTAAAAACGATATGCAATCAACTGCAGATTCTTGGGAGAAAAACTAAATTGATATTTCCCTTTGTAAAGCAATGAAAGTTTCTTAAGAAGTTTCTCCCATTTGAATACAAACTCTTTGCTACTATACAGAAGTGAGGCTCGATTTAATCTGTTATAAAACACTTCGTTAGACACAAGAGGCTTCTTTCCAATCGAAGAATTTCAAACACGAAAGTTATACTACAGAATTTCTTACAACCATTAAAATGCCATTAAAATTTCATTGATCGTTAGTCCTAATAAATGTGATCCAATTACGATATCCCATTCAGAAATAACTGGTATGTATAGCTATCTATAAAGTTAATTGGCCTATTTGAATGTGGCGTTGTTTTTGCCTTATCTTGGCCCTGAAGGATTTTTGATCTGATTAGTTTAAAACCGTTTGAAGCTCACCTTTTTAGTTTCAGCATTTTGTGAAAGTATTCTGATCAATTATGTTAAAATAAATAAAATCCTGCAGGAAGGAACTAGGTTTTCATAATAAAATGAACTAATTTCATTAAGAACAAAACTTCTAGCGTATATTGTTGATCGTTGATATCAGTACCCGCTTTACATGATTAAAGGATTGAATGTATTATTTGTTAGTTTCGAACACATTTTAGTCCTTCAAAGAAAACAGAATTATCGATGTTCATAATGCCAGGAATCAATATATTGTACTTTCCTGAAGCGTAAAAATATATATAAATAGTTATTGAATTTTTAACAACGGATTGTAGAACTATATATTTAATATCTGATTATTTATCGTTCAACAAAATATAAGCAAAATTTGCAAGATTACTAAAAAATAGTATTGGTAACTACTTTCGTTGTTTACCTTCTTTATTATATTCCATAGTTATAACAAATTACTGGAATTAGGTCTATTGATGAAATGTATCCCTCTATAATCTTAAATATTCTTACTATGAAACGGGAGCAGATTTACTTCAAAAGTACAATTTCTACGGCAATAGCTATATCAAAATTTCGCAGCTTCTCAAGTTTTATGATGAATATATGAAGTTTGACAGAAAATATAATTTATTAAAATTCAGAGCTCTTGTATGTGCATCTATACTATTATAAAATTGTAAGTTTGTCTGTTTGTTTGTTTGTATGTTTGTTTGTTTGTTTGTTTGTTTGTTTGTTTGTTTGTTTGTTCGGGCATCACGTAAGAACTACTGAACTGATTTTGCTGAATCTTTTTTTGTTGCGTAGCCTATAGTTTGACTTAAAATCTGGTAGACATTTTATCTCTCTAACTTGACATAAAAGGTAGATATAGCGAAAAAACTTATACCATGTTGGGTAATTCTATTACACAATTGGCTCCACTGCATGCACAAAATATTAGATACTGGCATCAGCTTAGCTTTTATTCAAAATTCGGAATGTGCAAATGTAAAATGTCTCGATTTAACAAAAATCAACATATATCAAGCGTAATTTTACAGGATGTTGTGTATATAGGAAACTTAGAGCGGAGTAGAATTACATGGATTTAAAAAATCTAAAAAAAGTTATATTTGGTGTTCTATAAGTAGCGGGATATATACGATGTGGTTGGAAATAAGGAGGAGTGGAATTAATTATACGGGGTGGTCCAAAAAAGTTATATTGAGTGCACCATAAACATTTACATATAACAAGTGAGGTTGAAAAAGGGTAGAATATCTATACAGTGAATAATAATAAGGTAAACAGTTAGGATCTTTGAATTATTATGAAATGGGTTAAAGAAATGTTAGAAGCCGTTGTTTATACAGGGTGTTTGAAATATAAGATATAGTGGAATTATATATTATGTAGTGGTTAAAAACTTGTTTTATATCCACAAGTAGTTATATATAGGATGGTTGAAATATGTAGCGGAGTATAATTACAGCTATAAAGGTGGGTTAAAAAATATTTTAAAGTAATGATATGATCTGCGAGCTGTTCCATTTACCGGATGGTTGAAATATAGGGTGAAGTAGGATTCTAAGGATATAGGTTCGTACAAAATATTATATTTGGTGGCAAATAAGTAGTTGCATATAAAAGTTTGATCAAATATAGGGTGGCTTACAGTTAGAATTATACAGGATGGGTAAAAAATGCTAGAAAAATTTTGTTATATAGCACTTGCATATATAGAGTACCTGAAGTATGGTGCTAGTTATACAGTGTCGTTCAAACAAAGTTAGAAAAAGTTGTAAATGAAGGGTGGTTTAAATGAAGTGTGGAGAGAAATTATACTTTAATTTATCTTGAAAAAAATAGGGAAAAATGTGCAATAGCGTAGTTCATAATAAGTTGCAAAGATAGGATAGTTGAAACTTAGGGTGAAGAAGTGTTATGATAATTATTGTAAAAAATGTTATATTGGTTTACCAATAAGCAGTAGCGTATACAGGGTAGTTGTAATACATACAAGGTGATTCAAAAACATGCTGAATCCAAATTGTTATTTTCAGTGCCTCATTAGCAGTTGCGGGTAGAGTACACAATTAGTCAATTGGTTCATCGCATGCACCAAATTTTAGATACTTGCACCAGCTTAGTTTTTATTCAAAATTCGAATATGCCAATGTAACATGTTTTGATTTTAAAAAAAATCGAACTGATATATCAAGTGTAATTTTACAGGGTGTTCCATATATAAGATATGTAGAATTAAATGGGTTTAGAAAATCTTAAAAAAGGTATATTAGGTGGCCCGTAAGCAGTTATAAACAATATTGTTCAAATAAGGGGTAAGTTATATGGGGTGGTTCAAAAAAGATATATTGAGTGGACCATAAACAGTTGCATATACCAGGTGGTTGACAAAGGGGTGGAGTTGAATTATATTTATTCATGGCGGATAACAAAATGTTATAATTGTTAGGATCATAAGTGGTTGCATATAAAATGTGGGTGAAATAAGGGTAAAATAGAATTATATTTATACAGGGTGGATACAAAATATGTTACGTAAGCAGTTCGGATATTTGAATTTTCTTGAGCTATTATTATATACAGGATGGTTGAAATATAATATGGCGGGGAATTATAGTTTTTAGGGTAGTTTTATAACCACAAATAGTTCACAAGTAGCATATTAAGGGATGGTTGAAATATGTAGCAGAGTATAATTACACCTATATCTACAGGTGGTTTTAAAAATTGTTATAAAATTGTTATGATCTACAACCAGTTTCATATATCGAATAGATGCAATATAGGGTGGACTAGAATTCTAAGTATACAGGGTGGTGAAAAAATATTATATAGGGTGGCCCATAAGTAATTTCATATACAAGGTAGTTGAAATATAGTGTGCAGTTCAACAATAATTATACAGTAAGGGTAAAAAAAGTTAGAAAAAGTTGCAAATGAAGGATGGTTTTAATGAAGTGTGGAGAGAAATTATATTTTATACTATGCTTTAAAAATTGTGAGGTAATAGCGTTGCACAATTAGTTGCACAGATAGGATATTTGAAATATAGGGAAGAGTAGAGTTAAGCACTTTAATATTTAAAAATTGTTACACAGGGTGACCCATAAGCTTTTGCAGTTTTGGTGAAATTTATTGAAAATTGAAGGATTTACATTTATACAGGGCGTTACAAAAACTGTCAAATTAGGTGGCCGCCGATAAGTAGTTGCACATACAATGTGGTTAAAATGGAGGGTGGAGTAGAATTATAATTAACCAGTGTGGTTAAAAAAATTGTTGGAATTTTTTTTAATATAGCTGTTGCAAATATGCAATATCTGAAACATGGGCGAAGTAAAATAGTTATATAGTGTGATTAAAACATGTTAGAAAAAGTTGCATATAAGAGGTAGTTAACCTATAAGGTGGAGACAAATTATATTTTCCAGGATGGTTAAAAAATATCTCAAAAATGGTTATATTTAGCCCGGTCCTTAAGCAGTTGCATAGATAAGATAGTTGAAATATAGACTGGATCAAATTTAAGTGTTTAAAAAATGTTCTCTTTGGTGGCCCCAAAGCAGACGCATATACAGCGTAGTTGAAATATTTTGTAGAATTTTAATTATGGTTATACAGGATGTTTCAAAAACTGATAGACACATAAGTTATAATGGTTGACTAATTGGCAGCAGTATATACAAGAAAGTTTAAATATAGATGGAAGTAGAGTTTATAGCTATAGAAGGCAGTTCTTAAAATGTTGAATAAAATTGTTACATTGGGTGGCCATGTACAGTTGCGGTTTTGTGAAATATGTTGGGGATTGGTGAATTTAGTTATACAGAGTGGTTACAAACAATGTTATATTGCATGGCGCATAAGTAGTTCTATATATAAAGTGGTTGAGATTGGGGACTTAGTAGAATTATAGTTTTACAGTGTGGATTAAAAAATGTTAAAAAATATAATATAAATGATATAAGATAGACCAAGAACAGTTGCACCCTCCCATATGGAATACCTGAAATATGTATCGAAGCAAAATTATCTTTGCATATTGTGTTTAACATAATGCTAGAAAAGTTGCATATAAAGCCAGGTTAAAATGATAGTTTACGGCTAGTTAATAATAAAACAATCGGGAATTTACCAAAATCATTTAAATATAATATTATATATATATATATATATATATATATATATATATATATATATATATATATATATATATTAAGCTTATAGTCCCAGCTTGGTAGAGACAAAAGTGAGTCAGTACCCCCTTTATTTGTTAACACGTTGTTCATATGAGAATTTCTTGAATAATATGTCGCTGAAATACATAATTCATTAATTAATTCATTAATATTGAGTACTATAAATATGAGACGTTAAAAATGACCTGTTAGAAAAAAATTGATGGATTCAAACTAGCGATCTAGTTTACCACTTCTCCCTATTCATTTATCTGAAAACTCATTGACCATTAACAAACCGGTATAATAGATAGAGGTGGAGTTCCAAGTTGGTGAAAATGTACTTCAGTTTCAAGAAGTATAAATTTCTAACTTATTGATTTCCAGCTTCATAGCGGTTTAACATTTTCTCGACATATGTAGATATATGTTAAGGCAAGATGACATATTCGATACCTTGGAATTTCTGGGAAATTACCACACGTAAGTTCCAAATCTAGAGCCGTTTCATGTCACTGCTGTTATCCTGCAATTCCTACTAAAGAATATCACGTTAAAATTATTAGGTTAACTTCACCTGTCTGAAAATTCAATAGTCTCCTCCAAATGTCATTGTTTTGTACCGATTATCTATAATCTATACTATTATAAAATTGTAAGTTTGTCTGTTTGTTTGTTTGTTTGTTTGTTTGTTTGTTTGTTTGTTTGTTTGTTTGTTCGGGCATCACGTAAGAACTACTTAACTGATTTTGCTGAATCTTTTTTTGTTGTTGTTTCACTTAAAATCTGGTAGACATTTTATCTCTCTAAATTGACAGAAACGGTAGATATAACGAAAAAACTTCTATCATGTTAGGTAATTCAATTACTCAATTGGTTCCACTGCACGCATAAAATATTAGATACTGGCATCAGCTTAGCTTTTATTTAAAATTCGGAATGTGCAAATGTAACATGTTTCGATTTAACAAAAATTAACATATATCATGCGTAATTTTACAGGTTGTTGTGTATATAGGAAACTTAAAGCGGAGTAGAATTACATGGTTTTTAAAATATCTAAAAAAAGTTATATTTGGTGTCCTATAAGCAGCGTATATACGATATATACGATGTAGTGGAAATAAGGGAGAAAGGAATTAGTTATACGGGGTGGTCCAAAAAATTCATATTGAGTGGGCCACAAGCAGTTCCATATACCAAGTGGTTGAGAAAGGGTAGAATATGTATATGAAAAATGTGTTAGGTAAGCAGTTAGGATCTTTGAATTATGTTCATACGATACTATAGTTATGAAATGGGTTGAAGAAATGTTAGAAGCAGTTGTTATATAGAGAGTTTGAAATATAAGATGAAGTAGAATTATAGTTAATGTGGTTAAAAACTTGTTTTATATCCACAAGGAGTTACATATATATGATGGTTAAAATATGTAGCGGAGTATAATTACAGCTATACAGGTGGGTTTAAAAATATTTTTAAGTAAGGGTATGATCTACAAGCTGTTCCATTGACTGGACGGTTGAAATATAGGGTGGGGTAGAATTCTAAGGATACAAGGTCGTACAGAATGTTATATTTGGTGGCAAATAAGTAGTTGCATATAAAAGGTATATAGTGTAGCTTACAGTTAGAATTATTGGGTAAACAATGCTAGAAAAATTTTGTTATAGCACTTGCATATATAGAGTACCTGAAGTATGGTGCGCAGTAAAGTAATAGTTATACAGTGTCATTCAAAACAGGTTAGAAAAAGCTGTATATGAAGGGTGGTTTAAATGAAGTGTGGAGAGAAATTATAAATATAAGGAAAAAATGTGAAATAACGTACTTAATAATAAGTTGCAAAGATCGGATAGTTAAAACATAGGGTAAAGAAGTGTTATGATAATTATTTAAAAATCTTATATTGGTTAACCAATAAGCAGTAGCATATACAGGGTAGCTGTAATACATACAAGGTGATTCAAAAACATGTTGAACAAAATTGTTATTTTCGGTGCTCCATAAGCAGTTGCGGTTTTAATGAAATAATTTGGCATTGATGGATTTATAATTATACAGGGTGGTAAAAAAAAGGTTATACTGGGTGGCCGATAAATAGTTGCAAATACAAGGTGGTTGAAATAGCGGGTAGATTAGATTTATAGTCAAACAGGTTGGATATATTTTTTTGTAGGATAGAACATGAGCCGTTGCATATATGCAATATCTGAAACATGGACCGAAGTAAAATTATAGTTCATGCAGTGTGCTTAGAAGTATTTAAAAATTTTATATTTGGTTGCCCTTAAGCAGATGCACATACAGGGTGGTTGAAATATTTTGTAGAGTAAAATTGAGGTTATACAGGGTGATTCAAAAATAAGTTGTAAGGTTTGAATTGGCAGCGGTTTATACAGGATAGTTTTAATGTAGATGGAAGTAGAGTAAGTTATACAAAGCGGTTAAATTTTTTTATATAAAATTGTTATATAGGTTGGCCAATAAGCAGTTTCAGTTTGGGTGAGGGTTTAAATAAAAGTTTGCTTTCAGGGTGCAAAACTGTGTTTTTATATTTGTGACTCACTCCTAATGGAAATGATGTGGGTTCCACAGTTTTTAAAATAATTGTTATATAGGGTAGATCATAAACAGTTGCATTCTACTATATGGAATATCTGAAATATGGGGAAAAGCAAGATTATAGTTTTGGAGTATGTTTAACACAATGTTAGAAAAAGCTGCATATAAAGGTTGATTAAATTATATAGTAAAGAGAAATTTTACTTTAAACGGTCGTTCAAAAAATATCAGAAATAATTGTATACAGCGTAGACCATAAGCAGTTGCATAGCTGAAATATAGGCTAGAGAAGAGTTATAGTCAGATGTTCAAAAAGTTATATTGGGAGATAAATAAACAGCAGCAGAATGGTTGTAATATAGAGTTACAGTTATTCAAGGTGATTCAAAAAAATGTCGAATAAAATTGTTATATTGGGTGGCCCATAAGTACTTGCAGTTTAGGTGAAATATATTCGGGATTGGTGGATTTATGATTATGTAGGGTGGTTCAAACAAGTTAGAACTTTTTTTATAGAAATAGGTTAACCTATATGTTTCATTAGTTATTTCTTTTTGCGAAGGCTTGAACATTCCGTACGCGGGTGAAACCGCGGGTAACGTCTAGTATAATATATATTGTTTCTGGTCAAGAACATTCACCTGTTGCGCTTCGCACAAGAAAATGTCGTCTCGTATAATTCTTTATATATTTGATATATCTTGAACTTTCGAAGAAACTAGCACCTGATAATTTAACTTGGCATTCTAACCTAGAAATTGCAAGATAAAAGTAATAACATGGAACCGCCCTAGATTCGGAACTTCTGGATACTAGTTTCCCCGAAAGTCCTAGATGTAGTACATTATATCTTGCTTCAATATATTCTATATGTACCAAATAGATTTGTTTGAAAGAACAGTCCTTTGCGGATGGAGCATTTGATGAAGGTTCACGACCAAAAACAGTACAAAAGCCTGAAACCTCGAAAAGCTAATTAAATATCTCTGCGACAGGTGAGGTTAACCTGACAATTTTAACGTGACATTCTAACCTAGAAATTACTGGATAATCGCAATAATATGGAACGGCTCCAGATTCGGACCGTCTGTATACTAGTTACCCCGAAAGTCTTAGATGTCTCACCCTACATCCCGCGTCAACAAATTCAACGGTATGTATCCAATACATAAAGAATTGATTGAGAGGGCTTTCTCTTGTGGGAAGTGCAACTGATGAAGGTTCCTGATAAGAAACAATATATATTATATATAATGTCTTGCGTACAAAGACTGATACGATATCCAGGCAAATTCAGTCACAGTGTTATAATGTTTAATTTCCATTACAGGAATTCTTTCGAAATGAATCACGGTAGTTATTCAAAGAAAAAACAAACTTTTTGCAAAAATGTATTTCCTGAGTTTACGATTACTGATATACAAAGGACCAAAATTTCAAGTATTAACACGGAAGCAACTCTGGGAAGTGGTGGATTAACTTATGTTCGATTGGCTCGCTTAATCTAAGAAAGTAGTTTAACAAATCCGTACAGAGATGTTGAAAAACCTTATCCAAGAATTTTAGTGCCATCTATTTTTTTTGTCGAGAATTGAAGGGTGCCTAGTATAAGCATATGACTTAGGCTTGTTTATGGTATATATTGTTAATTACTTTAAACTTCATTTCTTTGTGTTACTATTGATTATTTTGCAAATTAAACAATTGAATATTGATTTTTCTTATTACCAAAATACAAACATCATACATTGCTGAATAAGAATTAAAAAACATTTCAAATGCACACTACCACTTTTTATTTAATTAATTTTAGGTGAAGTCATTACCACTAGTGTGTTAAGAGGTGAATATTTTATTGAACAAATGTAGTGTTTGAGGATTTTTCATTTATATTTCCAATTACATAGAAAATTAATTTATCCGTTACTTGAGGACCGCACTGTATATTAAGTAAATTTTAAAGACTGGTTTTAATTTTAGTAAACAAGACAAGAGAATTCCTTTTCCTAAAGCATTGTCAGAAACTAATTGTGAAATACTAACTTCGAGATGAGTTTTGCTAATATAGTTGTTTATCAAAATGTTGTTCCGCATAAAGTGGCTGTTAGCTAACAGTTCCTGTGCAGACCAAAATTTAATTAGAACTATTGCTATTAGCACTGTTATTTCAGTAAATTTGTCTGAGATGTTTATATTTACTTAACACTAGGAACAAATTTATTTTCAAGATTCAAATACAAGAATCCAATACAACTCCAAGTTTAGCTTCGATTTAATAAGATATAGTCAATAAAGTGCTCATGGAAGTGCTTAAACTTTAAACGCTAATAACCATTTAAATTGTGCATAATAGAATAGTTATAAGAGTATTGACTTTTATATTTCAATTTTTATAAGAAAAATCATGATTATATATATATATATATATATATATATATATATATATATATGTTTTAGGTGGTTTCACTAAATTCACTTTTTAAAAAAATATATTTATTACAAAAAATCATATGTTTAAGTTACAAAGACAATATTATAGGTATGAAGTTAAATGAAGATAATGAACACTGAGAATTGTTTTCGGTTACATTTATAACGTAAAAATGCTGACGCTATGTCATCAGTTTTCATGTGAACAAAGCGTTTACGTGATTTCTAAGAATTCTAGGAAGTTGTAATATGATACTTGTGTGAAGTCAATTACGGTTCAAGCACCTATGGTAACTTTAACGTTTAAATTGTAAGTTAGTGCACTTCTCATATAACAACTCCCCTTATACATGAAAAGTTGATGCTTTACATCAACTTTTTAATAAAAATGAAACATCTGTAAATAACAAAATATTGCTAGGAACATCAAATGGTAGTATTAACATTACAAAGGTAATTCGAAAATGAAATTAAAATTGTTAGTATAAAATATGTTAGTGTCAATAATAAGTCAAAAATCAAACTTATATAATATAACAACGATAAATGGTTAGTAAATAAAATAAAAAGGGTAATACATAAAATATGGGTAAACATACAAAAAATACATTGTTATAAATGAAATATTTATACAGTTGTCTCTGTGATCGGGTTTGGTTTTAATACTGGCCTTAGTTTAGGCAGCATTCTTAGAGACGATGAAGGCGTCGTCGGTTGGTCGGTATTTTCTTGAGCTTTTGGGCGCTCTTCAATTTTCTTTTTGATGATGTTGAAAATCATGATCGCTGAAATGATCATGACGACAGCTATTGTCGTATACGTAAACCAAGAGATGTTCTTGGTTAGGAAAGGCTGATTTATAAGACCATCAAGGTCTCTGGAGTACTGTTCTAACTTATGGTTCGCAACGTCCAGTTCCTCCACGTTGATGCTGCTTATGTCGAAGAGTTTCAGCTCGGGAATTTGTACCTTTTCTGGAACTGTATCGCAACAGTTGTAAGGTACTGTAACTGTGTGATAGACTTCGGAAAGGGCTGTTTCTTTTCCAGACTCAGCCTGGACCTTAGTAACACCTACAAAGGCACTACACTCCGGTTGAAGTTTTAGAATGGAGTTGCGCACTAGAGTTAAAGTTGTTGAGTTCTTTTGATTGCAACTCACCACAACACGTAAAGGTTCGGAGGTCACGACAAGCCACATATTCTGTTCAAGTTTTTGGACACTGTAACCCTGACTAAAAATTACTGCACTCCTGCAATTGTCCGGCATATTTTGAATACTTTTTAGAAGTTGCACCTCACACGGTGCGTTAGAGTCTATAGGATAGGCGTATAGGTCGGGACACAATTTTCTTCCGATAGCAAGCGGTTTACACGCGCTCAAGTCCTTGATTGAGATAAACATTAAAGAGTCTTCGTTTTTCGCGAGGTACTTTTGAGTAAAAGACAAAAGGTGATGTAATCCAGTTCTGTCATCGTAAATTGGGATAGGGTATAACCGGAAAAGGGTGTATGGTTGTTGTTCTACTAATGGAATTCTTAAGACAAAAATAAGATCAGAGTTTGTTTGGAAAGCTTCTAACTCGATAATTTCTAAGTATTGTCCAATGCTTGAGTATTTTATTGGTAGTGGAAGATTGTTTTTTATTAGGTTTTGCGATATTTCTTGCAATGCCGTAATGAGATGTTCCGGCGTTAAAATAGATGTATGTATGATTTTAAGACGCGCGAAAGTAATTGAATTTAGCACATCATTTAGGCTATCTTCCAAGTAAAGGTAATTCTCCATTAGTTTCTCGCATAATTCGAGCAACATAAGTTTCGTTTCGATGTAGCCGACTTTATCGTTAATTTTTCCGATTGTGGTTTCTAGTTTTTTCATATTGATGTTAAAGAGTTTTTCGTCAATTTGCAGTTTTTGGACGGTCTCGTTGAAGTTTTTAATGACAGAGGTAGTTACACTGATTTGGTTTTTGAGTAAATTTTCTATTTGTAATTGACCTTGATTGAGCCTAGTGATACTATCAGTAAAATATTTACCGTCATCCGCGTCTAAGTTTCCGGTAATTGCTTTGAAAAGAGTACCTGCGCCATCAGGTATGCCGCGTTTTGGTCTTTTGGTGTCCATATTTATTTCGATAAATTTGTCCTTAATTGTGGTGGATATTTGGTTTAGGAGATTTATATGAGTTTGTACATCTGAGCGGAAGTAATTCATTGCGAAAGATTTATAGTAAACAGTTTCGATAAGTGTTTGTAAAAGTCTATTATTTGTCGTGAAAACGTGTTCGAGGGCCGAAATATTTTTGTGGACCAAGAGTGTCCATTTATTGTTAGAAACGGTTATTTGGGCTTCGTTGTGGTAGTATATCCCTAATGTGTTATTTATAGGTTCGACTTGATATTGGGCTACTGCTGATCCGAACAGCAGGCACAACCTGAAACAGAAATTAACTTTCTGAGAACGGTTTCATCCTGTCGAAATTTACTTTAGTTTTTGTTTGGTTTTTGGATTTAGTAGTGTCGCGGAATTTTTGTGAATTTCCAGGATTTTGAAAGGTCCATTGAATTTATTTTGGAGTTTGTCCTTGATTTGGGATTCCTTGATATAGACTTTATCGCCTATTTGATAATTCGGGAGATTTTCGGAAACATGTTTATCGAATCGGGCTTTCGCTTTGTGCTTCTGAATTTCTGTTCTTTCACGAGCGATTTTATAATAGTGTGTGATACGGTTGTTGAGATCTCGGATGTATTTAGTTATCAATGATTGTTGGTTGTATAGAGTTTCGGGAGTCCTACTCGAAGTATGTCCGTAAACAAGTTCGTAAGGAGTGAATCCGTGAGTTTTGTTTGCGGAGTTGTTGTATGCGATGATTGCATAAGGAAGGATGTTGAAGGGGTGTTCGTCGGGATTTTCTAATTTGTGGATTCTAATCATGTCTAGTAAGGTCGAGTGGAATCGTTCTAATGAACCATTCGACTGTGGATGTCCCACACTAGAATAGGACAGTTTGATATCAAATAGCTTACACAAATCTCTCATCAGAGCGTTGTCGAATTCCCTGCCATAATCACAGTGTATCCGTATATATAGTAGTAAAGTACTAACAACGGTTTTTGCGGATTTGTCAGTTATGGGGTAGGCCTGAGAGAATTTTGTTAGTTCGTCCCTGATAGTCAATGCGTAGTTTTTCGTCGGGACTTCTAGGATATCGATGTTGACACGTTCAAAGGGTGTCCGTGGGGTTTCAGTAATGACAAGTGGGCTGTCGAGATTTTTCCGGTAAACTTTTGCTCTCTGGCAAGTTTGACAGTTTTTGATAAAATTGTCAACGTCCTTAGTCAGTCCTTGCCAATTGTATTTTTCTTTTATTCTGCGCATAGTTTCATTGATACCTCGGTGTATATTATTTTTGCCGTTATGGAATTGGTCGAGAATGATAGGTATTTGGTCTTTCTCAACCGTTTGGACGATATTTTGGCAAACTTTCCATTTGATATCGATTTCGGAAAAGATAAACGAAAGCATTTCCAAAATGGGCAGTTCAATGTTATTCTCAACACAGAATACTTGGTTTTCAGTGAACACATCTCTACTATTATACAAAGATGCGAAAAGAATTTCGTTGACTACTTCTGGGTCAGAAGGGAGAGGGACGATGTAATAACGTCTTTTTCTGACACTTTTGCTAGCAAAGACATTTACTCTAGGGGTACGGAAATCAGCATTTTCCTCGAAAATGTCTTCGATGATGTCATGGTGAAAATCTTTCATGAGAGAGCCTTGGGGAATTACTAAGATGTTTTTGTTTTCTCGGTCTAAGAGTTGGCAATTAGAAAATTGAATTTTGTCGTAATCTATTAGCGAGACGGTTTGATATCGCTCGACAAAAGTTCTAAATTCTTCAGAGATTTGTTGGAGATTAATGGGATTTCTTGTCTGGGGTTCTTGTGAGTCATCGTCAGTTTCGTTTGTTGGGAGTACTGTAAATGGTGTTAGGTGATTGTTTGCTTGAAATGATATGTATTCATTAAAGTTGTTAACTTTAATGCGAGAGAGAGCATCGGCAGTTTTATTTACTTTGCCGGGTTTGTAAATTATTTGATAGTCGTACTCCTCGAGCTTAAGGCGCCATCTTGCAAGTCTACTTCCAGGATCCTTTATAGAAAACAGCCACGTTAACGGGCGGTGATCGGTCAGAAGTAAAAACTTACGGCCAAAAATTATCGGACGAAAGTGTTTAACCGCCCACACTATTGCAAGGAGTTCTCGTTCTATGGTTGAATACTTAGTTTCAGCATTGCAGAGAGTTCTGGAGGCATAGGCTATGGGTAAATCTTTACCTACGGGGCCTTGAGGGAGCACTGCGCCGATAGCAAATGAACTGGCGTCGGTTGTAAGAATAAATGGCTCTTCAAAATTAGGGTATATGAGTATGGGGGTAGAAGTAAGGGCTCTTTTTAATTCGTCAAAAGATTTGACGCATTCTGAATCGAACTGGAAAGGTACGTCTTTTTGAAGTAATTTTGTCAAAGATTTCGAAATCTTGGCGAAATTGGGTATGAATCGCCTGTAATAACCAGCTAACCCTAAGAAGGACTTGATATCTTTTGGGTTTTTTGGTTGCGGAAAATTTAAGATACAATCTACCTTTGAGGGGTTAAGCTTCACGCCTTCGGGAGTTATAAGGTGGCCAAGATACGCGACCTCTTTGCGAAGAAACTCGCATTTGTCGGGTTGGATCTTTAGATTAGCTTTTCGCAATCGTTTGAAAACTTCAGAAAGTCGGGCTATGTGCTCATGTATAGTCGGAGAATAAACGATTATGTCGTCCATATAGACTAAACATCTCTCGTTTTGAACACCTAAAAGAATATTATCCATTACCTTTGGAAGGTGGATGGAGCGTTTTTAAGACCGAAGGGCATTCTAACGAATTCAAAATGACCATTATCAACTGTGAATGCTGTTTTTTGGATGTCTTTAGTATCGATTTCGATTTGGTGAAACCCAGAAGCTAAGTCGAGAGTGGTGAAGTATTGGCATTTGCCAAGTTGGTCAAGTAAATCCGAAATGTTCGGTAGGGGGTATTTGTCGTCAACAGTAAGTTCATTTAGTTTACGATAATCGACGACGACACGCCATTTTTGGGTACCAGATGCGTCTAGTTTTTTGGGAACTACCCAAACTGGGGATGACCATGGCGAATTAGACGGACGTATAATGCCTTGGTCAAGCATCTTCGATATCTGACTTTTTACCTCTTGTTTGTGTATTTGTGGGTACCGATATGACTTTGTGAAAGAGGGTTATTAGTGTCTATTGAATGTTTAATTTCGTTTGTGAAGGTCAGTTGGTCACCTTCTAAATAGAATATGTCGGAATATTCGAGGCAAAGTTGAGAAATAAGTTCGGCTTCCTCATCGTTCAGATGTTCTAAACGAAGTTGTTCCATAATTGTAGTTTGTCTATCAGGTTGGGTTAAGTTTTGTGAGTAATTTTCGGAAAGAATGTTTACGGAAAAATTGGCTATCGGTTCGAGTTCCAAATTGTCGAAATTAACAGTTTTGGGGATAGCATTTGCATTTAAAACTGTAGTAAGAAATTCGCCTTTTTCATTAATTTTAACAAGGGCACGGGGAAGATAAACTTTTTCTATTTCGGCGGATGATAGGAAAGCCTCCGTATTAGTGAGGTTACATTTTAATTTACATATTTGTTCTGTTCGGGGTTCGGGGTTCTATAGAGATTGTATTAACAGGGATGCAGTTATTGAAAGTTGAAGGGTTCTGAGTACGCATGACAGTATCATCCGTAACTTTGTAGAGAGGTAAGGTTTTAAAATTAGTCACAAGTTGTTTGCTGTTAAAGTCTATAACGCAGTTATAATGTTCAAGGAAATCTGAACCCAGTAATCCGTCGAATTCAATGTCGATGTTGCAAATATATACCTTGTGTGGGTCGGCGACGTTGAAAGGTACAAGGGTGGATTCGTTTATTAAGATTTTCTGATCAGTGATTCCTTGGGTGACTACGTTTTCGGGAAATCGTTGGCAAGTTTCGGGCTTAAATATTGACAGTCCTGCTCCGGTGTCAATAAGGAGTTTGTATGTATTGGAAGAGTCGGTGATGTAGTAAAGGTTTTTCGAATTGACCGAAAGGAGTGGCCTTACAGAAAATTCTGTTCGGAAAAGTTTAGGTTTGGATTGAAATCGTCCAAGTTCATCGTTTGAATTTGTGTTTGGAGATCGGAGATCTCGTGATCGGGAGGTTTTGTTTCTACCGGGGTAGTCTGAAAATTTTGTCGGGAAGAAAACTGTTCGCTATCGTAATACTCATCATATTGTTGGTTATAATTATCATTACAGACATTTTCGCTGGAATGATATTCGAATTTGTCGTGTTTTTGTGTATCAGGGTAATAATAGTCTGATACGGTTTTGTATTCAGTTGGTGTTTGAAAGTTCTGTTGCTCATTGTAAGAAAAATCATAGTTATGTTCATACGGATCGAATTGTTCGTTGTTTAAGTGATGAGTTTTCTGTTGTTGTTTGAAAAAACTCGGATTTGGCCTGAAATTACTAAAGTTGGGGTTGGTCTACTTGTTGAGGGTTGTTGTTGTTGGTGAGAAAACTGAAGCCTATTATTAAAATTCGTAGGTTAATTAGCAGACTGATTCGCATAATTTGGGCGATGGCCCGAGTAATTTGGGTGAGAATTTTGGTTAGTCTGGGATTGTCTCATTCTGATGAGGCATTCGCTGCTGAAATGTCCTATTCTTTTGCAAAACGAACATTGTTTTTGGGGTGGACCATTATTCGGTTTACGAGTCTGTTGGGGTGCATTTCGGTTGACTGAGAATTTTTGAGTTTCCAGATTGGACAGCTGTCATTCTCTTTTAATACGGGAAATGGCGGTCAGGATATCTCTGGGATCACTGGCTCGCACAATTTGGCCAATTTTCGGCTCTAGACCCGTAAGTAGGCTAGTTAGAGCCATTGACTCCATTAAGTCAATCTGGGCCTGTTTCTCCTTTACAGTTAAATTTTATTTGACAGCTGATAACATTTTTGCTTGATGTGTTTGAAGCCTAGCTGAAAATGTCAATGAAGATTCGTTGGGTAATTGCCTCATTCTTTGTAGGTCTTGAATAAGGGCGGAGAGATCCCTTGGATCTCCAAAATGGTTTTCTAATATACTTTGAATATCTGCTAAATGGCTGGGGTCACGTGAATTAACTAGTTCAGCCGCTCGTCCACGGAGCTTATTCTTAATGTGGAGAATTAACAGAACTTGTTGATTATCAGATGCCATATTATATGCGGTATTACAAGAACAGATAAATGTGTTTAAAAATATTGGGTTCCCATCGTATTCGGGAATAATGGCGAAAATTTCTGAGAGCTTGTAGGGCTCTACATTTTGTGCTACAGCTCTAGTTTCTGGCATTTTGTAATTTTACTCAAGATTGTGCAATATTAGGAAAATACAAAGCTTGGGAAAAGCGAAGTAAATAATTGCGATTGTAATTAAAATGAAGAAAAATATGAGAAATAAATTTTTGTTACTGGTTCTAAAATAAGTATAAATTAAATAAAGGTATAAACGTAAATAAATATTTAGAATATCTTAAACTATCCAAATAAAATTTCAAAATTCGTTCTTGGTAAATATTTAGGATGGTTCATTTAAAATAGGAAAAATGATAGAACTGTTTGTTCAACAATTATTAAATATTGTAACTTTTTTTAAACGCTTACGTGATTATTCCTATCATAGGACTTGTTCTATCCGTCACTGAACACTGGTTAGCCGCTGCTTGTTCCCTTGTTGAGCTCGGTAGTTGGTGTCCAAGTAGGTTCTTTGTATCCGCGAAGGTTAGGAAACCACCGTAATTAGTTAGACTGTTTCTTGTTCTAATTACGTCTGGAATATCCTACTGACTGCGCCACTTTTAGATTTGGTTTCACTAAATTCACTTTTTAAAAAAATATATTTATTACAAAAAATCATATGTTTAAGTTACAAAGACAATATTATAGGTATGAAGTTAAATGAAGATAATGAACACTGAGAATTGTTTTCGGTTACATTTATAACGTAAAAATTCTGACGCTATGTCATCAGTTTTCGTGTGAACAAAGCGTCTACGTGATTTCTAAGAATTCTAGGAAGTTGTAATATGATACTTGTGTGAAGTCAATTACGGTTCAAGCACCTATGGTAACTTTAACGTTTAAATTGTAAGTTAGTGCACTTCTCATATAAAATATATATATATATATATATATATATATATATATATATATGTTTTAGGTGGTTTCCGGGAATTCAGTCGCCCCCTCCTTACCCTTCCGTCCACCTCCGTTCCCCTCCGTCCCCCTCCAGCCCCTTCCTTCCCTCTCCGTCCCCCTCCTTCCCCCTACATACCACTACTTCCCCCTCCTTCCCCCTCCGGCCTCCTCCGACCCTCTCCGTCCTCCTCCTTCCCCATTCTTCCCCCTCCGGGCTCCTCCGTCCCTCTTCGTCCTCTTCCTTCCCCCTCCGTCACCCTACTTCCCCCTCCGACTTCCTCCGTACCCTTCCTCCCCCCTCCGTCCCACTACGTCTCCCTACTTCCCCCTCCTTCCCCTTAGTTGATATCTGATCCCTGCCGGGATCGATGGTAAAATGACGACGTTTCGGCAGAGTCACATCTGCCCTCTTTAGGTCGGTTCGCATAATTCTCGTAGCCTTCTGCTTTCTTTTAGTTACTCGACTACTGGAGCGAAAGACTATTAGCGAAAGTCTGTTAGACAATAAATTTAACACAAGCTGCTCGAACTGCATTGTTCACTTTGTTTTTCCAAAAATGTCGACTAACGCTGGATGTCAAATTTCCTATTGGAGCAATTCCTCGGCTTTCTCTGTTCGTAAACTGTGCTTTTATTTCATCTTTGTTAATGGTTACCTTACACTACAAGCGCTATTCCACTAGGGCGTAGATTGTTCGTTGCAACCTTCTTTAGGCTGACTGGAGTCTGAACTATTCGCATCATTTAGTAGTATCGGTGGCGAATTGATCTGTTATTGCGTTCTTGCATTGCAACTGTTACATTTGTCAAAGAAAGAACTGCTTTTTGGTGAACAATTTGATTATCTTATATGACATACGGTCATGTGTGGGTGCCTTTCGTTGCTTGAAGGTCTTGTCCCTCTCTGGTGTGCTTTTCCTTTTTCAGCTCATGGTTGTCGCCCTTATTGTCACGCTGGTTTAGTCTACTTTTGCTCTCTAGATCGTAGTCTAATGCTTCAGTGCTTTAAAAATTGACGTAGACTATTAGGGGTTCATCTTGTCGTAGAAATACTGAACGTCGCCCCATACTTTAAATTTTCTGTAGACCCCAGATGCGATTTCTGCGGGTCCAGCTGATCAAGGTACTGATTCCAACGTTTGTTGGAGCAGGTGTTTCTTTTACTACCTGCCGAATTAATACATTGAATTTGAGGTTGTCACCTGTTTTTCTTTTCGATTAGGTCTCTAATAACATCAAAATGCCGACGTCTGATTCTTCTTGTCATTTGGGGGAGCTTGAATTTTAGAACAAAATACACTAAAAAAGCATACCGCTCAGATGATTTTGGGGGGCTTCAGCCCCATGACCCCCCACTAAATAATAATTTGGATACTGCAACTGCTGCTTTTAATAATCCTTTCAACAGCATTTTCTACCTGTCTACTTATTCAAACACCCGTGGCTAAGATTATGTTTTGAAAAATCTGCACATAAAGAGTGATTTATAAATAGATGGTAGAGAGAAATTATACTTTACATTGTGGTCCAAAAATATGAGAAAAAATTAAATAGCGTAGCCTATAAGGAGTTGCACAGATATGATAGTTGAAATATAGTGTAGAGCATAGTTATAGTTAAGTGTTTGACAAAAATATTATATTGGGTAGCCCCATAAACAGTTCCATGTACAGGATGTTCGAAATTTTTGTATAAATAATCAGGGCGGTTCAAAAACTTACAGACAAATAAGTTATAATGGGTCACAAATAAGCAAAATGAAATATAGGATGCTTGTACTGTAGGCTAAAGACAGTTAAATAAGGTAATCAAAAAAAAATTGGAATAAAATTGTTATATAGGGTGGCCCATAAGCAGTTGCAGTTTGGATGAATCATATTGGGGATTGGTGGATTTATAGTTACACACGATGATACAAAAAATGTTATACTGCGTAGCCCATAAATAGCTGCATTTACAAGGTGATTGAAATAGAAGGTGGAATAGAATTATGGGTAAACAGAGTAGATCAAATAATGATATATTTTATTATATAGGATAGAACATGAGCCGTTGCATATATGAAATATATGAAACATGAGCCGAAGTGAAATTATAGTTATAGATAGTGATTCAATGTTAAAAAAGCGTGGTTGAAAGGTAGGGAGAAAATATATTTTCTAGGGTGGCTCAAAAGATATCTGAAAAAATGCTTAAATACCTCAGCCCGTAGGCAGAAGCATAGATAAGGTAGTTGTAATATAGGGTGGAATCGAGTTAAGTTAAGTGTTTTAAAAATGTTATATTCGGCTCATAAGCAGCTACACTTAACACTGGTCACGGAAGATGAAGATGCAAATACAATCCGTGGTTTAAAAAAGTCTGGTTGTCTGAATCAGTAGTATCATTATTAAGAAGACGTTTCATATCATTAAAGCCATTAACCAACCTGATAAACTCTAACTTTACCACTGGGGTTTTTCCCGATTCCTTTAAATTTTCAAAAGTGATTCCTTTACATAAAAAAGGTGATACTGCTTTGGTAGATAACTACCGGCCAATATCAATTACGTCTACTTTCAGCAAAATAATAGAAACATTAATCAAGCATCCTTTAGTTTCTTACTTTGAAGAAAATATTTTTTTAGATAATTCCCAGTTTGGATTTAGGAAAAATCGTTCAACAACACAAGCAGTTCTGAGTGTTGTGAGAGGAGTGATTGAGGGCCTTGAGAAGGGTATTCATACAGCGATTAAGTTGTGTGATCTTTCCAAAGTCTGTGTCTCGCATGACATTTTACTAACAAAACTTAATTTCTACGAAGTTAGAGGATCTTCATTCTCTATATTTAAAACTTACTTGACAAATCGCCACTTATAATTATTCTAAGCCTGCATTTAGATCTATAGAACACGGTGTTCCTCAAGGTCCGTCCTTGGACCCATACTGTTCATTATTTACATCAATGATTTGCCTAATTTTATTCATCCTAATAAATCTGTTATATTTGCAGACGATACGAGTTTTGTGTATTCTGACACCAATTTAACTAACCTGACTAAACTATCGGACGAAACACAAAGTCTTATGTTTTCAACCACTTCTAATACTGATATAGGTAGCGTAAAGTTACTAGGTGTTTATGTAGATAGCACCTTATCGTGGAATGTTCACATAGACCACTTAAGAATTAGTATATCGAGTTCACTCTTTCTACTTTGGCACCTATAAAATATTACTGAATATAATACCTTGAGAACTTCATATTTCTCGCTATTTCACTCACATATTAGTTCTGGAGTTACGATCTGCAGAAATTAGTCAAATGCAGATCTGATATTCAGGTTACAAAAAAGAGCAGTGAGAATTCTGGCAAAAGCTGAAGTTCTTGAGTCCTGTCAACCATTATTTCAGAGATACCACATATTGCCATTGCCTTCCTTTCATTTGTTTCACGTTCTTCTAGAGATACACCGGAAAACAATGTTTTGACTAAACAGTGTGATGTACATCGATATCGTACCAGAAAAAGAGAAAATAACCGAACAACCCGTTTTCGATTAAATAAGACAATGAAACACTCGCAAAACTACAATACTTACAAAATTTTGCCAGAAAAATTAAAAATTTTGAGCTCCAATAAATTTAGAAAGAGTTTGAAGAACTACCTACTAAAGTTTTTTTTTTACTCAGTTGGTGATTACATGAACCACAAAATGTGCTCACCGAATTTTAATGTCTAATTTTAATTGTTAATATCTGTTCTTATTTTTTACATGTATTCGATATTTGTATTATTGTAATTGTGATTATTTATTCTCACTGAAATTGTTTTTTTGACTTGCTACAAACATTGTTTAATATGTGCCGTAGTTAAATAAAGAAATCTAAATCATATACAAGGTTATTGAATACTCTTTTCGAGGTGTCATTCTTTTGTAAGTTGACTAATTGATAGCAGCATATACAGGATGGTTTAAATATAGAAGTAGACTTATAGTTACACAAGGCATATTAGAAAACTTGTTTTTGCCAATTTTGGACCTCTGACATTTAGTAAAGAGCACTAATTTTATCTTTAAAAAATAAGTGAGAATTCTAAAAATATTTTTTCGTTCATATAATCAACGCATTTTGCGTCTGACAAAAGAAAATCAAGATATCAAATTTGCTTATCAATAAAAGAAGATTTGAAAACTAAGAGATCACATTTGCTTAGAAACTAGTGGAGATTATACAAACAACTTTTTATTTCAAGAGAAAGCAGTGTCGTAGGTGTCATTTTATTGTCCAAAAATATTCAATGCAAAACCCGTAATTACGCAACTGGTCAAAATTGTAATTTTGTACAGCAGCAAATTCACCTTCATGCGTCTAAGGCGTGTGCCAAATTTCAAGAAGATACCTACAATAGTGTCACAGTATTACAAAACATGATTTTTTTCTGAAAACACCCTGTATCTCCAACAAAGTTTTTGTGCTTAATATGGGTCCGAGAAGATCCCTCTTAAATACTGGGGTGCCATTAAGTAACACCCTGTATAATTAGGCAAAAAATATACTTCAGTAACACTTTTTTCTATGTTTGTCAACAGAATTTCAATTGAATTTCAATTCAAGTGACACGGATTTTTTATATATTAAGATTATCATAGATGAGTAGTTTGCTTAGTCAAGTGATGACATCATGTTCACCCCTCATCGTTCGTTGTGTCCCTCTTTTACTTATGGATTTCACAATGATTTCTCTCTCTGTTCGGAATCCTAACACAAACAAAGACAATCATATTGTCGTCTCTAAAAATTCCTTGCTAATTCAGTCTATGGTAATATATGTATAAGTATATCATTTAATCATTCAAGAAACCAACAGCTTATTTATAATTTTGTCTATTCATTGGGTTTTCTCTCCTCCAATTTTTTTCCTGTAACAGATAAGTATTTAAAAATTGTATATGTAGAACAAAGTGTAGTAAGGCAATTTCGTAAAATTGCCCGGATTACTGGCTGTCTGTACAGAGATTCTTCCTCACAGTTTTTCTGAGAGAAAGAGATGTCTATAAAATGATCAACCAGTATTCCTGTATATAAGTAATGTATTGTATATTGTGTAATACTTATCTGTGTATGGAGACGTTTCAACTCCGAGTCTGGAGTCGTTGTCAATCGTTTAGTGTTGTTTTCAAAAAATTTGACAAACAACAAATTCAAAATCAAAGCGAAAATTTTTTAGAAAAAAACCTCGAAAACAACACTAAACGATTGACAACGACTCCAGACTCGGAGTTGAAACGTCTCCATACTCAGATAAGTATTACACAATATACAATACATTACTTATATACAGGAATACTGGTTGATCATTTTATAGACATCTCTTTCTCTCAGAAAAACTGTGAGAAAGAATCTCTGTACAGACAGCCAGTAATCCGGGCAATTTTACGAAATTGCCTTACTACACTTTGTTCTACATATATAATTTTTAAATACTTATCTGTTACAGGAAAAAATTTGGAGGAGAGAAAACCCAATGAATAGACAAAATAATTCAAGACCTCCTCAACAATCTTTTCGAAATTAGCTTATTTATCCCCTATTAATACACATAATACTCATATTACAATACTAGAACAATTGCAATCAAATATAATAATAAAATTTCGAATCTACATAACTCAGGCTCAGTGTAAAGTAAAGCAGTAACATCAATGAAAGAACTGCATTAAAGAATAACAGTATTACAAGAAAACACAATTCAATTCAATGTAAAAATCAGTCAACTTTACGACAAATAAAAACCTACCCACCCAGACAATCGTTATACAAATACCAACGCTGAATAAAATAGCAATCTACAGATTGAAAATATATGCAAAGTAGCAGGACTTTCTCGCTTCAATCATAAAACAATATTTGCAGTCAAAAATCTCGTCCCGAAATTATGTTTAAAATAAGCTTTATGAAGAACAATCTCGTATAAACCAAAGTAAAAATATCAATATTAATTTGATTTCTTTTAGTTTTTACAGTTTAACCCAACATGAACTTGAATATTTTCTTTGTTTTAGGCACCAGTCTTATGAATTGTTACAGTGACATTATTTATGTGCTAAAAATACTCTCAGTTTACCTAAATAAGTTATTTCATAGAAACACTGACACTTTAAAGATTAATTTTGAGATATGATGAGAAATTTTTATAAAAGTAAAATGTTGTGCAGACCAAAGGATCTTACATTAAAATAATTGAATTACCTATAAAAGAGTCAGTTTATTTAAGCTAAAATAAATCAATAAATCGAAGTTGACTTAAGTGTAAGGTATCTCAGATTTTTATTCATTTATATATAAAGAGTGCCAGATCTAGGTAGGTGGAGGACCAACCGGAGTATCCGCCCGGACAACATTTTCAGCCAAATTCATATTGTTATAAAATTTATTTAACGCTCCCCAGGTTGGAGTGGTTCCGATTTCGAATAGCAACTAGACTGGCACCAGTAAAGACTGGAAAATTCTGCGGACGATTGAATTATATATATAACGGTTACTACTTTATGGGAGGCAGTTTGGTTTTGAAGCAGCGTGTACGACACCAGCTGATATTATTAGTCATTGTGTCTTTTCCAACTGGTGGCAGAAGTGTGAGATTAAGTGAAGTTGACTTGATTTATGACTACAACTCGAAGTATGGTAGAAATGGACGAAACTAGCAAAAAAATTCAAACAGGTTACTGATAAACTAGATGCAAAAATAACTCAGATCCTGGAAAAAGGTGCAAAAAAACAGAAATCAAAAGGAAATCCAATAAAGGTTAGTGCAACAAAAAAATCAACAAAACCTTGTCTCTTTGATGAAAAGTGACCAATAAATCATTGTATCTACGATGAAAAGTGAACAACAGCATTTAAGTAAGGTATAATTTGAGAAATTTGAATTAACAAGACAAAATGATTTTATTAGAAGAAATGAATCTAAAATATTTGAAGGAAAACAAAAACAAACTGAATTAAAAAGACAACAGCAATTTCAACAATTCATGCAAATAGCATCGCAAATTACGAAGGAGTTAATCAGAGAACGCAAATAGTGGATTCAGACATAAAGGAGATAAACGATGACAAAAAGATCGTAAAAAAATAGTGTGAATACTCTTGAAATCAAAGTAGATAAAAAAATACAACAATATTTACAGAGAGGGAAATACCAGAACAACGTAATTAGTTTCTTTAGCAAACCACACACATTGGATGGTAGTTCATCTTGGCCTATGAAAAAATGAAAGCCGTGGCTACAACTAATGCGTGGGATAACCAAGAAAAATCAGCCTCTCTTGTAATTTCTTTAAGAAGTCCGGAATTAGAGCTCCTCCGAGATCCTCGCAATTCTAGACAAAAGATACGACACGACAATCAATCCTTCAGCCAAGTATATCAAGTGTTCCTAAGTAAAAAAACGCCAAAATCTAAAGAGATTCTCTAAGAATTTGAGGCAGAGAGACGTTTACTACACTTGTCCTACCCAACCTTACTAGAGGAATCTAAAGATTAATTGTCCACCCAGAGTTTCATAAACGGTATCAGTGGCATCAAAAACAGTAATGGAGCTTTGCTACTGGCTTTGAAAGTAGTGGCCGTCATAAACACGTCCAAGCCGAAAGTTCGGGCAGCTTCCTTCAGCCAGCAAGAACCAAAACCACCCGTTCAGTCACAAAGAACTGACACCAGAAGAGCATGTTACCGTTGTAAACGGACAAGGCACTTTCAACGTACCTGTAAAATAAGTCACAAAGAACTAGCGCAACGATCACCAACCAGTCAGCATAAGGAGGCGAATGGTGAGTAATCCTCCACCAGCCCAATGACAGTATCCAGCATTATGCCGAGATAGCAGCAGCCTAGTCATCAAGCGCACCATCAACGGCCGAGCAATCACCATCACCTTTGACACTGGCGCCGCTGTGTCTATTGCCTGGTCCAAGATTTTAAGGTCATCGGAAATCCGGCCAGTTAAGAACAATCACCGGTGACTTTATGTCAATACAGGGTGAGGCAGATGTAGTACTATGAAAGGAGACAACATAATCCGGCATAGAGTCCTGGTAGCGGATATTGAGGACGATTTTATACTGGGTGTGTACCTAATGAGCCAACCTGTTTTTTACAAATCTTTTTTTAGAAGCATTGCTATATAGTCAATAATTTACAAATTATAAAGGAAAAATAGGTTAATATTGTTTGTTTTTTTTATTGTCAAAAAATGCAAAATGAAATGCAATGTTTGGTTGTGAAGCATTTATTATTGAACAAAAAATCAATTTAAAAATAGAAAGGCTTGCTATTTCGAAAGTATCGGTTTGTTTAAACCGAGAATACAAAACTCAAATTCAAAATATTTTCAAGCAGCCAAAAATTACAAAAATATGAAAGTATCTGAAACGAAATTTATTAAATACAGATAATTTAATGAAATGGTTTAGATAAAAATCAAAAGCGCAATATATCAATAAATTTAGGGAAATAAAAAAGAAACAAATTTACTTTAATTTAAAATGCTGAAATATTTTTGAGATATATGAAGAAAGAACACGAACACTGTAAAGAAATGTCGGAGCACACATAAAACATTTGAATGATGTTATGGCAGTTACACATACTCTAGGGAAGTTAGTATTTTCCACAGGTGTTTGATTGGCTTTTCTTGAAGAATGTACATAACATACGCATAAAAACTGTTGTTATCAAATTTGTATTCCTTAATTAATTATACGGAGTGTTTAAAGCAAAAATAGCAGTTTTTGTAACTTTTCAGCAACTGAATGAAAAGTTCTAGTCTCTAAAGTAAGTTTGTTTTATAAGTAATTTCAATAGCGACTAAATGATAGGTTCATATAGGTGCTGGGATAATTAGTTATTGATTTATTTGGAAAAAACTGTAAAAAATTTGCAATTATCAATCGTCCATAGTTATTGTATAAGATACCTTGAGATTTTGAAACTCGACAGAATCTTTCTTTTTTACGAGGTATATAACTGGTAAGAATCTTAAATTTACAGCTCAGAAGGTTTTCTTGCAAATCTATTTTTTTTCCAGGACTTTTGATTTTACGTGAAATTTACAATACTCCCATTTTGAGCTAGATTAGTATTTTACCCATATGAAAGGAACATATGAATTATTAGATCTTTCATTACAATCTCTCATAAATTGATTATAATTTGGGTTTATTTTATTGTATGTAAAATCAGTTTGAAAGCCTACATTTTAGTATTCGGAATTTACTGGTCGGAGAAACACCTTCCTCTCATTTTACTACTGCGTTCGAACTGACATTCATTATAAATCGCTTTGATTCTTTCCCAATACAAATGCCATAACAACTGTCAAACGGTCTGCTGATAGCCCAGGGACGATAAACGATCTCATATCATAATTAGTACATTGAAATGTTACATATTTTTGGGCTTAGCCTGCATTTGCCCAAAGACTCAATTTTATTTTTTAGATATCAAGGGGGGTTAGTGTTAAGTTAAATTCAAGTTTGTGGGGTTGCAACCCCACGGCCGCCATCTTAGAAAAAGTCGTCCAACTGATTTCTATGGTTTATCTGACAAACTCTATAGTTTGTCAGATAAACTTTCCCAAAAAAAATAACATCTTGTGTTGCAAATAAAATTGTCTACTTTTTTGTCAAGTAACTTTTAGTCCGACAACCATAAATAAAAGAAATATGAGCGCATGTGCTTCTCGAGTTCTTTATTTATTCCAAATCGTTTTCCTCCTGGTGATTTTGTCAGAGGCAAGTCAGGGCTATAAGGAGGGTGGTCGAAGGCTTCTCAGCTCATCTCTTGAAGTGTATATCTTGTTTTATGTTTCAAATACGCAGCTTTTGCCATCCGTAACAACTGACAGTAGTGATCTACAGTCACTGTGCGTTGGGCATGTAGAAAAACGATCAGTAAATTTCCTTAGAGTCAAAAAAAATTCTTGGCAAGGACTTTTCCAGATGAGAGGCGAAATTTGAATTGTATTCTCTTTTTACTTCAAAAAGGCATTCCGTTCTCGTTGAAACCTATTTATAAGTCTTTCAACGACCTTTGGTTTACAGTCAACAACTTCGAAACCCACCGAGCACTAATTTTGCTGAAACCAAGTTGATCAAAGATAATTGATTGAATACTTCCATAGCTGACACCCATTTCTGAGGAAATTCTTCCACGGTTAATGGGCGGTCACGTTCAATAAGCTGTCGAACACTATTGGCCTTGTCAGCTTGTCTTGTGCGTCGATCATGGTTATCATTCTCGTGCACCCTTAAATTTTCTCACCCACATATACACACGATTTTGAGACACTGTACTATCCCCAAACTGTGCCTTCAAATAAGTTAGAATTTCTGAGCCTTTAACGCTTTTACTGGTTAAAATAGGTATTGATGACAAAGCCAAACTGGGAAACCCTTCAAACAATATAATCTAGCTCGAAGCTGCATTCTAAGCAGAATAGCAAAATCACCGTTTATATTTGATTTACCCTCCCATCTAATGTAATTTGCTTGAAAAACGCATCTTAAACGTCATGTCAATTCGATGACGTGCTATTTTTATTCTACCGTGTGGGGAAATCAGGATCACCCTCTATTAATATTTATGTGTTACCGAATACCAAAATGCAGAATTTCAAGTTAAATATACAGACAATAGAAGAAACCCAAAATAATATTAATATATGATGAGTTGTACCGAAAGATTCGATAATTAACATGTTCGATTCAGAGTTATGAAAAAGTAAATTGATGCAGAATGGGAGGGTTGTAACCATCACCAAAAATAAAAAGCACTCGATAAAAACTTACATTTTTGAGAAAACCTTCAAAGCAATGAAGTTAAAATTTTGAACAGTTATTTTCGATAGGCCAAGTTTTATCGTTCTAATTTTTTTTAGAATAACTCATTTATTAATTAACCATTCCTATCGATCGGCATCTCATTTAGTAGGTTCTAAAAATGCGCATACAACACACTTACTTACCTACAATACTTGAAATTTTTATTGTGTTGCTGAGAAATCACAAAAACTGCCAAAATTAGTGTTTTTGCTATTTTAAACACGTAGGATAATTAACTAAAAGGTAAAAATGTGTTAACGAAACTTTTTTTGGGTTATGGGGTGTACCTTCCTCAAGAAAAATCACTCAAAAACCTGTGGATTTTTTTGCAAAAATGGTCTTAAATAATGCTAAGTTCGCTACACTAAACTCCGTACATTTAGAATACATTTTACAACAATTATAGGTATTAGCAAAATACTGCCCCAATTTGAGAATTTCATATAATTTGTGGTTTACATCTGATATGTAAAATGTACTTATAATTAAATGTGTAGAAATAAAAAAAAGTTTACAGAATAATTCTAAATGCAGGACAGACTGAAAATGACATACAGAATTTGTTTGTGGTTGTAAACAAATTCGTTCAAAGACAGTAAGGGTACTCACCTCCAAAACTACCCCCTAAACTGCACATATTATTTTGCATCACATCCCTCATTATGTTTTATTTAGTAGTTCCGTTTGTTGTACATTGATAGTCATATCCATCTATTTAAATTTATTTTATGCTCAACCAAAAGAGTAATCTATCTAAATTGTGTCAACTGTATGTGAAAAATTATGTATTTAAGAATATAAATTGAAATAATACTTGAGTCGTAACAAAATAGTGACAATTATTTTAATTCACCTGAAATTTATATCCATTACTCAGAATGACACCAAGAAAGCGAAACAGAGACAGGGAGGTAATGAGCGACGGGAACTCCCCCCCTCCCAAGCATCTGAGTTTTATGTTTTTTTAGCATTCATTTTGCTAAAACCTGCCTTCAGCGGGACCAAGCCTCCCATCCCCTCGACTATCACAGCAGTATTCATAATGCCCAGGCAGTTTGATAAATAATGGAGTTTCAAGATCAGAAGACCCTGTTGAGCAGAATACAGACAGTGTCTGAAGGCTGAACAGCGAGGGGGTATCGCTATTCAACAGATCCATATACAGACCAGTGAAGACTGGACAACGGAACAATGTATCCAACACCAAATGACTGACCCAGACATTGAACCAATCCTTTCCCTCAAGAAGAGAGGAACACCCAGGCCACGATGAGACGAGTTAGTCATTATGAGCATAATGGTACTCTATAAGAATGGGGAATGGAATGTTAAAGAGAATTTGGGAAAACACTGACGGCAGAAAAACCAAGTCCAAACTGGTAGTCCCCAAGAAATATCTACCGTCCTGACTGAAGTACATCATGACAGTGTTATAAAACACCGCCAAAATAATTACTAAACTAAATGAATCGTTCCTATAAGAAAATTGAGAAAACGATATAAATATATAAAAACTATATAAAAACTATCCACCATGGTATTACCAGAAATTTCGATGAGGTAAAGACTGGAAAATTCTGCGGACGATTAAATTTTTATACATAACGCCGACTACTTTATGGGAGGCAGTATGGTTTTAAAGCAGCGTGTACGATACCAGCAGATAGTATTAGTGATTGAGTTTTTATAAGAGAGTTTATTTGTTTGTTTTGATAAAAATAAAGAGGTTAAAAGTGAAAGTGAATATTTGTGAATTTTTAAACTCACAGAGTCTATTACAATTTATAACTTATCTCTACTGCTGGAGAGGAGAGAAAGCCACATCAAGCATCTTCTCCAGTTCGAAAAAGTCACAATTCCACCTCTACCTATACATATATTTCTCTATCCCCATCATTCTGTGAAGTAACCCATTTTTAGTAGACCCGTATTTTCAGTCTACAAGCTATTTATTACCATTTGAACATGAATCTGGGTTTGTTTGCTTTTTGTTTAATCCTAGAGTTCCTACAGCTATTTCGTGGATCAACATTTTCGTGTGATTATAAATTTTTTCGGCATTTAATACCTCCGTTCTTATTTGTCTTCATTTATTAGCTAACCTTATCTTATACCAAAATCTCTTAAAATTTTTTATAAGGCTTTCCAAAATTGTATATATTTTTTTAATTTTAGGTTTTAGCATCCACTGTGCTTTTCTTATTCTTGTATTTATTGCAATCAATGCCGGCCCTATAATTGGGTCAGTTTGAACATAAATTTTATAAAATTATACACCACTTGATAAAATCAAACTAACTCCTCCATTCTTTAGAAATGTATAATATTTAAGAATACCTAATTTAAATTTCTAAATTAGCACAAGAAATAGAACTACGTAGACCCTAGAGAATTTTCACATTTCAGAGCTGTTATTAAACTACTTCATCGCACTAATTGAGTATGAATCCAGCCGTCGCGATCATTTGTTAAAACAGAGACCTTCAATTGCACATTTAGTGTTTTTTAAAGACACGACCCATATTTGAGATTGTGTCACTAAATCATATACTTATGTAAAGCTTCTGGTGAATATAATATATATATATATATATATATATATATATATATATATATATATATATATATATATACTAACAGTTTTGTTAGCTTTATATTCACAAGCGTCTACACATAAACAAGCAAAGTGTTCCTAACTTTGGATAGGCGGTCATGTATCTGCACTAACTAAGCTGCTGTTATTTTTACAGATCAGGATCTAAAGTTCTTCTTGTACTAGCACACTCTCTTAAACCAAAACAGAATCGGTGAAATAAAATATCAGGCTGACAAGGCAAACAAAATGGTCTGAACAAAACGAGTATATGACACAATAAGACGGTGAAGAAAATCTGCCTATAGCCGGTCTTGACAATTGTCTTCGAATAAACAGAGAGTGTATAACAAGAAAATAAATAGTAAAGAAGCAAAACACGACGACCATAACATCAAACAGCTCTAGAAAGATAATCTGGAAATAACAAGTCGAAAGTCTAATACTGTAGAATAAGAAGGTCATCAAATCAATTGCCAAAGTTAAATTAGGTGAAACTATACTCGACTTAATCGGATATTAGCTTTTTTGATTATAAAATCAACTCGTTGCGACTTATTATTCAGGGTAACAAACCTGACAAAAGTTCTCACCTCGGCCCACCGTGATACCTTGAATCGAGCAATTTGAATCTTGACTTTCATTAAGATATATATTCACTACAGATGGATATTAATGTCTCAGATTACAAGTATTTGTACTATAGAAACCAATAGATATTGTCCAAAGAAATTGTGATATCTTTAAATTGTATTCTCCAACTTTCGATGTCAAAATATTTAGTCATTGTATATTCTTCAACACTGACCTTACAAATTAGATTGATACTACGCGTTTTATTCTATGGTATACCTAGCTGGACAAAAGCAAGAACGTCAAAATTGATATTAAAGGCATATGCTAATTTGTTCCGGATTAAGGTTTTTAACATCATTTTGATTAATATTATTAGAGAAATGTTACTTTTTTACTACATACTACTAGTACATACTACATAAAGTAGGTTTTCAATTTGTCTCATTGTATCTACTTCACTTCACTTCAAATCATATGAAAACTTTTTTTATTATTAATATCAAGTCTCAACGTAATTATTTATAATAAGATCTGCATGATCTGGAACCTACAATGAAACCTAAAACGAAAAGATCAGATGTAACATTTTGGTATACGATATTTGTCATAAAGTATGAATTATGCTTGAAATTAAATATACCTTTTCATAGTTGAAATTTTTTTTGAGCGCTTGCCTTTAAGTCCACCATTTTTATCGGGCACTTTTAGGTGTTTAAGCTGTAATGCGAAAATTTCAGTATAATTTATTAATTTACCATTAGTAGTAAAGTTTTAATAGTTATAACCTTAATGTAAAATAATGTAATGTTTTTATTTTCACACACGGGTTCTTGGATTTATTTAAAAACACAGTCCAACTCACTCTAATTTATTTCCACTACTTTGACACAATTTATGTTCACAGAAACTATTTACATTTTATCTTAACTATACAATACGACCGTCGAAAACTGAATGCCTCCTATCGCCAGCTGTCTATATTTATATATTTCTGTTCGAATTGTCTGGTAAGTTCACGAACCATCGGGACACTCTTTCATGTTCTGGAAGCTTTTAAGGGAATTCCCAGTAACGGCACCGGTCGGCCTGTTGGGAGACGAAACCTTTCGGATTCCCAGAAGCACCGGAATAATGTCCCTTCCACGAATTGGTTGATGGCCGATTGCACCAGCTGTCGGATGAATTCTCGTAACAATAACAATAGATCAATTTTAATTAACATATACAGGGTGTAAACAGTTTGAGTGCATATATTTTAGGTGCAGATAATACACACCAAATAAAGCAAAAAACTCTTATAACGCTATGGTCTATAGGCCTTAATAAGCAAGAAAATTCGAGATACATGTTAAGTAAATTATTGTCAATGTGGCAACGTCGCGCTAAAAATTCACTTGTAACGTGAATAATAAAGGGATGATTCACACAAAAAATTAACACCTGTTATTTTTTTGTATTAAATAATTACATTTCTTATATGTAGTTCTTTTGTGTGTTAAATTATTCGAAAAATCATTGTTACTCATAAAATTAATATTACTTATATTAGACAAATAAATACCCATGTACTTACAGGCTGTCATTATGATAGAGCTCTGGAGAACAAAGGATTCTTTATAGTAAATATTCAAAATTCAACATTGTTGCTATTACAAGTGTTTTCCCCACAAATTAATAGCATGGCAGGTCTTTACCTAATTGTATAATTGCCACTATTTGTCACAAACTAATACACTCGAACTCACAATTGACAACAGATATTATGTATTTCTCAAATTTATTTTTTAAAACGAAAATCAAATCACGAACGCTACGTAGAATGTCACGTAAATATCACTTTCAGTTTCTGACAAGAACCGGTGCAGCAAAAAAGCATTCGTGGCAGTGGTCAGCTGTAGTACTAAATAAGGCATATTATTTGCTATGTCGCCACATCTGTTCGGAGAAACATACGGCAAATTTTAACAGAATATTTAGAGTTTAAATATTAATTTTCTTTGTTAATACAGTTATTAAAGGTGTATAAGCTATTGAGTATTTACATAATTAGCTTTACAAGCATTTTGAAGCCGGAAATAGTCTATTATTCACTTCCAACTTTCTTATTTTTTTTGGCAAAACTATATTTTATTTCTGGAAATGTTATAAAGCTTTTTGATTTGTTTTGACCTGAAGTATTGATCCTCAAAATCTTTGCACTCAAACCTTTTACACGCTATATAAAATGGAGCAAAAATAATTATTGTAATGGAATATGTAGAAACCATACGTACAGTAAATCATTTTCTAAGAACTCTTATGATTCTTAGTTTTCCAAAGCCTTGTATTGAAAATCGTCGAAAGCTTGTTAAATCAATGAAAAGAAAAGTTTATATAGGATGTGCTTATCAGTTATAAGTGTGGACAAAGCAATTGTCGATTCCAAAAAGCAATTGATTATATAAATATAGATATATATTTGTTTATGTGTATGTTTTTAAGACAATAACTTGCTACAATATAAAACATAATAAATAAAGCAGATTGAACCTTTTCAAAATCAATAGCAAATAACGTGACCATATATATGGATGGAAATTGAACTTAGTTAAATATTTTTATATTAAATGTTTGTATTGTGTTTGTAACAAATGTACAGCCTTCAGTAATATTACATTCCATTATTGTACTAATTTCGTGAAAATCGTATAAATTCTAGTTTCCTATATTTGTCAGTAGAAAAATAAAATATCAAATAATTTAAATCACTCTTAGTAGTAAAAAGGTCAATGACTGTAAATAAAAAAGTAATAATTACTAATATAATAATTAATTTAAACCTAATATAAATGAAAATGTTCTGCTAACCTGTCTAATTAATCAGCTTTATTTTCAGCTTGTGGACTACTATTTGTTGTATGTTGTTGGGCTTGCTGTTTAGAAAAGTTATAATGCTCACCTCTAAATTACTCATTTCATAAGTATTGAGAGCTCAGAGTGCGGTAATTTGACTTATTCGCTTCAATATAGCTCTAAGTCCATCTTAATTTTTTTGGGATTGGAACTTGGACTATACAGTACAAAACCCACTGACTCATGTAACAATCAATTCTTGCCCGTCCTTTTATAATTTCTTTAACACATAACCCCCCATAACATTATCTATCATCTATTTTTCCGATCCAGAAAACCTTTGTTCATTATTCTTGTAATGTTTATGATGCTATGTTGGACCTACTTCCAAAAAGGGATAAGTTATTAATTCAGCCTGAATTTGTTGTAACCATTTGGATTTTTCATCTTCCATTTTAACTAGCCATTATTTCCCCATTCACAGAGCCTATTTAATAGTTATACGTATCACTAAACTAAATATCTTTAAAAAAACAAAAAACCGACAGCTAAATGCTATTTTAATGTTCGTGCCCCATTAAATATTTAACTAATAAGTTTTTCATAATAAGATATGTATAGGTAATTTTTATGTTCAATTTGGCACTGATTTAGTTGTTGCAGAATATTAGTATTTGTCGCTTTTTAGTTAACTTACTTTTTTGAAATTGGTGTTGGTTTTTCTTGAATGTTGTTTATATCTGTAATACTTTACAGCGGCAAGTATTACACTTCATATTTTCATTTTGCAAAGTGTTTAGTATACTTTCTTAGCCTCATAAATGGTAAGAAGGAGTTTAAAGACGATAAGTTGTTATAGATATTGTACGCTTCTTGGAAACCAATAATTGTTATATATGAGACACGGGTTTCAAATTTGAACATGATGTATTATTGTTACAACCCTCCGATGATTGAAGGGTAATTGAATGGTTCGCGGATTTCAGTAGTATTAGCGTTTCGTGTGTCAAATAGCAGTTCTGGTAATTACCGGGGATTGGGTTGGAATCAATTAATCAAGGACGACGTGGTGGTTCTCGCAAAGTTGACACATTTATCACTTAACAGTTCATTATTACCAGGAATATCGAACGAAATGGAAATTGTACGGGAACGCCACTTCGCTGTTTTTATTTTCTCTCTCTCGGCATCGTAATGCAAATTGTTCCTAAATTGAATTTTTATTAAGTTCTTTTCGCTATACAAACAAGTCGGCCGGTTAATGGTTACGGCGCTCTGCGCATAAAGTGGAATATATAGGCATTTCATGGAAAATAGGTTGTAGGAAGAATTTTTGAAAGTAAAGGTTTTAGTATTATATTATTACTAGTTATGCTTCGGTTTATGCTTGAACAGTTAAATAAAAAAGCCGTTGAAAATATACTTTTAATGTCTTGTAGTTGGAAAAGCAGCAATTGGGGATTTATGGGGATTTAAGGTACGTCATCAGTGACGTGAATACGTAAATAAGACAAGTTATTTTTACCATAAATAAAAAATATATATTAGATTGATGAAATCAACTGAATTTAGTTTTTCGCAAAATACAGGATTGAAAGGCAGTGAGTGATCAGCTGAAATTGATTCTTTTACATGTAAGAGTTGCATGTTATTTCAGCATGATGTGACACCGCCACACTTTGCAGCCTCTCGGGACCAGATGTCAGTATGCAGAAAGTGTGACGAGGTTGAAAGATCTCTATAGGCGTGGTTCTAAGCGACCATCTACTCCAAGAAAAGAATACACAAGTCCCTTCTCTTTTATTTGATACATATGTGAACATGGTGGTGTTTAGTGGATGACAACGCATTGATAATCAGTATTACTCACTGTTGTTGTAAATTTTGAAGGTATTGTGATATATTTTTATTGAATAAAGATGTTTATAGTTAGTGTAAAACGGACTTATTAACAATACATACAGGGTGTAAATAGTTTGAGTGCATATTTCTTAGGTGGAGAAAGTATACACCAAATCAAACAAAAAACCTTGTATCACTATGGCCGGTAGGGCTTAATAACCAAAAAATTCAAAATAAATTTTATTTTAATTATGGTGAATGCCGCAACATTGAGCTCTGACTGTACATAAATACCTAAAGATATAACGTCGGGTTAGAAAAAATAAACACATTATCTATGATAAACACTTATTTATTCAGTAATTCAGTAATTAGAATTTCATACTAGATATGATATCAATTTTAGGAAGAAATATTTTTGAAATTATACCAAAACAGACGAGGATAAAACGATATTAAGAAAGAACTCGATACAATGTAATGCAAAAGTTGTATTTTAAGCACTGGATTGTTTAACACACCTTAGTTAACTTCAATTATTTCGGCTAGACAAATCTAAGAATTTACCCAATAAATAAACTCCAAAAATATTATTGTCAATAGATTTAATCCATTTCTATTAAAAATCTATCATTTTAAACTGTAACTAACTTTTCAGGAGAACTAAACTTATAAACTAGCCTGCAGAATGTAAACAAAATAATATTACAAAAACTACCAATAGCTACCCACGTTGTGTTCCTTAGAATGAAAAATGAGTTCTCGCGTTGTTGCCATATCACGCAATCAGGTTTACAGTTCAATTTCAATTAATTTTTAATTTTCTAAGAACAGAAGCGTTTTCAATTTAAAATTTTCTGTTTGCGACTGTAAAACTGAGTGTGAAATTCGTACCATTTTCACTTATTTTAACCAATCTACAGCTCGTTTTAAAACATGTTGTAAGGGTCTTTTATTTATTTTCACCTGAACTGTTATTTCTTAAAATCTTTGTACTCATACATTCTTTATGTAATATGTTTGAATTTTGTAGAATCCAGTCATTCCTGATTACCATTAATCAAGGATGAAATTAATAATGGTAATGTCCTTTTGAACAACCCTGTATCGGGATACGGATTTTCTAGATTTTCAATTATGAGTTTAATGGGACATCAGAATTACTTTGATCTCATTTTTGTTATAACAAAGTCGTGCTACCCTGTATCTCCCTTATTCCCAGTAAATTCTCTTAGTTACGTTTGTATTATTGTCAAATTGTGAATGCAAAATTTGCAACCTTTTCATTTTTAATTTCCTATTCCGGAGTATTAATTTTTCTTCCTATTGAAAACGAGGTCTGATATAAACCATGAAACGTTTGGAATATTTGAAATATACATGATTTCCAGCAAATGTGGTGTTATAGAAATAAAAGACTAGAAAAATTAAAATACAATTTTTTTTCCGATTTAAGTTAAAATTTCTCAGATGTATAACATGTTTAACAAACAATAATCATTAAAATCGTTTTCTATCCTTCCATCTATTAAGATGGCTCGTCCGGCGATTAAAATGGGCAGGAGCCGCATCTAATATTAGTAGAAGACTGGCAAAATGTTAGTAATGAAGCATTTTTCAGCAAAGTTGACAATTCATTTTATCAAGAAATGTATAAATCATAAATTTATACAATTAACAACGTCTTTTATAATTCTTGATAATCAAAGGAGCAAAAGTTTTCAAAACATAGCTTTCAACAGTACTAATCAAATAACTTCTTAACTTTGAACGCCTGTAGTTCGGTAACCATGTTATGAATACTTGTTTATAGGAGGCATTCCTTAATTGAGCTCACAAAAAGGCTAGGGGTACGGCAAAATCTCACCTATTCTTATTTAAAGAGAAGGGAAATCTCATATCATTATTATTATTGTAGATAGTATTAAAGAAGTAAGAAGGATATCAATTTATTCATCAGTAGTAATTGTTAATACTTAATTGGCATGTAGCACACCTTAAGAAATCTGACCAAAACGGATCTCCCTTTTGGTCAGATTTCGTCCAAAATTTCAAAAAAAAAACATTACTGTTATCACTAAGTTTACACAGAACGTCGAATATGGTATAAAAAGTATCATATATGATACTCCAGATTATATTTCCATTGAGTAATGAACATCCAAATTTACAACCTTCCACATTTATAAAATTATATAGATTACAGACTAGTTACCAAAGGGACAATATTGTTGCAGTTACAGTAAGCGAAAAATTTAATAAGTGATTGTGATGAATGGTTTCCTCAAAAGCGTGTCGGAATAGGGAGCTTCATCCAAGTTCTTTAAAGAGTTACATTTAGACGCTCTTTAAAGAACTATAGCGATCAATAGTCATTATGCATCGACTTCATTTATCAACGAAAGTTGACAGCAAAATTTACATTTTATTCTTTTCTACATACATCATTATTCATGAATCTGTGAAGCCTGCAAAATTAATTTTACTTTAATTAATTAAATTTCTAGTTAGTTTCTGCATGATTGAGGGTGTAAATAGTAGTTTTAGATGTTAATTTGGGTCTTAAATTCTCACAATGTTTTCTTTAATATATATATATATATATACAATTTCAGTAATTGAAAATTAGTTGACTATTGCGAGAAAATTCAATCATAGAAGAAAATATTGTTCAACAACGATTTCTGATAAGAACTGAACATGGAGGCTAACCTCCTAGAGAGAAAAAAGTAAAATCCTTAAGGACTGTTACATAACAGATTAGTGAACTTACAGTTTGTGATTTCTGTTTGCTTCGGCATTATTTTAATCTCGATTTAATGATCCGTATTAATACCTACAAATTCATTCGATTAAGTATTGAATATACTGTTAATATTTTGTGATGCCTGAAGTCTTTCGCGACATCTTACTTACATTTTGTAATTTAACAACACAGAACACACATATCTCAGTGATTAAAGATTTATACTCTCTTCGAGGTGTCATTCTTTTATAGACAAGACAATATAAATAAAATATATTGTTTCTGGTTAGGGAACCTTCATCAGTTGCGCTTCCCACAATTGAATGTCCTCTCGAACACTTCTTTATGTATTTGATACATTTCGTTAAATTTCTCGCGTCTTCAAATATTAAAAATTTATTCGAGTCAACTCCACGTGAATTTAATTTTTTTTCCGCATTTGACTTTAAAGGAACTAAATACTACCTGAATATATCAGACTGGCATAAAATATAATTATGTAGTTGTATTTTCATACCTTTTGCTTAGTATAGAAATAAGATTGATGCCGAACATTTCCTTACATAGCCTATGGCCCTATATTTTTCAACGTGTTTCCTTATTTAGGCCTACTCTTTCTACCGGAAAATTTTAAGCGACGTACGAACACACACACACACAAACGTACCATCAGAAACACGATTTTTGAAGGTACTATGTCTCGAGAGCCCCAAATGGGAATGAACTGAAATTTTTAAATAATCCTCTCAATGCCGCCGAAACTGCAATTTTAGGGTAGCAAATGCAGCCGGTTTTTCGAAATTTCATGCAATAAAACTTTTATACTATCACAGTTACCTATTTTTTCTCGAAATAGGTTATTTGCCTAACGAACAAGCTGATGTTTCCGGTGATAATTCCTAATATGTGTAAATTAATTTTTTTCGACGTAAAAAATCTTTTTCCAACCATTCTCTCAAACCCAAATAGATTTTGTACGAAAATTAATGGAACAGTATCGAATTAATCCTATTACCGTAAAGGAAGTTCTTAGTCTGCTCAAAATGTGCTTAAATCAAAATTATTTTATTAAAAAAAAACGAAATATACGTTTGTAAGAGCGGCTTAGCAATGGAAAATCCTTCAAGTCCACTATTAGCAGGGATATTTAACAAAAATTATTTAATCATAATTATTCTATGAATCTTATTTATTGGTATGGGTATGTCGACTACATAACTCAGGGCACACATCGACAGTTAGATAGATTAGTTGAATATATTAACAATATGCACTCCAATATTCACCGTAGAGTTAGAGCAAAATTCAACAATTAATTTAGAGAAGAATAAATTATAGGCATCAATTTGGGATTTTTCATAAGCAGTTGTATACTGACATTACGATTCACATTTATTCAATACACCCTTTCCAACATAAAATGGGGCATGCCCATAAGTATTCCATTATCAGAAACACAATGTGTAGCAGAATTAAATTTAATAAAGCAAATAAATTATAATAACGGGTACTCTCCTGAAACGATTGATTTGATTCTCCTGAAAAAACAGTTACAAAAGGAATTAAATTTAGTTTATTCCGTTTACAAAGGAACGTGAGAAAATCTATAAGAACTAAACGTATATTGGTAAACCCAGCAGCAAAATTAAATCGGTCTTAAATAAACAGGATTTAAATGTTGTATTTAATACTAGTAATAATATAGGAAAGTTTATCATAAACTGTAAACAAAATACACACAAAAATAGTAAATCTGATGTAAATAAACTGAAGTGTGGTACATGTCCCAAAACCTACATCGGTAGCACATACAGAAATTTAAAAAAACGCATATATGAACGTAGAAGAAGTTATAAAACAAATGATCAAATATCTAACTGTACCTTACTTTTAGCTTCTGAAAATCATCAATTTGAGGAAGATTTCGGAACATTGCATACAGAAAACAAGAGTTTAAAATTGAATTATTCAGAAACATTAGAAATTAATAACCTTAAATATTCGGGTCATTAGTTAAACGACCAATTAGATACAAAATCCCCCCTCTCCTTATTTGTTCTGTATGAGATTGCTATACATATATTAATTTTGGCGTATAACAGTAGTTGTTTAAAGTACATTTTAAGAAGCACATTTAGTGTAAAATATTATTTATGTGACAATTTCTGAAATATTTACTTTGTTATTTACTGTAGGAAATAATAAAATTTACTAATATTGTTTTTGATCTATAATTTAGTTTGAACTCCAGACATGTTCAACGAGACACGATCTCCGTATTTGGAATTCGCTTTGAACATATATAAGCGTAAACAGAATTCCAGCAATTCTACACAAAAGGAAATGCTATCGATTTATCCTGCATATTTGCGGAGTACGTCTAACACTTTCGATGCCTATTCAAACAACTCGCATGTTGCATTCGGCGGTTAACCTTCTGACGGATTGCTCATAAGTTCTGTGATCTAATTCGTAATGTGATTTATACCCGAAGAGAGTACAACAGACAAAGCACGAAACCAACTCACAGCAGTACATCGATTATTTAACTAGAATTTGTATTTGCGGTCTAATAAGCAGCTTAAAATTACAATGACCTGAAACGGTATGTTGTGTATTTGCTCGCAAATAATTGCAACAGGATCACTTTTGATTCTAATGTAGTGCGACAATAAGAAGAATCAAGATGAAACATTTAAAATGCTAATAAGCCAATCATAAGTAGATTTGCAAATTACATAATTCATTGTGAAGACGCGAGATGTAAGACCGACATCTAGGATTTTCAAGAGAAATTTAACGAAATGCATCAAATGCATAAAGAAGTGTTCGAGAGGACATTCAATTGTGGGAAGCGCAACTGATGAAGGTTCGCGACCAGAAACAATATATATTATATTTATATATAATATATATTGTCTTGCGTACAAAGGAATCACACCTCGATGAGAGTATAATTCATTGTCTTCTAAATGTTATTTGTGGCATATTCTTGAGTATTCTTATGTGTTCTTGGGAAATAACACCACAATCGAAATAAAAATATTTATATTCAAGGAAGTACCAAACGTTTCAAGGTCTATTCCGACCTCGTTTTCAATGACTTTAGACATATATTGAAAATATAAAATGCAAAATGAAAGTTTGCTATATGACATAAGAAACATTTATTGCTTCTAGATATACAGGAAGCACAAAAAGTTCTAAAGCTCATGTATTACAGTAAGACAGCTTTCAAGTTGGAAGAACTTGAAAAGTTGTCTTTAGACTCTATAAGTGGCGTTCATAGGTACGACTTTGCATTCGCAAAAAAAATTGATCAAAGAATTATTTTATTTATGTGATCCCATTAACGTCATAAGGAAAACCTAGGAAAAACCTTATGAACTATCCCGATACTGGGTTGTTCAAAAAGAGATGGCCATTACCAATTTCTTCCTTAATTGTCGGTAACCTGATACAATTCAATTCTACAGAAGTGGAAGCAATACAATCGTCTTCATTCAAAAGAATTAACGCAAACTTTCGTTTCGTGTTATGTTGTTCTTTGTGAAGTATAGTTGAATAACACCACAAATGAATTAAAAACGCTGTATATTGAAAGAAAATACCAAACGTTTCAAAGTCGATTCTGACATCGTTGTCAACGGCTGTAAAATATGTAATGAAAATGTAAAGTACAAATTGAAAGTTTTGCAATTTACATTTATTCCTTCATGAACTTTATCACTGACTTACTGCGTTTGTCAGCATCAATGAAGGCTTTATTTTTTAATATTAATTATACTAACAAATAATAAACTCAACACTCACACTCAAAAATAAAAAGTTCATTTATTACTTTATTATCATAAAATTCAAGAGGACAAAAAATATCTCTATATCAGTATCTGGGAAGTAATTTTTAGCCCACATTTGTTGCTAGAGTGGATCAGCGAATATCCCAATAAAACACATGACCAGACCGTTAATTTAATAACAGTGGGATTGTCGATCATTCCAAGGTTGAATCGAATTTCCTGGAACTTTGGAGCAGGAATTTGCCTTATGAAGATGTGTCCTAACTGCTGACCTGTGCAAATATAATACAAATTAATGGATTTATTCTCCATTTGGTTTCAGGTAAAATGGTACTATATGTCAATGTGTTTTGACCGTTTCTGATATACAGAATTGTTTGCAATTGAGATAGAAATATTGTTATCTTCATAAATCACTATTGGTTTTGATATTACCAATTTAATACTTTGCAGTTAAGATTTGGACCTGAGCGCTTCTTTCAGGACATCAAAGAGCGCCATGTATTCTGTTGATGAAGTTGCAATAGAATTTTGCCTTTTTGTATTCCAGCAAATTAAACAACATTCAATCATTTTGAACAAATATCCTGTAGAACATTTTAGTCAATGTCATTACTACTACAATCAGCGTCTACACAGCCAATTAAAATATCACTGTAATTATTATTTCGTTTGTATATTAATTTAAGTTTAATGGTATATGGTAATACCGCTTTATTTTTTTTATTTTTGTTGTGATAACGATTTATAAAATTTATGGCAGTGCATAAGTCAGGCCTTGTACATAATGTAAAATAAAGTAAAGAGTAAATTAGATTACGACAATGGGCTTCATAATATTCGTCAGAGTTCACTTTATTATAGTTTATTTTGACTGGAAGTGGTGTGTTTAAGGGTTTACATTCACTCATCTTGAACTTATTGAGATCTGTTTTTTAAATTCATGCTTTGATCAAAAGAATGTTCATACCTTAAAAGAATTTAATTTCTTCTTGTAAATCAACTATACAAACCTGCTCTTTTAAAAAGTTTTTAAAACATGTTACCAGAAATAATTACCAATTTATCAACATGTAATAATACGTACACATTTTCAGTCAACTGACCTTTATCCAACAAATATAAACATCGGTCCCCAGACGAACTCATAATATTATAATTCTTTAATAGATAATCGAAACACTGAAAACAACATATTGCCGGATGTTTTAAGACCTATATTAACTTGTTTAATTTACACAACAAATTTTGGTTTCCAATTTCATCCCTACCATTTAATTCTTGTATCAAGACTGGGATTTGAAAATTGATTGTTGACGACATCTAAGAATTTCTATATCATTTTCTCTATATGATATTTTAGGATTGTTTATAATTCTATCACTACCTCTGAGTTCAGTCGTATTTTGTACCTCATTACCGATTTTAGCAATCTTTCTGAGGTCAGTTGAGACTGGAGCCTCAGTTGTTAATTCTGAATTCAGTAAAAATTGGAGTCTCAGATGTAAACTTGTTGTTTTTATTTCTGAGTTCAATCGAAAATGGAGTCTCACATTTTGTATTTTACCTGATTTGTAAAATTAGTTTTATTGGTGGGTTTTATATATTCACCCAACTTTAATTCTTCTTGGTTATTTAAAGAATTTGACACCAATTTATTAGTTGCTTTTAAATTTTGATTATCAAATATGACGTCACGTGCTATAAGGAACCATAACCATTGGGCTCATACCCAATCATTATACCTTTAGTTGACTTTTGATCAAATTTGCCCTTTTAATTTTTATTATGAACATATGCGGTTTGTTTTGTGAAAGTGCTTTAGTGGGAGTAAAATTTAAGAGATATGTAGCTGTTTAAATTACTTTACCCCAAAAGCATGTACTTAAATTTGCACCGTGTACCATGGTTCTAGCTTTTTCTGTTGGTTTTGTTCATTCTTTCTGCTACTGAATTTTGTTGGGGACTATATGACACTGTTAAGTGATAAGGTATTCATTTTTCAACCCAAAAAGCTTTCATTTCATTTGACATATACTAACAGGCACTAATGCAATAAAAAAATGTTAATTTTTTTAATTAAAAATAACTTCAGTTGTAGTGAAATAATCTTTAAATACCTCAGATTAATATGTTAATAGGTACGACACCGTCTATTGTGTAAACTCATCAATGATTGTTATGGAATAATTTTGTTTATTGTTGGAGGAGTAATGGTATCACAAATATCTCAGTGTATTATGTATGCTTTGAAGTACATAAAAGCAAAACTTTGCTCTCCGTCTTGAGTTGTCTTAACAATTTGAAGAGTTTTCGGTTCAGTTTGAGATGTCTATAAAAAAATCTCTCTTAAAGTGATTTGTCATACCATAATGATAAACTCAACAAAATTAATCTAAGTCAGGAGTGAACTTCTTTATGGCTTCGGATGCATTAAAAAAAAGTTTAGTTTATTTTTTATTTAAACCCCCTGTCCACGTGTTTATTACAAGCAGTTTAAAAAACGCTCGGATACGTCGATTTTTATCATATCCTAGTTCTAAGTGTACAAAGTTTCGGCTTAACGGTCACCTTTTTACAGGTGAAAGCCACGCCTTAGTTTTTTTATATTGAAAAAATGTTAACGTGTTAAATGTTCTAAACGCAATGAAGAATATTTACCTAATGTAGACGGATTTGTTATTATTATTTGTTCAAACTGTTCAAACTGCCGTCAAAAACGTATTGTTGTTCATTACTTCGATAGTGATACTATTTTATAGATCGATTGTACTATTTATTCAACTTAATACAATATAATGTTTCTAGAGTAGAATCTTCATCAGCTGCGGTTTTCTCAACGAAATCTCAATAACTATTTACGTATTTCCTATTTTCTATGATATTCCAAATATTTGTCTATGGTATGAAACGAAGTAAACTTTCTCTTCTGTTTAATGATTAGAATGGAATTAAAGTTTTGCTAATATCTAAATTAACATCTATTAATTTACTATTAATTAATGACTGTGAGACAATTAAAAATTTTAGTGTGGCAGTCAAAACTACCACGAAGCAGTAAGAATTCTTAGTCAACGCATTCTTAATCAGCCCATAGATGAATATCAATTTTGACCACTTTTTTTAAAATATTTTGAAACTTGCAGGGTGCAGAACAAAAAAACTCATAAATTGAAGCTTTACTGACTCAGTGAGACACACTACTGCCTCTTAGTTAATGACTGTGAGACAATTAAAAATTTTAGTGTGGCAGTCAAAACTACCACGAAGCAGTAAGAATTCTTAGTCAACGCATTCTTAATCAGCCCATAGATGAATATCAATTTTGACCACTTTTTTAAAATATTTTAAAACTTGCAGGGTGCAAAACAAAAAAACTCATAAATTGAAGTTTTACTGACTCAGTGAGACACACTACTGCCTCTATCTCTCTTACTAATAGTGAACCAATTAAAGGTGTTCGTTTCTACTGATGAAACTATCTTGCTCGTCGGCAGATTTCGAAAATTGGGTAACTCAAAAACATACTGAACCAAAATTATGCAAATTGCTGACAAGAGTTGCCGATTTGAGGCATTGATGAAATTTGCGCTTCTATATTTTAGGTTTTATTCAATTGAAATAAAAGAAGGTATCATGTTGACAAAAATTATTTCCTCGAGTCTTTAAACCACAAGTTATTCTAGAGCCTCCTCAAATATGGCATTGCTAAACAAACTGGGTTATATAACTTAAGTGTAGCTGATTCGCAACTTTAGCAAAATGCATTATGAAGACAAAATGCAGTCGTGGCAATTTGTATGTGTATTACTTTCAACTCCAAGTTTGGAGGCCTTAGCAATCACTATGAGTATTTGGTTGTCCGTTATTCCTTGAGTGATCGCTGATATGCACAATTTGTGTTTGTAAACTAAATTTGACAGTGACGGTTGATCTGAATATTTGATCACTTGCTACTGCGAGTTCCTATATTATACGTCTCACAATAATTGCTTACACGAATTATCCATTACTAGATATACTTCTTCTTTCATTATGATCTTAGTATTGTAGCATTCTACTATCGTTGCTTAATACCTAGTTAGCTAAATTAGATTTGTTCACTTGTCTTGTACTAATATTCGGTCTAGAAGTCGTATGCCTATATGCGTGGGCACAAACACAAGGTGGAAATCTATATGAGAAAATAGGGACCTTCAGTCTGAACAATCATTTAATATTGGTAATCGCTCAGCCCAGCTTGACCCAACTCTACGTCTTGGTATCGTGGAATTACTTATGAAAATATGAAGCCTGCTGAACAGGATCAGAACTGGTACCGCCTTACATAAGTGCGGTATCTGTGACGACCCCCAGTGTGACGGTAAAGCACCTCAGCAGACAGTTAGACATATAGCACGAGAATGCCGAAACAGAAAATTACAGGTAACCTAGGACGATCTTATAGCAGCGACACCCGCAGCAGTGCAGTATGTAAGCTCACTGGACATCGACTAATGATGAATTTATAATTATATTTTTTTAAGCGGGTTCACCACGTATACGTCTTGCCAACTGTATGTCCTTCGAAATTGTGGTTACAGGTATCGCGTGGATAGCACACGCACTGGTATCTTCGAAAATACCAACCAGATGAGCTTCGCTAGCTTTTTGCAAGCCATTACTGCTGAGCTCTGAAATCTGAAGTCGGTCTTGAAATCATGGGCGATTTACCTAACAAGACCCTGGCATGGCAGTTTTCTGATCAACAATTCCGTACTTTTTTGGTAGCGACGAATTTCACAAAGAGTTGCTTTACCACTGTTACGTTATATTTTTGCCGTAGTTACTCAGTATAAATAAACGCGTTTAAGACCGGTCAAAATATTGCTTTTATTCGTCTGTTCCGTTAGCGATCGATAACCTACCGTTTGCGCGCTGATTTTGCCTTATTATTATGTTTGGTTCTGATTTATTTTTGAAGGATGTTTGAATTTGACCTGTTGAGACGAATTGATTTATCGAATATTTTTGGTTGGCATTGTTTTTTTCTTGACAGTTGTCATTGTCGTCGACAAGGCAGGAAGGATGTGCGTTTAGAAAATTGTGTGAGGTTAACTGGAGAAGTGGTGCGGTTGTTTTTAAGGGATTTTCCACTAGTATACTGGCTTTTGATATGCCATCCGAGTTCAGGAGTTATATGGAAATCCCTACATTGTGTTCCAGCATATTATAGTACTGTTGATTAGTTGCTGGGATACTTCTCTCATTGAGGAGTTGAAAACTTCTGTTGTTGCGTAATTTTTCAGAGTGGTCATGGTATTTGGGGCCACCCTCACAATGGAACCTTTGGTATAAGAACCCCTCTGGTTGATAGGGTAAGTGATTTTTGTTTGTTCACTAGTCGATTTCTCGTATTGTCAGACTATTGATAGATATTTTCTTCTTTTTTAGGGTTCTTGTCTTCCTTCTACTTCTTTTTCTACTGTTGTCATATTTTTTCCATTTGTTTTTGTTTCTACGTGCGGCGTTCCTGTTTTGTTCTCCATCCAGTAAGATTGGGGTTATATTTTGCTGTTCTATTACGACACTAGAACACAGACCTGGTTTGGCATTATGGTATCATGCCGATCATGGACTTAGCATGCAGATGAACTAGTTCATGGTGCATACACGAACACTGTATTTCTGGTATTTCTATCATCAGAGTTCCAGTGGTGGAGTGAGCGCAAGGGACTCAAACTTCAGCTTCAGCTGTGGTTTCAGATAAGTGACAATTTGTGTATCTGGTTACTGTTTCATTATCAGTTATTTTTAAACTTTAGTATTTGATTTGAAATTAGTAAAATGGAATTTGTTAACCGAAAGTAAAGACCATTAGCCTACTATCGGGTTTATTATTATTATTCTGATCCATTGCACTTACCCTCGAGCTCGAGTGTAGTATAGATGAGACACCAACGTCGGAATTCTGAATTTTATTTAATGATAAATATCAGGTAATTTATTATCGGTTCCCATTAATGTAGTATTTGATATTGACGATTTATTTAAATATTCTATTGATTAGAATTATTGCATTAGAGGAATATTTAAATATTTGTATCCGGGTTATTCAGGATCTCACATGTTTATATGTACAGTTTGAATCTCTGTCCATAAGTGTATATTTGTTTCATTTCATTTTTCTACTTAGTTATATTTAACTTTAACATTCGAAGACTGTTTGCATTAATAGAGTGCCCTATGGCATATTTTAGCGGCTTGTACTAGTCTGTTAGCGCAAATTAAACTTATATTTTGGAACTATTGTATGCTTATTATTCCTTTTGAATACAACATTTATTTATTTATATTTAGAAATCTAGCGCCCCCAAATTAGCAAAAATTACTACAGCAGATATTTTAGGACGGGTAGGTGTCCAGATTATGTGTATTTAGAAGGTATAGGGGAATCTACCTGGCTCCCATACTTTCTCTTTATTTATATTTACCCGCCAACTAAAATCTGGCATAAACGTTTAAATAAAACGAACCCCCCCCCCCCGTCTTCACTGAGACTACCGGACATACCTTCTTCTGCCCTTAGCATAATTAGGTAGGGTAGAAATTTGGCATCACGTAACATTTTGGTGAGGATTTTAGCACCAACGTGTGGCGTGGCAGATTTGGCGACCAACGTGTGGGGCCCGATAGCATTTTTGACACTCAACGTGTGGGGCATACACAGTTTTAAATTCAAGTACTGTAGGTTTCTGTTTATTTATTTGGTTCATATTAGCATTTTCAAACCATTGACTGGTACTTTTAAGTTGATTTAATTTTTATTGCGCTGATTTATTGATATTTATCTAGATATTGCCATTAATTGAACATTTTGTGCTATATATTACTATTATTGTTGATATTATATTTGTTTTATCATTTCATTTATTATATATTGTGCGAGACAACAACAAATTTGATTCGGCCAAGCGTTATTTAGGGTGAATCATTCGCAATTTGATGAAAAGAGTTTAGTTTGGTCTTTTAGAAATTTCGTTATTATGGCTTTGAGGAAGATGCAGGTGAAGTGGTTGAATCAGGAAGAGTTGTTATGAAGTAGTGAGAAGAGGTATTGCTACAGGCATTGTAGATCAGATACTTCATGCTCTATGGCTTTGCGGTTAGAGAAATTCGGTGACTCTGTCCTTTACCCGCCATACCCATTTTCTCCAGAAGAAGATTTGGCTGCTGTGGAGAGGAAGTTGGACGATCTTAGGCCCAAGGTGCAGTCATTCAAGGAATCCACCACGAGTAATGCTTTTAGCAAGCTACAAAGTAAAATCTCTCACTTATTGGGTAGAATAGATAACTTGCCTGTCGAGGCCACCCGTGGACCTGTTGTGTTGTCTGAAGCGTTGTTACTGTTGGATCTATTGCATGCGAACAGCGTAAAGGGCTCTTCTGATCAAGATCAAGTTGAACTCTCCCTCCTATACCCGGTGCGGCAAATTTTGCACAGTTCGCACAAACCATTCCCCCGTCTCGTAGGTTATCGAGTGTGTCTCCAAATGCTAATCAGGGTAGTTCCCTTACGTTTAAACCTGTTCCCCCTAGTTTATGGAACCTTAAATTTTCTGGTGACCGGAAAGGTCTTTCGTTAAGTGCTTTTCTGGAAAGAGTAGAAGAGTTAAGGGTTGCAAGGCATGTAACCAAGAATGATCTTTTACAGTCTGGTATTGATTTATTTGATGGCAGGGCTTATCAGTTCTACTTGGCCTATCGTGATGAGGTTAGTACTTGGGATGAGTTCACGGATTTGCTGAGGGAAGAATACCTTTCTTCCACCTACAATGAAAAGCTTTTTGAGGAGATTCGCAAGAGAACTCAAGGACATGATGAGTCGATGGGAACCTATCTTGCTATCATGTTGGGGTATTTCAATAGATTGACTTGCTCAGTTTCTATTTCTAAGCTGAAAGAGTTAGGCAAGCGTCTGGAAGCGCGGAAGGAATTTGTGGAGAGTTATTCCGCACCTTCTAGGAAGACTAGTGTTCTGGAACCGGATTTGGCATATATTGAGGTAGACGTGGTTAGTGTTAGTGGATCGTCGTCGTCTCGGAGTAGTAATCGAGATTGTTCTAGGGATATTGTTTGTTTTAGGTGTAACCAAGCAGGACATCGCGCTGTTGGATGTGCTGTGGCTCGGGGTAAATTCTGTTATAAATGTAAAAAAGAGGGTGTTACTCTAAAATCCTGTAATGGCTGCAATCGTAATTCTCAGGGAAACGGATTGACGCGCGACTAGGTGATTGGTGTAGTCGTGTTGTTGAGCAGACTCCAATCAACAAATTTAAGAGTGTTTTGGACTACATCTTAGAGAATGCCGTTGGCGATGAGAGGCCTTACTTGTCGGTGAACATTTTAGGTAAAGTTGTTCTAGGACTTTTGGATTCTGGGGCATCAAGGACATTCATTGGTAATCAGTTTAGGGATTGTAAAGGACCTTGGATTGTCTGTTAATTACAACAAGGTAGTTAGTTGTACTGTGGCAAATGGTAATAAATGCTGTAGTGTAGGTAGTGTACAGTTACCTTTGTCTTTAAGGGACAAGTTTAGACTAATAGAAGTCTTGGTCGTTCCTGAACTTCCCCATGTACTCATCCTTGGAGCAGATTTTTGGCGAGATATGGGTATAGTTCCTGATTTAAGGCGTAATGAATGGCATTTTTCTCGTGAACCTCTTGGAGTTGATACGATAAGTCATGTTTCTGATCAGACTGTACTTAGTCCTCTGGAGCGGTCCAGACTTCAGGCAGTAGTGGACCGTAACGTGGGATTGATGTGTGATCAATTAGGTTGTAGAGACAGGACGGAACATGTTATTGTGACCAATAGCGAACCGATTAAGCAGCGTTATTAGAGGGTGAATCGTGTAATTCAAACTGAAATTGACAAGCAATTAGAGGAAATGTTGCGACTTGGTGTAGTAGTGCCGTCAACTAGTCCTTGGTCTTCTCCCACTCTCTTAGTTAAGAAGAAGGACGGTCATATCGCTTTTGCGTTGATTTTAGGAAGTTAAATTCTGTCACGGTCCGGGATAGTTATCCACTTCCAAGGGTCTCGGACATATTAGATAAACTTTAGGGATGCTAAGTATCTATCTTCCCTAGATGTTAGGTCTGCCTTTTGGCAAATCAAAATGGCCGATGATTATAAAGCCTATACAGCTTTCTCAGTGCCTAATAGGGGATTATTTCAGTTTTGTCGTATGACTTTTGGGTTGCATAACGCTCCAGCTCGTTGGCAAAGGCTGATATATCAAGTTTTAGGGAATGACCTTGAACCTTACGGTTTTGTTTATTTAGATGATGTAGTGGTGGTAAGTCAGACATTTGAACAACACTTAACTCTCTTCGATGAAGTCTTCCGTCGTCTTAGGGAAGCCAACATTACCGTTAGTCCGGAGAAATGTCAATTTTGTAAACCCGAGATGAAATATTTAGGATACGTTGTTGACAGGAATGGACTTCATGTCGACTCAGACAAAGTGAAGGCGATGTTAGAGATTCCCCCGCCAACCAATGTCAGGAAGGTACGTCGGATTGTCGGGACATTTTCATGGTACAGGAGATTTGTGCCAGATTTTTCAATTATCGCACCAATTGCAGCCTTGCTTCAGAAAAATAGTAGATTTGTGTGGACGGAAGAATGTGCAAATTCTTTCAGGGTTATTAAGGAGCATTTAGTCTCTGCCCCTATTCTTAGCTGTCCGGATTACTCTAGACCCTTTGTTATCCAGACAAATGCTTCTGGTTATGGGATAGGTGCCGTGTTGTTACAACCATATGAAGACGGTGACCGTGTGATTTGTTACCACGCAAGAACGTGTTTATCCAACTACCGAGAGCGAATGCCTTGCCGTGATTTGGGCCCTTGAAAAGCTGAGACCTTATATTGAGGGTGTAGAGGTTACGGTGATTACCGACCATTATAGTTTGTGTTGGTTGCATCATTTGAAGGATTTATCAGGTAGACTTGCTCGTTGAGCTGTAAGACTTCAGCAGTTTTGTTTTAAGATTATACATCGTAAGGGCAAAGACCTCGTTCTACCAGACACTCTTTCTCGTAGTGTTCCCGTAATTGACTAGGTTGATCCCTGCAATATGGATTTCTTGTTGTCGAAGCCGATTACAGATAATTGGTATGTAGCCATGTTGGAACGCATTAGGAAGAAACCGCTCAAGTATTCTTCTTACAGAGAGCAGAATGGACAACTTTGGAAGCATGTTCCTACTGAGTTTTCTGAACTATCGGTTCCTGCTGATTCATGGAAACTGGTCTTACCTAAAACCGACCGACTTCGGGTAATTGTCTCTGCTCATGAACCCCCAACTTCAGGACACTGCGGAGTGTATAAAACGTTCGCTCGTGTAGCAGAAAAATATTATTGGCCAAAGATGCGCTTTGACGTCGCACGCTTTGTTCAACGTTGTCGTACTTGCGTGGCCCATAAAGTTTCACAAGAGATGCGCACTGATAAGTTAGCTTCGCATCCAAAACCCTCCAGGCCGTGGGAAACAATATCTACTGATCTTGTAGGTCCTTTGCCAAAATGAAAACATGGAAATACATACATATTGGTGGTCACTGATTATCTGAGTAAGTTTCCTCTCATGTTTCCTTTGAGAAAAGCCACTGGGGACACATTAATTAAGAAAATAGAGTCGGAAGTGTTTCTTAAGTTTGGTCTACCTCGCGTCATTATTTGTGACAATGGACCACAATATAGAAGCCGACAATTCCTAACACTTGCAAGAGACTATGAGGGTAAAATTAAATTTTGTGCCTCATATCATCCCCGAGCCAATCCTACTGAGAGAATAAACCGAACTCTAAAGACTATGTTATCTATTTACTCTTCCGACAATCACCAGCGTTGGGATGAAAATCTTGACAAAATAGCCTGTGCAATACGCACATCCAAACATGAGGTCACTAAAGTAACTCCGTTTTTCGTGAATTTTGGTAGAAACATGATGTTGTCAGGTTCTGACTATGTCGCAGCGGAGCTTATTGGAACAGAAGATGGTAAACAAACTGGCGAGAGTAGTCGTAACTTAGCCTTCAGAAAGATGTTCTCTGAGGTGCAGAGGAGATTAGAGGAAGCATCTAAGAAGACCTGTAAACGTTATAACTTGAGATGTAGGCAGATTGAATACTATCCTAACCAACCAGTATGGAGGCGGAACTTTGTGTTATCCGATGTAGCTAAAACTTTACTCAGAAACTGTCTCCTCGGTATATTGGACCATTTTACATTAAAAGGAAACTTTCTGCTTGGACATACGAGCTTCGCGATAAACAGAGTAATTCTAGGGGCATTTGGCATGCCAAAGATCTTAAGCAGGATCCTGGCGACGATTAGCTTGTCTACTTGTTTGGGAAATTTTGGGAAAATTTCTTCAATCAAGGAAGGGGGGATTGTTACGTTATATTTTTGCCGTAGTTACTCAGTATAAATAAGCGCGTTTAAGACCGGTCAAAATATTGCTTTTATTTGTCTGTTCCGTTAGCGATCGATAACCTACCGTTTGCGCGCTGATTTTGCCTTATTATTATGTTTGGTTCTGATTTATTTTTGAAGGATGTTTGAATTTGACCTGTTGAGACGAATTGATTTATCGAATATTTTTGGTTGACATTGTTTTTTTCTTGACAGTTGTCATTGTCGTCGACAAGGCAGGAAGGATGTGCGTTTAGAAAATTGTGTGAGGTTAACTGGAGAAGTGGTGCGGTTGTTTTTAAGGGATTTTCCACTAGTATACTGGCTTTTGATATGCCATCCGAGTTCAGGAGTTATATGGAAATCCCTACATTGTGTTCCAGCATATTATAGTACTGTTGATTAGTTGCTGGGATACTTCTCTCATTGAGGAGTTGAAAACTTCTGTTGTTGCGTAATTTTTCAGAGTGGTCATGGTATTTGGGGCCACCCTCACAATGGAACCTTTGGTATAAGAACCCCTCTGGTTGATAGGGTAAGTGATTTTTGTTTGTTCACTAGTCGATTTCTCGTATTGTCAGACTATTGATAGATATTTTCTTCTTTTTTAGGGTTCTTGTCTTCCTTCTACTTCTTTTTCTACTGTTGTCATATTTTTTCCATTTGTTTTTGTTTCTACGTGCGGCGTTCCTGTTTTGTTCTCCATCCAGTAAGATTGGGGTTATATTTTGCTGTTCTATTACGACACTAGAACACAGACCTGGTTTGGCATTATGGTATCATGCCGATCATGGACTTAGCATGCAGATGAACTAGTTCATGGTGCATACACGAACACTGTATTTCTGGTATTTCTATCATCAGAGTTCCAGTGGTGGAGTGAGCGCAAGGGACTCAAACTTCAGCTTCAGCTGTGGTTTCAGATAAGTGACAATTTGTGTATCTGGTTACTGTTTCATTATCAGTTATTTTTACAATAATAATATAAACTTTAGTATTTGATTTGAAATTAGTAAAATGGAATTTGTTAACCGAAAGTAAAGACCATTAGCCTACTATCGGGTTTATTATTATTATTCTGATCGATTGCACTTACCCTCGAGCTCGAGTGTAGTATAGATGAGACACCAACGTCGGAATTCTGAATTTTATTTAATGATAAATATCAGGTAATTTATTATCGGTTCCCATTAATGTAGTATTTGGTATTGACGATTTATTTAAATATTCTATTGATTAGAATTATTGCATTAGAGGAATATTTAAATATTTGTATCCGGGTTATTCAGGATCTCACATGTTTATATGTACAGTTTGAATCTCTGTCCATAAGTGTATATTTGTTTCATTTCATTTTTCTACTTAGGTATATTTAACTTTAACATTCGAAGACTGTTTGCATTAATAGAGTGCCCTATGGCATATTTTAGCGGCTTGTACTAGTCTGTTAGCGCAAATTAAACTTATATTTTGGAACTATTGTATGCTTATTATTCCTTTTGAATACAACATTTATTTATTTATATTTAGAAATCTAGCGCCCCCAAATTAGCAAAAATTACTACAGCAGATATTTTAGGACGGGTAGGTGTCCAGATTATGTGTATTTAGAAGGTATAGGGGAATCTACCTGGCTCCCATATTTTCTCTTTATTTATATTTACCCGCCAACTAAAATCTGGCATATACGTTCAAATAAAACGAACCCCCCCCCCCGTCTTCACTGAGACTACCGGACATACCTTCTTCTGCCCTTAGCATAATTAGGTAGGGTAGAAATTCGGCATCACGTAACATTTTGGTGAGGATTTTAGCACCAACGTGTGGTGTGGCAGATTTGGCGACCAACGTGTGGGGCCCGATAGCATTTTTGACACTCAACGTGTGGGGCATACACAGTTTTAAATTCAAGTACTGTAGGTTTCTGTTTATTTATTTGGTTCATATTAGCATTTTCAAACCATTGACTGGTACTTTTAAGTTGATTTAATTTTTATTGCGCTGATTTATTGATATTTATCTAGATATTGCCATTAATTGAACATTTTGTGCTATATATTACTATTATTGTTGATATTATATTTGTTTTATCATTTCATTTATTATATATTGTGCGAGACAACAACAAATTTGATTCGGCCAAGCGTTATTTAGGGTGAATCATTCGCAATTTGATGAAAAGAGTTTAGTTTGGTCTTTTAGAAATTTCGTTATTATGGCTTTGAGGAAGATGCAGGTGAAGTGGTTGAATCAGGAAGAGTTGTTATGAAGTAGTGAGAAGAGGTATTGCTACAGGCATTGTAGATCAGATACTTCATGCTCTATGGCTTTGCGGTTAGAGAAATTCGGTGACTCTGTCCTTTACCCGCCATACCCATTTTCTCCAGAAGAAGATTTGGCTGCTGTGGAGAGGAAGTTGGACGATCTTAGGCCCAAGGTGCAGTCATTCAAGGAATCCACCACGAGTAATGCTTTTAGCAAGCTACAAAGTAAAATCTCTCACTTATTGGGTAGAATAGATAACTTGCCTGTCGAGGCCACCCGTGGACCTGTTGTGTTGTCTGAAGCGTTGTTACTGTTGGATCTATTGCATGCGAACAGCGTAAAGGGCTCTTCTGATCAAGATCAAGTTGAACTCTCCCTCCTATACCCGGTGCGGCAAATTTTGCACAGTTCGCACAAACCATTCCCCCGTCTCGTAGGTTATCGAGTGTGTCTCCAAATGCTAATCAGGGTAGTTCCCTTACGTTTAAACCTGTTCCCCCTAGTTTATGGAACCTTAAATTTTCTGGTGACCGGAAAGGTCTTTCGTTAAGTGCTTTTCTGGAAAGAGTAGAAGAGTTAAGGGTTGCAAGGCATGTAACCAAGAATGATCTTTTACAGTCTGGTATTGATTTATTTGATGGCAGGGCTTATCAGTTCTACTTGGCCTATCGTGATGAGGTTAGTACTTGGGATGAGTTCACGGATTTGCTGAGGGAAGAATACCTTTCTTCCACCTACAATGAAAAGCTTTTTGAGGAGATTCGCAAGAGAACTCAAGGACATGATGAGTCGATGGGAACCTATCTTGCTATCATGTTGGGGTATTTCAATAGATTGACTTGCTCAGTTTCTATTTCTAAGCTGAAAGAGTTAGGCAAGCGTCTGGAAGCGCGGAAGGAATTTGTGGAGAGTTATTCCGCACCTTCTAGGAAGACTAGTGTTCTGGAACCGGATTTGGCATATATTGAGGTAGACGTGGTTAGTGTTAGTGGATCGTCGTCGTCTCGGAGTAGTAATCGAGATTGTTCTAGGGATATTGTTTGTTTTAGGTGTAACCAAGCAGGACATCGCGCTGTTGGATGTGCTGTGGCTCGGGGTAAATTCTGTTATAAATGTAAAAAAGAGGGTGTTACTCTAAAATCCTGTAATGGCTTCAATCGTAATTCTCAGGGAAACGGATTGACGCGCGACTAGGTGATTGGTGTAGTCGTGTTGTTGAGCAGACTCCAATCAACAAATTTAAGAGTGTTTTGGACTACATCTTAGAGAATGCCGTTGGCGATGAGAGGCCTTACTTGTCGGTGAACATTTTAGGTAAAGTTGTTCTAGGACTTTTGGATTCTGGGGCATCAAGGACAATCATTGGTAATCAGTTTAGGGATTGTAAAGGACCTTGGATTGTCTGTTAATTACAACAAGGTAGTTAGTTGTACTGTGGCAAATGGTAATAAATGCTGTAGTGTAGGTAGTGTACAGTTACCTTTGTCTTTAAGGGACAAGTTTAGACTAATAGAAGTCTTGGTCGTTCCTGAACTTCCCCATGTACTCATCCTTGGAGCAGATTTTTGGCGAGATATGGGTATAGTTCCTGATTTAAGGCGTAATGAATGGCATTTTTCTCGTGAACCTCTTGGAGTTGATACGATAAGTCATGTTTCTGATCAGACTGTACTTAGTCCTCTGGAGCGGTCCAGACTTCAGGCAGTAGTGGACCGTAACGTGGGATTGATGTGTGATCAATTAGGTTGTAGAGACAGGACGGAACATGTTATTGTGACCAATAGCGAACCGATTAAGCAGCGTTATTAGAGGGTGAATCGTGTAATTCAAACTGAAATTGACAAGCAATTAGAGGAAATGTTGCGACTTGGTGTAGTAGTGCCGTCAACTAGTCCTTGGTCTTCTCCCACTCTCTTAGTTAAGAAGAAGGACGGTCATATCGCTTTTGCGTTGATTTTAGGAAGTTAAATTCTGTCACGGTCCGGGATAGTTATCCACTTCCAAGGGTCTCGGACATATTAGATAAACTTTAGGGATGCTAAGTATCTATCTTCCCTAGATGTTAGGTCTGCCTTTTGGCAAATCAAAATGGCCGATGATTATAAAGCCTATACAGCTTTCTCAGTGCCTAATAGGGGATTATTTCAGTTTTGTCGTATGACTTTTGGGTTGCATAACGCTCCAGCTAGTTGGCAAAGGCTGATATATCAAGTTTTAGGGAAGTACCTTGAACCTTACGGTTTTGTTTATTTAGATGATGTAGTGGTGGTAAGTCAGACATTTGAACAACACTTAACTCTCTTCGATGAAGTCTTCCGTCGTCTTAGGGAAGCCAACATTACCGTTAGTCCGGAGAAATGTCAATTTTGTAAACCCGAGATGAAATATTTAGGATACGTTGTTGACAGGAATGGACTTCATGTCGACTCAGACAAAGTGAAGGCGATGTTAGAGATTCCCCCGCCAACCAATGTCAGGGAGGTACGTCGGATTGTCGGGACATTTTCATGGTACAGGAGATTTGTGCCAGATTTTTCAACAATTATCGCACCAATTGCAGCCTTGCTTCAGAAAAATAGTAGATTTGTGTGGACGGAAGAATGTGCAAATTCTTTCAGGGTTATTAAGGAGCATTTAGTCTCTGCCCCTATTCTTAGCTGTCCGGATTACTCTAGACCCTTTGTTATCCAGACAAATGCTTCTGGTTATGGGATAGGTGCCGTGTTGTTACAACCATATGAAGACGGTGACCGTGTGATTTGTTACCACGCAAGAACGTGTTTATCCAACTACCGAGAGCGAATGCCTTGCCGTGATTTGGGCCCTTGAAAAGCTGAGACCTTATATTGAGGGTGTAGAGGTTACGGTGATTACCGACCATTATAGTTTGTGTTGGTTGCATCATTTGAAGGATTTATCAGGTAGACTTGCTCGTTGAGCTGTAAGACTTCAGCAGTTTTGTTTTAAGATTATACATCGTAAGGGCAAAGACCTCGTTCTACCAGACACTCTTTCTCGTAGTGTTCCCGTAATTGACTAGGTTGATCCCTGCAATATGGATTTCTTGTTGTCGAAGCCGATTACAGATAATTGGTATGTAGCCATGTTGGAACGCATTAGGAAGAAACCGCTCAAGTATTCTTCTTACAGAGAGCAGAATGGACAACCTTGGAAGCATGTTCCTACTGAGTTTTCTGAACTATCGGTTCCTGCTGATTCATGGAAACTGGTCTTACCTAAAACCGACCGACTTCGGGTAATTGTCTCTGCTCATGAACCCCCAACTTCAGGACACTGCGGAGTGTATAAAACGTTCGCTCGTGTAGCAGAAAAATATTATTGGCCAAAGATGCGCTTTGACGTCGCACGCTTTGTTCAACGTTGTCGTACTTGCGTGGCCCATAAAGTTTCACAAGAGATGCGCACTGATAAGTTAGCTTCGCATCCAAAACCCTCCAGGCCGTGGGAAACAATATCTACTGATCTTGTAGGTCCTTTGCCAAAATGAAAACATGGAAATACATACATATTGGTGGTCACTGATTATCTGAGTAAGTTTCCTCTCATGTTTCCTTTGAGAAAAGCCACTGGGGACACATTAATTAAGAAAATAGAGTCGGAAGTGTTTCTTAAGTTTGGTCTACCTCGCGTCATTATTTGTGACAATGGACCACAATATAGAAGCCGACAATTCCTAACACTTGCAAGAGACTATGAGGGTAAAATTAAATTTTGTGCCTCATATCATCCCCGAGCCAATCCTACTGAGAGAATAAACCGAACTCTAAAGACTATGTTATCTATTTACTCTTCCGACAATCACCAGCGTTGGGATGAAAATCTTGACAAAATAGCCTGTGCAATACGCACATCCAAACATGAGGTCACTAAAGTAACTCCGTTTTTCGTGAATTTTGGTAGAAACATGATGTTGTCAGGTTCTGACTATGTCGCAGCGGAGCTTATTGGAACAGAAGATGGTAAACAAACTGGCGAGAGTAGTCGTAACTTAGCCTTCAGAAAGATGTTCTCTGAGGTGCAGAGGAGATTAGAGGAAGCATCTAAGAAGACCTGTAACCGTTATAACTTGAGATGTAGGCAGATTGAATACTATCCTAACCAACCAGTATGGAGGCGGAACTTTGTGTTATCCGATGTAGCTAAAACTTTACTCAGAAACTGTCTCCTCGGTATATTGGACCATTTTACATTAAAAGGAAACTTTCTGCTTGGACATACGAGCTTCGCGATAAACAGAGTAATTCTAGGGGCATTTGGCATGCCAAAGATCTTAAGCAGGATTTTGGCGACGATTAGCTTGTCTACTTGTTTGGGAAATTTTGGGAAAATTTCTTCAAGCAAGGGGGGGGGATTGTTACGTTATATTTTTGCCGTAGTTACTCAGTATAAATAAGCGCGTTTAAGACCGGTCAAAATATTGCTTTTATTTGTCTGTTCCGTTAGCGATCGATAACCTACCGTTTGCGCGCTGATTTTGCCTTATTATTATGTTTGGTTCTGATTTATTTTTGAAGGATGTTTGAATTTGACCTGTTGAGACGAATTGATTTATCGAATATTTTTGGTTGGCATTGTGTGTTTCTTGACAGTTGACATTGTCGTCGACAAGGCGGGAAGGATGTGCGTGTAGAAAATTGTGTGAGGTTAACTGGAGAAGTGGTGCGGTTGTTTTTAAGGGATTTTCCACTAGTATACTGGCTTTTGATAAGTCATCCGAGTTCGGGAGTTATATGGAAATCCCTACATTGTGTTCCAGCATATTATAGTACTGTTGATTAGTTGCTGGGATACTTCTCTCATTGAAGATTTGAAAACTTTTGTTGTTGCGTAATTCTTCAGAGTGGTCATGGTATTTGGGGCCACCCTCACAATGGAACCTTTGGTATAAGAACCCCTCTGGTTGATAGGGTAAGTGATTTTTGTTTGTTCACTAGCCGATTTCGCGTATTGTCAGACTATTGATAGATATTATCTTCTTTTTTAGGGTTCTTGTCTTCCTTCTACTTCTTTTTCTACTGTTGTCGTATTTCTTCCATTTGTTTTTGTTTCTAGGTGCGGCGTTCCTGTTTTGTTCTCCATCCAGTGAGATTGGGGTTATATTTTGCTGTTCTATTACGACACTAGAACGCAGACCTGGTTTGGCATTATGGTATCATGTCGATCATGGCCTTAGCATGCAGATGAACTAGTTGATGGTGCATACACGAACACTGTATTTATGTTAAGTGACAATTTGTTACTGTTTAATTATCAGTTATTTTTACAATAATAATATAAACTTTAGTATTTGATTTGAAATTAGTAAAATGGAATTTTTTAACCGAAAGTAAAGACCATTAGCCTACTATCGGGTTTATTATTATTATTCTGATCGATTGCACTTACCCTCGAGCTCGAGTGTAGAATAGATGAGACACCAACGTCGGAATTCTGAATTTTATTTAATGATAAATATCAGGTAATTTATTATCGGTTCCCATTAATGTAGTATTTGATATTGACGATTTATTTAAATATTCTATTGATTAGAATTATTGTATTAGAGAAATGTTTAAATAGTTGTATCCGAGTTATTCAGGATCTTACATGTTTATATGTACAGTTTGAATCTCTGTCCATAAGTGTATATTTGTTTCATTTAATTTTTCTACTTAGGTACTTTAACATTCGAAGACTGTTTGCATTAATAGAGTGCCCTATGACATATTTTAGTGCCTTGTACTAGTCTGTTCGCGCAAATTAAACTTATATTTTGGAACTATTGTATGCTTATTATTCCTTTTGATTACAACATTTATTTATTTATATTTAGAAATCTAGCGCCCCCAAATTAGCAAAAATTGAATAGGTAGGGTAAAAATTTGGCGTCACGTAACATTTTGGTGAGGCATTTTAGCACCAACGTGTGGCGTGGCACCACCAGTAGATTTTCGAGCGGTTTGCTTGGTACGGGCCTTTTCGATATGATAACGAAATTAATGTAGAGTATATACTAGGAGAGATAGAGCGGGATTTTGCTCGTCATCGAAAAAATGGACAGAATGTATCGTATTAAGTTCAATTCCTGAACTACATCACGTTTCTAGGCAGGCGCCAGTGGAAGTGATAACTGAGGATAGTTACAGGGTGTGTAAATGATACTTTTTTTGGTCATGCTCATCATCGACTAAACGTTCCAAAATTGGCTGCACACAAGATTGTGATATATTTAAGCAAATTCCCGAGAGGCGTCTGCCTAGAGCGTTACCATGAAGCTGGTGGACAGGGGTAAACTTGTCTTAAGTAGGGGTGAACTTTGTCATTAAGTAAAAAGACGTCATTATTCTGGTCTGAATGACGTCATACACAATTTTTTAAATGCGAAGCCACATTTTTTATTAAGGATTCGGAACGAGCGGAAAATTTCATGTCCGAATATGACTTTGACCATGACCTTGAACTTGATCTTCCGGGTGATTCCAAGATCAAGTTTTTTTGAAAAATCAACCAATTATAGCTAAATAAGGTGTACGGGGGTTTTCGACATCGCTGACTTCGAATCTAAAATGGGTTTTTCAAAATTCACAATCCAAGATGGCGAACCAATTTTTTAAAAAAAGTCAACCAATTGATGCACAACCAAGTAACTGTAATCGATGTTTTTAATCCTGATCCGAAAGATGACTGATTCAAAGAGGGTAATCCAAATTAAAAACAAATTTGACGTTGAACTTGGCCACTACGTGTTTTGAAACTTTTCAAAAACTGATTTCATATTGGTAATCATCGACGTCGAAAACCCCCGTATATCAAATTGGGAGAAGATTTGTTGATTTTTTCAAATTGCCAATTTTCAAAATCTGATTACGAATCTGAAATCAGCTTTTCGCAATCCAAGAGAGCGAACCAGTTTTCCAAACAAAAACTGATTTCAGATTCGAAATAAGCGACGTCGAAAACCCCCCGTACACCTAATTTGGCTATAATAGGTTGATTTTTCAAACAAACTTTGATCTTGTAATGACCTTGAAGGTCAAGTTTAAGGTCATGGTCAAAGTCAGATTCGGACCTGAAATTTTCCGCTCTTTCCAAATCAGTAATGAAAAATGTGGCTTCGCATTTAAAAAAATTGTGTATTGACGTCATTTAGACCACATTAATGACGTCATGAAAAATATATTTATGTCATTTACCTGTACGTCCCTTTAACAAGTTCACCCCTGTCCACCACCTTGATGGTAACGCTCTAGGCAGACGCCTCTCGGGAATTTGCTTAAATGCATCACAATCTTGTATGCAGCCAATTTTGGAACGTTTACTCGATGATGAGCATGACCAAAAAAAATTACCACTTTCACTCCCTGTAATTATTCTCGGTTATCACTTCCACTGGCGCCTGCCTAGAAACGTGATGTAGTTTAGGAATTGTATTTAATACGATACATTCTGTCCATTTTTTCGATGACGAGCAAAAACCGGCTCTATCTCTTAGACTAATACGACGGCACAACGACGACGACATTCAGACTAACAGATAAACAACTTCTTTCAATATTGTCATTCTCTTATAACTCTTATTGTGATCGTTTAACTTCAATAATTGTTTGTTATTTACATGTAGGCAGATAAAATTTATTATTTTATTATTCTTTTGCACCCATAGATTATATATAAACATTTATAAACTTACTTATAGTTGGCTCTGTAGTTGTGCCAAACACTAAATACATAAATTAAGAAATAAATAACACATCAGGTAAGTATACACAATTTCCAATACACTGTTCGTACAAAGGAAGACTGGTTGAAATTATAGTAGAAATTTGTGTAAAGGACAACCAAGGATCCGAACAATTTATCGATCATGTGAACAGACACAATAATTAATTAATATTGTTCAGTTTACTCGACCTATAACAAACTAAGGTCTAACATAGCTCTTGAAATCCTTGATTTGCTGTTATAATAATGAAATTTTGCTCACATTTCCTTGCTTAGTTCCAACAAAGTGAAGGCAATCCGCCAACTTTCGGTTAGCTTCTAATAACACTACTAAAACATAAAAGTTCAAAGAAAACCATTATTTTCCTTTAATTCAAGCATCCATCCCACATTATTTGAATGACGTAGAGCCCTTGTGAAATCCAATTATCGAACACAGAACAATAGAGGAGGGTTTATCTGGTGCGATCTCGTTTGCAGTAACTCTGCACGCACAATGGACCTTTGGAAAGTTGCTTTCCGTTTTCCCCCTAGAACTTAAAACGGACCTTCTCAACATGTCGACTGAGACTTGTTTGATTACGTGAAACGCCGATCATCAGAATAACCCTTTTGTACGGCATCCTTTGATTGAATTACCCTTATCTTTTGTTTCCTTACGGGGCAGAGATCGGCGCATCCAGAATTCCAAGCAGTTTATTTTAAACGATTTTTATTTTTGTTATAAAGCTTACCTCTCTCGGGCGCATCTTCTGATATCGTATTTTTAATCCGTGGATGTGAAGAAAAAAATCTGGAGGGAAGTTTAGGTAAAATTATCTTGGCTATTTTATGAAATATTTTAACCTCAGTATTTTCTTATAACCGATCTCACAATTTGCTAGTCTAAAAGAGGTAAAGACAAATATAATATATCTGGAATATAATAGCAAAATAGGTGGTGAATAACAATTTTATTAATTTATGGATATTTCCTTCATTGAATTGTAACTAGTTATAATAAATATTCCAATTTAATTTTATTACCCTTATTACATTTTTATATTTGCCTAAATCTTCCAACTATATGTTTTTTATCCCAGATTTGACTTTTGCCTCCTGCTTAACTACCAAGTGTTGCTGGTACTTAAAAAAAAAATTCTTTTAAAATTTCTTTTGTCTATACTTTTGAATTACTATTTATCTTTATCTATGATTTTCATTCTACCTACACACTTATGATCTAAGTAAATGTTCCATCTCTGCTTTTTCATGTTTTGAACGGTTTTGAAATTTTGACATTTACCAAATCTGTTTTTACAATTTATTAAAACAGGGACCAGGCCAGGGTAATTCTAAAGGATGAACACTGGTACAAAAGAAAATTCATGGAGGCAGCATATATAATCTTGAATGAGAATATAATTAGGGAGCCCAGTATTCAAATTAAAAACATTTGGCGAGCTCTTCTTGGACCTCTGCCGCTACGCATCACCAACAACAAACTGCCAGGTACGACGACGATGATTGGACAGGATAGAACCCAATGACATTGACCGGCGGCGCATGACCAGTTAGGGGTATAAATACAACAGATAATCTGAATTTTCTATCATTCACTTGATAACGATAGGAGTTACAAAGCTATTGAAACGTTGTGAGATCAACCACTTCAAGACGATGGAAGTCCAAGGAAAAAAGTTAATTATTTATGTCATTAAAAGTACCAAAAAATAACTATATATTAGTATATTGAACACTTGGACACTTTTGATTTTTCTGGCATTTTAGATTTGCGGTATATCCGGTAAAATAATGGGGTTATAATGCCTAATCTATGTTTATGCGGTAAATCGGACGAAAATCGACCGATCTTCAGTGTACTAGTTGTTGAGGTCTTTTTTACCATGCTATTTGTGTCGGTCTAAGTGAGGATCAACAAAAAATGTTAAAAACATCACCTGGCGATGAATGGAAACATTCACATGTAATAACAAATTTGATTTAAAAACCCAGGCTGATATACCATCTTTTATGCATGATATACTCCAGCAGTTAAATTTACTTAGCACCAAACAAGATGGGTTGGTATCATCTGTGGAATTTGCTCCAACAAAGTAAGTGATTTCGAAAATTCGGTTTCTAAATTATCGGAGATACCCAAAATCATTAAAGAGTTAAAAATCCTATAAGAAGTTTTTAACTTCTAATAGGATTCTTAAAAAACAAGTAGAAATATTGAACTAAACTCAATGACTGTAACAGTATTCAAGAATTAAAAATATTGAGTTACAGGGAATATCATTTATTATTTTTTATTAATTGTGGAAATTGCGATTGTAGTGTTATCAGTTAATTATTATAATGAACTTTCACCAAGTATATGACGAATCAATTCAATATTTGAAAAAAGCTGACACCAGATTTGTAACACTGTGGTATTTCAAACTACTTCGGAGAAGTTCTTTCGCCACCCAGAACATCTGGTTATAGAACAAATGTGTAGAAAATGATGTAATCCCAAGATACATCCAGTTAAAAACACAAAACAGAACTCCATCAGCACAGAAAGGAATGAAGGTACGTATGAAGAAAAACACAATGAAAACATGGCAGTTGTATCATCAGTTTTCAAGTATATCGGTGCTAATGGGGAACACAAAATCGAATTCTCTCATCGTGTTCAGTAATTCAATAAAAATGAACAAAAAAATATTATTGTGGGATTTTCGTCACTGAAAATAAAGAAGTTAGTGTTATCGGCTGCCAAAGAAAATACAGAAAACTAAAGAAACACTCCCAAGGATTTAACGTGGATGGAATTACAACTAACAACAAATTACTCTACCAGGCAGTCAGAGAATACACAAAGAAAAACAATCTTAACACACCTGGACAAGAAACATTATTTTTGTACGCAAAGATGATACCAGAAAAGTTATCTCTTTTCGCAGCTCTGAAGATCTAAATAAGATTCAAAGCCAGTAACAAACAATTATCGTGAGTGACTTTTTACTGTTTATTTCTTTTTCAAATGAGTTTAACTGTCTATTACCAAAATGTTCGCGGACTTCGATCTAAAACTAATGAAGTTAAAGTCAATTTAAACAACATCGATGCAGATTTATACTTTTTAACTGAACCCTTTTTAAAGGACAGTGTAACCAGTGGCGAGCTTTTGGACAGCCAGCGCTATAACGTGTATCGTAGCGACCTCGAAAGTACGGCTAGTCATAAATGTGACGGTGGTGATGTGCAAATAGCTGTGCGAAGTGCATATAGCGTGGTGCGACGTCCAAACTGGGAAAACGATTCCGAAGATCTGTGGCTTACCGTCTACATGGCAGGGCTAGGGTAAAATAACTGCACTGGATTGCTGAAGGATCGTGGTGTATCATTACTTTATGTTGATGCACTTATTGTGAATAGGTACACCACAATACTTGAAAAAGCTTTATACGTCCAAACGTTTCTGGGTCTAGGTCAGATCTCAGACCCGTTGACAATTGCAGTAAAAAACTGTATGAAAAAAAAACACAATTGTAAAATTTAAAATTAAAATGTTTGACAATATAGGTGACGTGTGACGTAAATAAAAAACAATAGTTTGGTAATTCACAGCGTAGCACAGAAAATTCTAAACATCATATAATAATAAAGTTGCTTTCATGGAATGGTTACTTCACACTTTTATATTGCGCTCCTAAGTGCGACCTTCTTACAAGAGAGTGCATTCACCAAAAATTCAATCAAAGAATTTTGTTGATTGACTCATTCCATTAAAATAAAAAAATAAGGTAGGAAAAACCTTATAAATTATACCGATATTGGGTTAGTCACAAATATATGATCATTAGCAATTTCTGCCTTAATTATCGGCAACCAGAAACGGCGAAATTATAGCAGATTATTTTAGTTTTCGTTACGTGTTGTGCGCTTCTTTGTGTAACGAATTTTATAACCAAGTTGTCCCAGTAATGTTCAAAAATTATATACTTTTTAAATTGTCGTTTCATAATGTAATTTTTGTTTTATTTTTTCGATTATTTAGAAGCCAGAGGTTTCTTCAATATAGAATTTATTACATTCATAAGGATTTTTATAAATGCATTTTTCTTGTATTTTGATTTCATTTTTAATACAATTATTTTACTGTATTTTTTTAAATTTGTTGCTACTCTGTTTAGTCATTCTTCTTTGCTAAATGCTCTTTAAAATTTTCTGAGCAACCCTGTAAATTATTAATATAAAATTCTCGTCAGACGTCACATATATTGTCAAAGGTTTTAACTTTAAATTTTACAATTATCTTTGTTGTTTAAATAGTTTCTTTATTGCTATTGACAACGAAGCTTGACCTAGACCCCGAAACGTTTGGATGTGTACAGTATTTTCAAGTATTGTGGTGTATTTTCCAGTAAGTGTCTAATCATTAACTGCTCTGGTATTAATGTCTTTTCTCTATTTGCAATTTCTCCACTATTAAAACAAAATCCTGTATCTAACCATATAATTTTAATTAGATGGCATCTGTCGATATATTTCTGTTTAGGTTATACTTTTCAAGGAACTCTTCTAACTACAATATTTGTAAATTACTGTTTCCACAATTTTAAGGTTACACTTATGTCATCGAACGTCGTCCATCAATCTTCTAGGTTAATTATATGTGAAATTTTGACTATCCTTGTCAAATTTTGGAAAATCTAAAGACTTCATTTCCCATTTTCCAAAATTTTAATTACTGTAAATTGTTTTACTTTACATATATCGTGAAATTATACATCTCTAATAAATTTCATCTCTTTGCCTTTTCTTATAATTGAGAGATTATAATGTAAAATTTTTGATATTTGCCATTCCTGCTGCTCGAAATATCATGAAAAATTTTGACAAATGAGTATTGTGAAAAAGTTAAGTGTCTAAAGTTCATAAAAGTACACTCTGAAGAAACCAAAATATCTTATTACGGTTTTAAATTTTGTAACAAGTGCTTGCCATTTTATTTATTTATTATTGCATAATTTATTTTCTATTTGTTTCATAATCTTGGTAATAAAGTTAGAAAATCAATATTATTATCCTGTTATAACGCACTTTAAACCTAACTACGCTCTTTCGACTTTTAAACGCACTTAAAATGCAAGACTTTCGCTTTTTATCTAACTTATTCTATAACAAAAATTGATTATTTACCCAGTTTCTTGTAATTTCATTTAATAAATAAATATCAATCTATCCCAGGTATTAATACATTTCTTTCCATAAATGGCATTTGTTCTTTCAGTTTATATATTATTCGTTTTCTATTGTTAAAACAATCTATTGATAAAATTTTTGAATAATGTTTTTTTACTCATAAACTTTCATACTTCCTGTAGCAAAATAATAATTCCAAAGCTTTATTGCATTATGCAAGTGGTCATGATAATGATGTAATTGACCCAAATAACGCCTCTCTAGGTATCACCAATTATATATTTGTAAATTTTACTAATTAGTAAGTCAAGGCCCCTGATTTGTTGAATTTACAGAGTTTTATTAATCTGTAGTAGCATATAAATTAATTAACATTTATATTAAGTGGGCTATTAACATTTAAGTTTATAAAGCAATTTCTTTGAGTTTTTAATTTTAATGCCATTAATTCATATCTAGAAATCATGGGATGATAGGCTTACATACTCCTGAAATGAAGTCTCAGGAGACTCGAATGTCAGAATCAGCTTAGTGTTACTTTATATTTTTTGTTTTTAGATCTTTAATAGTATTTAGGAAAAGTACAATCTGAACAGAATAGTGGGCTATATGCGTTAATATGATTGTGTACCTCAGTTTCACTTAAAAACACATTATGTACACCATTACTTCGAATTAAATTTACCCGCCAAAGCAAATGTATTACTATTACACACAAAATAGAAAATCATCGAAGTTTCCAGGTTTCAACGAGTCCAACGCTCAATTGCAGATAGTGAGGAAACAGCTCGCGGTGAAATTTGAATGTAAACATTGTGATTATTAGGCCGATGAAGTACCCACAGAAAACCACTAGACTGGCGCCCTTTTAATGTCAGATTGTCCCGATCTGATGTAGAGGCACAAGACTTCTTCTTTCACTGTGTTCGATAGCCAGTGTTCTTCCACTTCCCTTTTTCTACCTGACTGTATTTATGTAGGCCACAATATTAGATATTGCAAATACTGCATACACGATTCATGTTCAGGTGTAGGTACAGTAGATTTGAAACTTGGAACTTTTAACACAATTAAATAATAATTGATAATAACCTCTAAGGTTTCTTACCCCTAAACAAAAAATTGAAGACCTTATAGGATCACTTTGTTGACCATCCGTGTGTCTGTTCGTCCATGAAGCATTTTTCTCAGAAACACGACTCTCAACTCTTTGCAACGTTGCAATATAGGGAAGGGGTCGTATCCCTACCTTAATTAATTTCGCAACCAAATAACTCTTAGAAATCTCACCAACACCTGGCAAACGTGGTGTTTTAAATTCCAATACCTATAATGAACCACCTCCAGTTCTCCAACGGTTTGAAATTCACTAACCAAGGTGGACGAGTCCGAAAAGGAAACAGACACAACAAACTTTCAAATGTGAAGACCGTTTCAACGAATTAAATGAAGAATTCAATAATATAAAATGGTACATTCTCGGAGTCTAGGAAATAACACGTAAATGTGCAGAGTTTGTAACATTAAAATCATGTGGGACAACATATCACAAAGACGCATACAACGAAAGACAACGTGGCTTAGGGTTTATTTATTAATAGCAAGTAGCATCATATATCAGAAAATATGGGAACGAATAAGAAAGAAACATCGTATTGTCACTAAAAAGACAGAAATATTGCAGTTTATTTTTAAGGTTTTTTTGAGTAAAACACCTTACAAATAATGATTTGTGTAATTTAATATGCAAACCTTCGTCTGAACTCATTGTCAGCGACATTAAAATCTGAATTAGAATCCCATTGGACAACGAGGTGATTAATTCAGATGTCAAAAATATAGATTACAAAATTATAATTATTAAGTATATCAATTTAATTTTGGAAGTTGAGACAGACTACTAAACCCATATCTGACTTACCTGAACATGAACGAACACAATGTGGAAGGCAGAGCACACAGGTCTTGTAAATAACAATGTACTCTAAGGCTGCTGGTATGCACGTCCCTCGTCCGCAAAACATGACCACCCACGTTGGGTTCGTAACCTTCTTTAAAATGCGTTTTTTATGAATGGATATATTCATTCTATTCCCTCAACTACCCAAACATTTTGCGAGGATGAAAGATATTTCCACCAATTTGTACCCTTTTTTGCTTGCCTTCGGTGTTAATTTTATTCATGCAGGTGTTTTTCGATCCGTCAGTCCTATCCGCCAAAGGTCGGCAACTACAAAAGCACGACTCGATGCAAGGGATCGATGGTTTCGGGTTGTTTCCTAGTAGGCAATTTCAATAACTGCCAGGCCAAAATATTCAAAGTGCAATAAAAAGTAATAAAATATAAATCTGCAAATGCCAAAAGAAAGAAAACTTACCACATAGTTCATTTACGGGAGGTTTTTAAGTGATATAACACCTAACAACCGTTAAAATTTGTATATTGAGATGCCCCTTAAATTTGCTCTTTTCACTGGTAGATTGAATTCTAATAATTTTGAACATAGGTTGTCGTCTTCTCGGACGACGAACGTATAGGGACGTGTTTGTGTATGTTAAAAAATGGTGCTCGCGATACATTTTAGACGTGTGTACCAGCAACAGTACGCTGCTTGTACACACGTCCCTCGTCAGCAAGATGCCAGGTATAATTCGGGGATACTTTACAACCTTCCGCTTACATAAAAAGGCACCATTTTTTAACACACACAAACACGTCCCTATACGTCCGTCGTCCGAGAAGACGACCACCAAGGTTGAAAATTATTAGGATTCAATCTACCAGTGAAAAGAGCAAATTTAAGGGGCATCTCAATATACAAATTTTAAGGGTTGTTTATTTGTTATATCACTTAAAAACCTCCACTAACTGAACTATGTGGTACTTTTTATTGCACTTTGAATATTTTGGCCTGGCATTTATTGAAATTTCCTACTAGGAAACGACCCGAAACCATCGATCGCTTGCATCGAGTCGCGCTTTTGTAGTTACCGACCTTTGGCGGATAGAACTGACGGATCGAAAAACACCTGTATGAATAAAATTAACACCGAAGGCAAGCAAAAAAGGGTACAAATATCTTTCATCCTCCCAAAATGTTTGGGTAGTTAAGGAAATAGAAAGAATATATCCATTCATAAAAAACGCATTTTAAAGAACGGTACGAACCCAACGTGGGTGGTAATATCTTGCGGACGAGAGACGTGTGTACCAGCAGCATTACATTTAAAGATATCCATGTTATAAACAGGTAAAGTAAGAGGATTCTGGAGCGGAAGTACCGGCATATTAGGTGAAAGAATATAGTTATAGAGAGCTGCGCATCAGTATTCAATACTTAAAATTTGGATATTTGGTTATTTGAATATATTAATGAGATTCGTATATAAAATCTGTCAATTATATCTTATCATAAGATTTCCCTCTAATAGTGAAAGCAAAAAAAATGAGATGAGCATAATTTCTTTTCTAAAACTGACGTTTTCCTACCCTCAAAATAGCCACTTACAACAAACTTGTGAAATTTTTACACTGATCCTGAAAACTTTATTGTATGTCAACATTCCTCATATATAAAGGACTTGGCTGCTTAAATAATTGATCAAAGAGGTGTCATTTTTTTGTACGCAAGATATATAACATATTCTTTCTGGTCGGGAATCTCTATCAGTGGTGCCTCTCGAACAATCAAATATGTATTTGATACATATCATTGAATATGTTTACACCAGATTTAGTGATCGAGATTTAGGATTTTCGGGGAAACTAGCACACAGAGATTCCGAATGTGGAACCATTCCATTGCTATTGTAATTCCTAGATTAGATTGTCATGTAAAAATTATGAGTGTAACTTCACCTGTCTCTTCGAGGAGTCATTCTCTTCAACATATTTAACGCTATGTATCAAATACATAATTTATTGCTGGAGACGACATTCTCTTTTGGGAGGCGCAGGCAGGCAGGCGGATAGGTTACCGCTTTTTACCTTGTTCAACGTCTCATTTATGAGTGCATGTCGTTCAAATCAAATTAAGATGACTTACTTCTTCAGATATCAGTGAAAAATAGAAATGACATAATGAGAAATGCAATCTTCTATCATATCATATGTATTATAATCAAAGCCTAGAATTCGTTCATCTCAAGGAGTTGTGAGTTTTAGGTTGTTATCATAAATTTCTGTAGTTTCTCTATTTTTCAAAATTAAATCTAAAATAAGCCTAATCTAAGCATACCCAATTAGAATTATATATACCATATCGCTGAGTTGCTCCTATATTTTCTTAGCAAGAAACTAGATTAGTTCGTAGTTGCCGCGGAGCATGTAACTTTAACATATAAAGCGTACAGAACAGTTCTAGTACAAATTGAAGATACTCTAAAGTTGCGTATCATATTTTATCGCGAAATACCCTATGTAGCACCGTTTCTTTATGATTTCTAGAATAGAAATCCCTCTATAGAATTCGCAAGTTAACTCATACCTTTCAAAGAAATAATGATACTATATTTTCGACATTTTTCAATCCATTGAACGCAGAACAATATATTCTTTCTAGTCCAAAATATTTATCAATTTCACACCCCTCAACTGATTGAGATCTCGAATAATTATTTATGCAGTTACTACATTTAACTGAATTTAATATTTTATCGCGAAATGCATTTCGACTTCTACAATTTGCAGGAAAAACTAGCTCACAGAAACTCCAGATCATTTTTTTCCTGGAACTCCTAAATTTCGAAATTGACTTCGCGTTAAAATATTAAATTCAGGTATATATATACGGTATACAAAAATAATTATTCAAGACTTCAATCAGTTAGAGGAGCCCAACTGATGAAGGCTCTCGAGTAGAAAAAACATATTGTCTTGTGTTCAATGGATTGAAAAATCTCGAAAAGATAATTTCATAATCACGTACCCTATATCCGATGAATTTTAGCTTCTGGTCATTTTCTAAAATTCCGGAATCTACTATTACCCACAATCTCTCTAATAAGCTGGAATTTTGGCTATTGCTCCAAAAAATACATCAGAAGGAAAGCTTTTGAAAAAAATACCCCTTTTCAAATAATTCTTAAATGCTGACGGGATATCTATATTAACACTCTTAGGATAGCTGAGTGTACAGATTAGCAACTATAGTTCATATGTGTTTATTTTAGTTTACTTAGTCCTAACAAAAATCTGTTTTCTATATTTTTCCATAAACTTTGTAGCTACTGAATTTAAACCTTAATTCAAACTAGTCTATAAATATTGTCCTATCACATGTTAATGAGATCATTGAAAATATTTGCCCAAATTTAGTGAGAACCAGATTTAACCCAAGTCTTATGAACTTATTATATCAATGTATTTTAGTGCCAATAATCACACATTTGTTAGCATTCACTTGTGTAAACAGTCCACATCACCAAAAATTTCAGTATAATCCAAAGGTTGGCAAAAGATTTATATGGCATAAACTGTTGACGGTTCTCTCAGAAAAACGAGTGGGAATTATAATTTGTTGTATATGTAACATGGGATTCGTGGATGTTGAGGCAATGTAAAAATAAAAAGTAGGTTAAGCACGATATAATATGAATTTGTGTGTGTGTATGTTTTCTCATCAACATCAACATAAAATTATGAAAATATTTTTTTGCAGTTCCATGGTTGGTTATTACAAGTCCCAGAACGATTATATAATTTTGTTAAATAAAAAGCGACATTCTTGAAACTGATATAGGTATGTATGTAGCACAAAATAACGTTCATATTTGCATTTTCTTTTTTTCTTGTTTTACATTTTGGCAGAGAGTCTTAGAATTTTATTTTTAGAACAGCGAAGATATATTCAGAGTTTCATCAAGACTGTAAACTTATTAAAAAGAGCCAATACAAAATAAAATAATCTAACACATAAATGTTTGGACATTGAAATGTTTTACGAGAATTTTCTCTGGTTCTGCTAGTTAAACATGAACTGATAGTAATATTATATAAAACCCTTTTGAACATTATTAAACTAAAATTATTCCACTCATGTTTATTAAATAAACCACTAATGATATTAATTTAAGACAAAACTATATTAGGAAATAACTGCTACAATGTATTCTATATGCTCATAGGGTTTACTTAATATGTTTTAACATTTTTAGTTCTCTTTCAAAATCCATTAATATCACTGAGAGCTTTATCATATTAAAAGATTTGAATGACAATCAATAAGATATCAACAACATCAAACGTTTGTTATGAAAAGATATTATGACTGGTCGAATGTTATTTCAAATTTGGAGACTAGATGCTATGCCCATGACGAGCATTTCTATGTGATTTTTTTTTACCAGTAAGCTACAAGTTGTAGGTTATTTGTTATAGTTTAGACCGTTGTAATTAAACTTAACATAATACGCTGCGCTCTAGTTGGCGAATTAAAACACCAGTTATAGAGGTGATATTTATTCTCATTAAATGGCGGGCAGAGATTTTTGTATATGGAGGCACAAACTCTCTCTGAATTTCAGCGGTTCTATTCCAGTATATAGAGAAGTAGAAAATCGTATGCCTACCTAAGTATCCAGATTTTTATTCCCATAATTAATAATAGACAGTCTGCAATAGCTAAACGGAACAGTTAGCCAATTAAAAAGTATCCGTAAAACGGAACTTCTAAATAACCCTAGAGAATGTGGAGGCACTGGACCTTCAATTATATAATCTTTTAAAGGAAAATTCGTTATTATAGTGCCGAAATAGTTGCAAGCATTTACTCGACTTAAAATTATACTTTTTGTAAATAAGCCTTATTTTATATCCTAAAGTTTAATACTTAAAGTCAATGAGGGCGCCTAGTTGCTCGATGTTCGAATTTATTTAGTTCGGACTAACAAGAGGTAATGAGAACAGAGAAATATTCGGCCATATTAAGATTTCTGAGTAACGAAATTTGTTAAACTATTCAAATTCGATGACTGAAGGACCATTTAGTGCAAGATTTATTCTGGAACCTGCCAAGTTCTGCAAAATCCAAGAAATGCACGCCAGATTGCAACCCACAACAAAAGTCACAAATATAATTCAGAATAGGTGTTCGAATGGTTTTTTGGTAAACATTGGGGTGAGTTGTCAAGATTAAAACCATATTCAACTATTACGACACGTTTGGGATATCGAGCATTTAAATTTAAATATAGTACGCATTTGTAGGTAATATCTCAACCTTCAGATTTCCTTGGGTAAATGTTAAAGTGTTTAACAAAATAGCGCAACATTATTATTACACTTAACAGATTAACATTAACTTGAAACCTTTTAAAATTTACAAATGTACGATTCTGGTTAACAAAAACTTTCGCTCCGCTTTATGTATCATTAAAGACAAGCTGGCAAAATAATTCCTTTTGACTGAATTTATAAAAATGCAAAACATTTAACTGAACAGAATTTAAATACTACCAATCTAAATGTTTAGAGTTTTGCGCCCAATTTACCCTGAATCGTATCGTGCAGTTTCCATTAAACACCTGCCAAAATATTTTATAACAGAAGTGGTTGACGAATCAAAGCGGCGAGATGAAATTCTGAATAGCGTAGTAAATTTTAACGTTGATAAATTGTCATGTTTCAACCCAAATTACTCTTGGAACGTTTTATCTTGTGGTAATAATAGCTGTTATCAAAGTTAACAATCAACAATTTCTGTTCCTGCAAACGAATTGTATCCCAGATACTGGACTGAAAAATGGTTCAGTACGAAAACCGAGCAATTATTCTTGGAGTAACGAGAATTTGAGGTGGTTATATTCATAAGCGAAATATATTCAAATTGGGAATTAGTGTCACAACCGAATAGAAATGGCAGAGCTGTTAACATTGCCATAAAAACATAAGAGATTCCTTTACTATTGAAATATAGAAAGCATTTCTTATAAAAAGAGTTTCTCATTTATTATACTCTGCAAAAATGTTCATCATGCACACCTTATAAAATTGTATTGAAGTCAAAATACTAAATATTTTATGCTTACATGAATGAAACTCGATTATTTTAACCAACTTATCCGTTTTTAGAGTTTCCTAGGTAAATGCAATATACGGATCACTCTAATTTGTCCGTCTTTCAAATCACAACAATTTTTTCCGAAATTACTGGACGGAACCGGAAAAAATTTGGTAAGAGTGTATAGTTTGGTGACCCGATCAGGATCACATAACCTAAATTCTAATTTTAGGAAGTACTTCTAGGGGGAAATTTTACAAAAATCGACCATTGCCTCCCTTCTTAACTCCGAATCTATTCAGCATATAATTTAGATCAGAATAGAGGACATTGCCCAAAGTTTACACATAAGGAGAAACCACTAATATTAATTTTAGGGGCAAATTATATAATTAAATGAAAAATAAAAAAAAATATGTAGGAAAGGGTTCATTGTGAAGAACTCAAATATATTTATTTCATGTTTAAATAATTTGGTCAAGTGCGAGTTGCACTCGCATTGTAAGGGTTCCGTATCACCTTCAAGATTCGCTGTATTTAGTTTTCTAATTTGGCCCCCAAAAATTAACATTAGAGTTTTATTTTACTAATAAACTTTCAGGGAAGCCTTTTATAATCTATTGTCTGAATTGAGGCTCTATAGATTGAAAGATAAAGGGCAAAATAGGTCAAGTTTTAAATTATAAATTATTAAATCTGTTATTCAAATTATTTAAAAATACAAATAAAATATATTTTTCAAAATTTAAATAGTATAGTTTCTAAAATGGGAATTAAGTCGATGTTTAATATCTTTGCTAAACAAATGATTTAAAAATATGATATATTTGTAATTCACATAATGAGTCTTTTATTTGATATATTACATGATTCGTTTGAAAATTGAATTTTTATTTTCCATTTAATTGTATAATTTGTCCCTAAAATTACCATGGAGGTTTTCCAATAATTTTTCTTATAAATTTCAAGTGAGCCCTAGTACCCCTAATTATTTTCAAAATTTTAGGTAGTATGGTTTCGGAAATAAAACGAGAAATGAGAATTTTTTATATCTTTATGTTAATATCTTGTAAACAATTAATTTTAAAAATATATATTTGTATTTCTCATAATATTTTTTGTTTTCCGTTTATTTCTATAAATTGCCCCCCATTATTAATATTAAAGATTTCTTCGTATTTTTCCTGTAAATAAAAAAAATTTGGTCTTATAGTTTGGGAAATAAAGGGGGGACTGGGTATTTTTTTAAATATTTTTTTAATATATTTTAAAATATTTATTTAAAAAAAAAATAAAAAAAATACATTTGTATTAGTCATAATGAGGCCTGTGATTTGATATATTACATGATACGTTAGAAACAAGTTTAATTTTTTATTTTCTATTTAATTCTATAATTTGACCCCCAAAATGAATATTAGGGTTTTCTCCTAATTTTTCCAGTTAAGTTCAGGTGAAGCGCTTTACCTATTTTTTTTCAAAATTTTACAGCTTATGGATTCGGAGATAAGGGGGGGGGGGAATGGGTAAATTTTTTTATATTTTTGTAAATATCTTTTAATTTATTTATTTTAAAAATATGAAAAAAATATGTTTATTTTCGTCGTAATGAGCCCTTTCATCTGATATATAACATGATGGGTTAGAAACAATTTTAATTTTATATTTTCCATTTAATTCTGTAATTTGCCCCCCAAAATGAAAACTAGATGTTTCTCCTTATTTTTCCAGTAAACTTCAGGTCAGAACCTATAAAAGTATTTTTTTCAAAACTTTACGTTTTATAGTTTCGGAGATAAGGTGGGGGGAATGGGTAAATTTTGGTATATTTTCTTTAATATCTTTTTAATAAGTTTTTATTTAAATATGAAAAAAATATATTTGTGTTCCTCAGAATGAGACCTTTCATTTGATATATTACATGATGAGTTTGAATTTTTTTTTATTTTTAAATTTTTATTTAATTCTATAATTTGCCCCCCAAAATTAATATTAATGGTTTCTCCTTATTTTTCCTGTAAAGTTCGGGCAACGTTCTATATTTTCTATTTTTTTCAAAATTTTAGGTTCAGTAGTTTCGGAGATCAGGGGGGGAACGGTCGATTTTTTTTAGTTTTTCCCCCCAGAAGTACCCCTTATTAAAATTTCTTCTTTTGCGATATATGTTCCTGATCAAGTCACCAAACTATACCTTCATACCAAATTTCAACCTCTTCCGTCCAGTAGTTTAGCAGAAAATTGCTGTGATGTGACAGAGGCAGAAATCCTGAGTGATATTATAAGGGTATCCGTATACTGTATATACGGAACCCTAAAAATAATTGGTTTAAAAGATCTTAACAAAAATATACAAAAATTTACCCATCCACCCTCCCCCTTTATCTCCAAGTATAAAAAAATTATTTTGAAATAAAAATTGGAGATATAGGCCCTTACTTGAGCTTTATAGGAAAAATAAGGAGAAAACCGTGATGTTTATTTTGGGCACAAATTACAGAATTAAATGGCAAAACAAAAATTGTTCTTTTTTCAAATACATTTAATATATCAAATTAAAGGTGTCATTATGTCAGATAGAAATACAGCTTTTCAGATTTTTATTTCCAAAACTATAAGACCAAAAATTGTAAAAGGAATTAGGCGTATAGCGCCTCACTTAAACTTTACAGAAAAAATAACTGGCGAAATGTCATCATTAAAAATACAATTATATTTTATTTGAAATTTTAAACTCATTTATAATAATTTATTATTCAAAATGTATCCCATTCTCTCCTTTATCTACCAAAATACTAAGCATAAAATTCAGACAAAAGAATATATTCTAATCATAATTTTGAGTACCAAATTAGAAAATTAAATAAACATTTTTGTAAAATTCAATCGCATCATGTGCAGATCAAATAAAAAAGAAGAGAAATAAAAGTTAATTTTTTCATAATTTTAAAACTCTTAGTTTAAAATATATTAAGCACATATGAGAAAATCTACACATTGCCTGCTTGTCTGAAACTGGAAAATAAAAATATTATTACGATTTAGCTAAATTATAACAAATATCAAAGGTGGTACGGCTTAACAAACTTGTTTAATTGAAACTGTAATTTACTAAAGAAGATCGAGAAGTGGTCCAATATTTTTATGGCGTAAGTCATACCAATTTTCAAAAACTCAAAAAATCATATTAATTTATAAAATTATTACTTTCGCATTCGCCACATTATTTTGTATTCAAATTTTAGGATGAATATGTTGAAATTTTATTATTATTAAATTATTCTTCATTTAAATATCTACATGGTCTGAAACCTAAGATGGAATCATCACATACAATCTTTTTCGATAGAATGAATTTTTGTTAATAGCTGGAAAGCTTTATTTTTGGCAATATCGTAATGTAAAGAGAGTTGCCAAAATTGACATAAAAACCTAAGAGAGTTATTTAATATTGAAATATCGAAAGCATTTCCTGTAAAAAGAGTTTCTCATTTGTTTAATAAATGGTAAAACAATATTATACCCGTAGGAGCAGCCCCTTAGCAGTTACAAATACAGAATGATTGGAGTATAGAGTAGAGTGGAGTTATAGTTTAACAGGGTGGCTCAAAACTGTTATATTGGGTGGCAGATACATAGAAGGGTAGTTGACACATATGCTGGAGTAAAATTATAGTTATGCAGCTTCATTTAAATGATGTTAGAACAAAAGTGTGGTTGTAATATAGGCTGGAGAAGGATTGTAGTTATACAGGGTGATTGATAAAGAAAATTAGAAAAAGAAATGTTTTCTTGGGTACCCTACAAGATGTTTGATGTATACTATGGTTAAAATATAGGGCGGAATAGAAATAAAGTTATAGTAGTAAGTTGTTAAAAAAATCACAAACAAAAAGTGTTTATTCGGTGATCTACAGGCAGTCGCATATACAGAATGGTTGGAAAATAAAGTGTTATTGTTTTACAGGATGGTTGGACTATAAAGTGCTACAGTTATATAGAGTTGTTCACAACTCAGTATCAGCTGATACTTTTCGCATTCACTCCAGAATGTTCCTCCAGCAATACTGTCGTTCTAACGTATATCTTTTCTTTTCTCGAAATGGAATTAAATCTTCGGTATTGTTTATTACTAATCGTGCTTTTCCGGAAATGCTTTTTGTCACCAATTTGTTTATAAAAAGAGGCAGTTTTTATTATAGATGATTAATTTCAAGAATAATTCATCTTCTAGGAGCTTAAAGTAAAACTTTGTAACACTATATATATATATGTTTAGGTGTTTTCCGGGAATTCATCCGCGTAGTTGATAACTGATCCCTGCCGGGATCGATGGCAAAATGACGACGTTTCGTAGCCTTCTGCTTTCGCTTCTAGTTACTCGAAACCGACCGAAGAGGGCAGATGTGACTCTGCCGAAACGTCGTCATTTTACCATCGATCCCGGCAGAGATCAGTTATCAACTACGCGGATGAATTTCCGGAAACCACCTAAAACATTTAGTGCCCGCGAAAACTTAAAAACAAATATATATATATATATATATATATATATATATATATATATATATATATATATATATATATATATATATATATGTTGGTTTAGAACTTGAGAAACGTCAAATCTATGTAATTAACCAGCTAGTATAAAATTAGGCTGCCTCAGGCAATACCACCAATTGATTTTGTTTACACGTCTTTGCCAACAATCGTTATTTCTAACATTAATTATATCAAGATCCTATGTCTAATAACTGGGTCGACATGGTAGATAGTTTTCGCCAAAAACGTTAGAGTTACCAGAATTAAAAGCTTAATTAGTTTTGTATCTTACAGACACTCTGTACCAATTGTTCGGTGCGTAGTATACCGCCATGAAGAGAAAAATTATAGTCCATAAATAAATTTATAACGGTGACGTGTTTTTGTTTAACCATTTCCATTTCATCTGGATTAATCTAAATAGCAGCTACATTTGCGTTAAATCTCTGTCTCCGACATGAATCCAACACATGCATTTTGAAATGATTAATAGCAAATATGTTCAGGAATAATGCTTCTCATGCTACAAAAAAATCCATTTGAATAATCCATTCACCTACATCAATAACACCAAACTAACCCAACGACTGAAAATGTCCGACAGGATATTATATCCCTTTCATTCTATTGTAATTCAGATTTATTGCATCCAATCTAAGAATTTAATACTCTACCTGAACGGTGGCTATAACTTAGACCAATATGTCCCTTTCTAAATGCCTAATACCGAAGTCTGGGAGCTGTGAATTAAGCGGAATCGTATCTTATTTGGGGATGTCACATAAGTTGGCGAGTGCCGCTGAATTGGTGGAGGAGAGCTAAAGAAATTCCTTACTCCAAGGCAAAGCAGGTAACGGAGTTTCGAACTTTAGCATTTCACCGACGCTCAGCGATATTTATGGTTTTGTTCAAGAAACTTTGTAATGAATTTGTCTGTTGAGTGAGCTTTCTAGGAGAAAGGAATGCTCGTGATTATGAAAAGTTGGGGGAACTGAAAGAAAATGTAATAGAGATAATCGGGTCGAAAAATTATTCGCTAGAATGTTTAAACCGAAATACTTTAGAAAGAAGTAACAGAGAAATGACTTTGTTACAAAAATTATTAAATCATCAAACTGAAGTAACAATGTTGAATAAACCTTGAAACAATACTAACAATATTTAACAAAGTGAAACATTATATTCTCATACTTCCAAATCATTGAATTCCGTTGACAACGAACTGTGATTGAAATCTTAAGAACATTGGTATTTTGGTATTTTTCTATTTAACTTAGCACGTATTTTCAAAAATCACATAAATACAAATTGCCTACAATATTAGGAGTATTTTGTTTCTAAATATAGCTCAGGTCATTTACGGAGAAAAAGACCTTTTGGTGACAAAATTAATAGTAGAACAAAACCAACATTAATGTGTTCAACTGATAAAACATGACTATTTGACATAAAATTCAACATTTTTTATCGATGCGTTTTTGTTTTATAACAAAAAAATGGCGAAAAATCGGTAATAATTTAGTTTTTTACCTTTTACACAAAATCCACCTATAAAACCGTGGGCAATGTTGAAGAGAAACGAAAAACCTACAAATGAGCTAATATACGCTCAATTTCGTTAATTGGTTACTTAGATAATAGAATCTTTACCCGCAATTCTAAAAAATAAATAATCGCTTATATATTTTCTTATTTTATAGCTAAAACATACTTATTAACTAAAAGGCTAGATCTTCTCATACCCAATTCATGTTCTAAAGATAAATACTTTAACCTCGGTAGTTTTTGCAAAATTTCAATCTATCCTATGGAAGACATATTTTTTTGATAGGCCATATTACCTCACTGGATGACCCTACCATTATAAATAACCCACCGATGGAAAGTAGAAGAGTTGATCTCGAGACCCCTCATCTCACTTTTTCAAAATTTGTAAGTACAATTACATATAAGTTCTGAAAATATTTAGCCATTCCCTAATTTTTTTCTGGACCATTCGAAAAATTCCTAAATGGGTGGTACCTATATAACTATATCATTTTAATAAATAATTTTAATGCCAATTTTAATTTTAAGCAGGCACATTTAAAGGAACCTACTATTCATTTCCTTACACTTCCAGTACATTTTATATTTTATTATTATATAAAAATGAAACGCTGATACATATTGATAATAGTTTAATAATAGAAAAAAAAGGTATACTTCAATTAGTTAACAACGTAATTTTTATATTGTTCAATTCAGATTCCTGTTAAGAAATTTTTTATTAATAAATACTAAATGGTGGCAAGCCAAATTTCTTTAGATATATATGTTTGATCTTTTATTGAAACATTTACAAATGGAAAAATCACTTGCAACAGCCTAGGCATATTGCATATTATGATTGCTCCTTCATTATCATTTGTGACTAAATAGGAGTTTAGGTATTCTATTCTATTTCTAGTTTACTAAATCTATTAAATAAATTCAATATTATCCAAGAAATATAAATATGTGTCTGCTTAAAATTAAAATTTGCATTAGAAGATTATTGATTACAAGGATATAGTTATACAGGTACCACCCCTTAGCAATTTTTCGAATGGACTCGTCAGAATAATTGATACGAAATGTTTTCAATTTTTATATGTATTCATACTTTGAGGAGTCTCGAAATCAACTCTTCTACTTTCCAACGTCGGTTTATTTATAATGATAGGGTCATCCGGTGAGGCAATATGACTTTACAAAAAGATATGTCTTCCATAGGATTGACTGAAATTTTGCAAAAACTACCGGAGCTAAAGTATTTATTTTAAGAACATGAATTGGGTATGAGAATATCTATCTCTTCAGTTAATAAGAATGTTTTAGCTATAAGATAAAAAATATATAAGCTATTATTTTTTTTTGAATTTTAGATAAAGATTCTATTATCTAAGAACCCAATTAACGAAGTTGAGCCTATAGTAGCTCATTTTGTAGGTTTTTCATTTCTCTTTAAAATTGCCCATAATAGCAACAACGGTCTCATAGGTGAATTTTGTGTAAAACGTAAAAAATTAAATTGTTACCGATTTTTCGGGGTTTATTTGTTATAAAACAACAACGCATCGATAAAAAATGTTTAATTTTATGTTAATTAGTCATGTTTTATCATTAGAACAAGTTGATGTGGGTTTTGTTCTACTATTAATTTTGTCAGGTATTTTCGTGAATGACCTGGGCTAATAATCTTAGACCCTTGACATGATTTTCACTATAAGACTACAAGTTTTAACTAATACAGTTTTATTGCTCGAAATAGGCTATGTTAAAATGAATCAAGATTTTTTATTTCCAAATGTTTTATTTAAAGCAGTTACTTATCATTACTACCTTTTGGAAATATTACCGATGTTGACAGAACAGTTTCTACTGTCATACCGTCATACAGTAAATAACAAGTTGACAACCCTAACAGGAAATAATGGTTCCCCAAGTTGGGTATTAATAAGTAATGTCAAATCCAACATTTTTTTGACGAATAGATTGATTACTCAAGATTTTCTGCGCGATGAAAAATTATTAATTTTAGTTGCCGTTAAGAAAAATAAAACATAGAGCAGGTCCAAAAGGGTTTCCTATGAAACTTGTTAATAGTCATACTTACTACACCTTTGGGAACTTATTTATATTTATATTTATTTATATTGCTTTAAAAAGAAGAACTTCTAACGTAGTGACCGTATGTTTTTTTTAATTATAGAGATATCTACAGAACTAGTAATATAATTATATAAAATAAAGTCACCAACGAGAAAATCGAAATACATTTCCAAGAAATTGAAGCACAAAATCTTTTTCCTGGTGATCGATCTTCTGTGGATAATATTTTCTATTTGAGATGTCTAATAGGAAACAGAATGACAAAAACCTGATAGGTATGTAGTTATAATTGACCTTAGAAAATCTTACAACAGAACTCCTTTATAACAGATTATGGTACTCACCCTTGGTGTAAATCCCGTAAATGTACAAGCAGTAAAATCAGTATTTACCGATACGACGATCAGTGTTTATAGGAAAGTTGTCACCTCTACGAAGCATTGTTCATCATCGGACACCTGCGCCAAGGCTGTATGCTAGTACACTCTCCACATAAGCATATTCCAGTTTTGCGCTAGATTTTTCTTCCTTTTTTTAACGAAAGAAGTTATTAAATTTTTTATTACATTAGAAGTGATACACATTTGCGCACCTCAAAAATTACACCTCAGAATAGTACTCTTCTATTTTGTCTGTTCATTGGGTTTTCTCCTCAAAATTTTTTCTGCAACAGATAAGTATTACATCACATCTAAAATTCTGAGAGAAAGAGATGTCTACAAAATGATCAACCAGTATTCCTGTATATAAGTAATGTATTACACAGTATACAATACATTACTTATATACAGGAATACTGGTTGATCATTTTGTGGACATCTCTTTCCCTCAGAATAACTGTGAGGAAGAATCTCTATACAGACAGCCAGTAATACGGGCAATATTACGAAATTGCCTTAGTACACTTTGTTCTACATATACAGTTTTTAAATACTTATCTGTTGCAGGAAAAAATTTTGAGGAGAGAAAACCAATGAATAGACAAAATAGTTCAAGACCTCCTCAACAATCTTTTCGAAATTACATAGTACTCTTCATCAAACGGGCTATAGAATGGAGACCATATCGAAAATCTGTTATAATAAAATGTTTAAAATCCATTGTCAATTTCATTTTCGGTGTTGTAATAGCAAAAACTGTTTAAAATTATAAGCGAATTATTTATTTTAATAATTAATCGTCAGTAACATCAAAGATCAGAAAAATATCTAGGAATCACGTTTGAATTCCCAAATTCCTTAAATGTTGATGGACTATCAAAAACGACACTCTGTTGAATTAATTTTTAAACAGGATTTAACAGGAGGTGTCATCTAAGGTAGGGTTCCATTAAAAAAAATAGTACTAGCGTTGGGGTGATTGGGGAGCAATTTTAGTAACTGTTAGTATGGCCAAATATGAAAATCTTTTGACGTGTTTTTGCGATTTTCAAAATAATGGGATATTGGGGAAATATTACAGGTAGCTTGTTTTCATTAGGACACCCTATATATGTATATCTTAGGAAATTGTACAGATCTCCCCTCTTCATAATGGACATCGGGCATATTCACATTTTTTACAGAGTTTTTGCTTCTACAATATTCTACAAATTTACCATCTATTTGTTTAATTGATTCGGTGTTTGGGGTGTTGGGGAATTGAGTTGAACATACAAAAGACTTCATTCCTTGTTAGGGATTTACGTCAATTTTATTATATTAGCAAACTCAATCAATATGCGAATCACATCGAAAATTCAATTTGAATTTGCACAAATAAAGTTGGATCAGTTGATTAAACTGTTGTACATATAATTTAAAAACTAATTTATAAAAATCTTAACTATTTGAAAAACTGCCTTTAAGACTTTTCGCTCTCTCAAGCATGTTCCACAATTTTTACTTAATTGAGTTATTTTCTCAAGCGAATGTCAAAGGACTCAGAAACCATACCAAAGTAAAGTCATTAGGCGACCACTGAATAAATAAAGTTGAAATAAGCATAACAGAGTAAGTGAACGAACATTCTACTGTATAATTTTCAATATTAAAATTCTGAAAGTTTTGTAAACTTATTCTAATTGCTCCATGTCCTATTAGTGTTAACAAATTATGTTATTTCAGAAACAGTCTGGTTGCCGTATAATTTTTAAATGTTCTGCCATCATCCGCAGAATCTTTTACTCGGGTACACTCTTCAAAAACTACACAATCAAATTACGACCGAAAGTTTGCCTTAAATCTTCATCACAGCTTTGCTTAGGAAGTAATTATGAGGACCACTTACGGAAGCCATTTGTGAGAAGATAATTTGTCAATTATACGTTTAGTGCTGAGCTAATGGCATTTTAGAATACCATAAAGAATTCCGATGAAAGCAGCCCTTTTCTACATTAATTTATGTATCAGCAGCATACAGTTTTTGATCTTATCTAATTTCCTAAGAAGTTTTCTTGTGAAAAATGAATCAGTTTATTAGAACTCCCTTTTATAACGATTACTTCGTCTCTATTTACTCAAATGAATGTAATGTGTCGAAACAACTTTGTAGCTGCCAATAAATTTGTTTTGTTTGTAATAGAAAAGACAAGGTAAAATTGGATATATTTGGTACACCGCTAATAAGATTCCACCACCCTATTTTTAAAAAAAACTGACAACGATTGCATAGGTAAACGCTCTATAAAATGTAATCAAAATAAACTTCCGGTTTAAACCGGTAGTGCCTTAAATATAGCAGAAGTTGATTTTTTTCAAATGGAACATTCATATTTTTATTGCGGATCTGATTCTTCGTTGAAAAATAGACAAATTTTGTTTGAATTTTTTTTTGTAAAAATGCGTTTTTAGTTCTCTGAAGTACCTCAGAAAAAACAATTTATGTGCAAAACAAACAAAATACGACTGTAACCATAAGTATGAACTCTTTGTTTCGAGAAGGTTTAAACTATAGCAATAATTACTTCCGATTCCTTCCATAAGAAGGAAATTTTAACCGGTGAGAATATTTTTTCTGAGCGAAATATCTACATTCCAAACTTGGAGTGGGAGTCTATGTAGAAGTATGCGTAGCAGAACAGACTTCTGACTTCCGGTACTAACCGGAAGTGGAAAATTGGTCCCACAAGTTTGTTTTCTCAAACTTAAAAAAAAGATATTTTCAGAGAAAGTTTCTGCCTTACCAAGCTTACTTTTAAATAATCCGAATTCAAGTTTAGAATGTACATATATCGCTCAAGAAAATCATACTTCCGGTTAAAATTTCCCACTTCCGGAAGGAACCAGAAGTGAGTATTGCTTTATGTCAAGTATTCTCAGCTGAAGAGTTCATACTCTTTGTTAAAGTCGTATTTTGTTTGTTTTCATATAAAGCTGTCTTATTAGGAACTTCTTTTCTAATGTAGCTACCTCAGAGGACTAAACATGCATTTTTAAACAAAAAATTCTTACAAAAGATGACTATTATTCATACGTAGAATCCAACTCCGCTATAAAAATATGCATGTTCCATCAACTACCAATCTGTTTAAGCCACTTCCGGTTTAAACCAAAAGTTTGTTTTTCGTTTAATCGATTTTACGTATGGATACTTTTTGTAAAATAATAAGGTTGGCGGCACCTTATTGGGGTTGTACGGGTGGTTTTGAACACCTGGTATAACACCAGCCAACAAAAAAAATGTTGTTGTAACTTTAGATGTGACACATAGCTTTCGATGTATTTTTGCCTGAACTCAAATCTATAGACAGTTTTGATCCATCGCCCTTAAGTTTCCCTTAAATCGCTGAAAAACTTCAGAAAATCGCTAATCACCTTCAGAAAAATGGCGAATTTTAAAAACTGATGGGTGTTGGAGCAAAACTGACTGTAAATTCGAGTTTAGTATTTAAACACTTTCTAGGAAATAATACCATAAGTTATTTCCCAGAAAGTGCACAAACATTGAACAAATATGCCACAAATATCCTTCAGATAGTCATAAGTCCAGAACAACTTCATTAGAATGAATTCATTTATTATTCAGCGACTTTTTTGAATCGGACACGTCGTTTTTATTTTTACGTGGAATTTGTTATAGTTAATTCATGAATACAGGGTAGTCTAAAAACAAAGTTACCATCAATTTCAGTTTTTCGAATAAAACATCTTGTTGTATTCCATTTTTTCAATACATAAATTTATATCTATGTTTCAGTTAGCGAAAAATTTACAACTAAACGTATCAATAAGAATTAAATACATTTCTGTATTTCATCATATCCATGGTTCTAAACTGGTACACATACACTGCTAGAATTGTTATAATTCCATTAGGTTGAACAACCTCACACTATTCGTAAATAGCACTAGCTTACCTTAAAAATATTTTTCTAAATAAATAGATCAGAAGTAGCATTAGATAGGTCTCAAGATTTTACCCCATTAGATTTATATGTAGGGGATTTTCTAAAATCTACTTCAATATACAGAAACATATTGAAATTAGATTTGAATTATGACGAATCCATTAGAAACGTTAATTGTAGTGTTGTGCGAATTTGAAATTTTACTTATTTTCTTAAGTCTTATTGAGACGATCGAAAAATGTAGTAGAGAGCGAAATGAATTTCGCGTAAAATATTAAATTCAGTTAAATGTACTATATAAATAAATAATTATTCGAGAGTCAATCAGGTGAGGGGAGCGCAACTTATGAAGGTTTTCGACTAGAAACAAAATAATGTCTTGCGTTCAATGGATTGAAAAATCTCGAAAAGTTAGTATGGGAATTTATATATATAACAAAATGTGTTGTAACGGCTGAATAGTCAAAACAGAAACTTCAGTGAATGGGAAAGCAGCCTGGTAAAACTACAGGTTTTAGAAAACTCTTTTTATTATGTAAGCTTTTATCCTTCGTCAGTCACTAAAAATAATTAAATTATACAATTGTACATTATTATAATAGAGTTACTTACAATAATCGAAGTTATAATGTGAATAGATGGTACATCACTTAAAAAATTAGAGGTAATAATGTTAATATAGGAATACTTTCATACTTTGTGAGTATCTGAAGTGACAAGAATTGTATGTCAATTAGAAAGATCAAAAAATGTTTTTAATGGACCAAGCTATGAAATGATACTGTGATAGACAGAAATAATGCGTGATTTAGAAATGTATAAATATTTTAAATTAAGATTTGAATTAAATTGTTTTTTTTTACCTTCTCCTAATCTTGTTAACTAACATTAAAAGAAATATAAATTTAATTGATACAAATTTCTTAATTGAAAGAGTTGAATGAATGGAAGAACAGGAATGAGAAGTGTTAGTGTTTGGTTAGGTTTATAGGAGTTCTTGTTATCAGTTTCTAGTAAACAAATGCAAATGATGTTAAGGTTCTGCAGATCTGTCTTTTTGTTGATACTATTGGGGTTGTTGTGTATACAGACCATCTCAAGGAAACGGCGTTTGAAAGTATTACGTTCGTTGATAAGTACGCGTGCATTCTCAAAATCAGCTATGTCAATGTGAAGCAAATGCACAACTGCTCTTTCCTAACCTAATATCACTTCTATGGGAAGTAACTCTTCCTTTGAGGTTCCTTGACATCTGACCAATATATAACCATGTACAAAATTTGCAATCAATTTCATACACTACATTAGACATGTTATCTTTGTTATCTTCTCTTTGAGTTTGCTAAACATCTGGCAGTTTTAATGAACTTATGTGTAAAACGGATATTAACTTCATTAGAGAATTTTTTTTGGATTTTGTGACTGATGTTTTCAATATATGGCAAAGAAAAATATCTAAAAGAATGGGTGTTATTAGTGAAATCGTTTTTGTTAAGAATTGTACTAATGACTCTGTTGTCTCTCAAAATAATTGGATTATAAAAAATAATTTTGTTAAGTAATTTGCTGGAATATGAATTATTAATGAATAAGTTATAAATAAATTTAAATTTTTGTCTCTAAAGGTGGGGTGACTGATTCTACAAATTCTAGATTTCATTGAATTAACTAAATTGATTTTCATCCTCATAGGATGATGGGGTAAAAAATTTAAGTAACTTCCTGAATTAGTTGGTTTAGTATACCAATCGAGTTTGAGAACATTGTCTTGGTTTCTGATAATTTTATTCTCAAGGAATAGAGCGCTACATAAGTTGTCTTCCTCTTCTATTGTAAATTATAAGTGTTGGTTATAACTGTTAAAATTATCTAGTAATTCAGTCTTCCCATCAATAGGAATAGAGCAAATTATATCATCAACGTATTTTTTTAAAAAAGGTATGTTATAGGAGATTTTGGAGAGACAGTACTCAATAAGGTCATCCATGATATATTGGGAGACTATGGGCGATAACTTTGGATCCCATTGGGGAACCAAAAATTTGTTTCTAATAAACGTTATTAAATGAAAGAAAAAAGAAAGTGGATTCGAAAATGAATTGTACGAGTTCAAGAAATTTGTTTTTATTGGTGTTAGTGTGTTGTGAAATATTGTTTCAATGTTTGTTAATTCTCTGTTTAGCTAGACTCAGCGGAATATTGGTATTGGTATGGATTTGACATCTAGGCTAACTAAGATGTAGTTAGCTGGTAATTCATAAATCGTTGTATATATTGGCCAAATTGAAGGAATCCTCCATATAAAATGAATTAGACTTATCATAAGAAGAAGAAGAATATCAAATATCAACCAATAACCTAGCGATTCCGGAATTAGGTGAACCGATCGAGGACACAATTGATCTTACAGCTAAAACTGACTTACGAATTTTGATTAATGCATAAAACCTAGGGCATATAGAGTTATAAATACTGTATTCTTTAGCGATAGATTCCGTAATTGTTTACTATTCTTTAATTCGGACAGTAAACGTCCCGCTTTTCGTTGATAGGTACGAGTAGAAGTAGCATCTCTGTTGATAACTTGGTAATATTCATTATCACTTAGGAGTTCATTTGATAGATTTATGTAAAGGTCTTTAAGGATTGCCGTTGTCACATTACCTTTATCAGATTGAACTATCAAAATTTCAGGGTAGTCTTTAAGAAACCTTTTAGTGGTATAAAAGCAAGTGTTCAAGTAATGGTTGTAGTTAGAAAAAATATTGAGTAGGCTGAAAAAATTAGTAAGAATGTTAATCACTTTAGAGGTATCAATGTTCTTTTAAAGCATGAGGATTAAAATGCAACGAAAAATATACCCATGAAAAGTTATTCACAGAGCTGAGAGTATAAACCACATGATTGTTGAAACTTTCTGCTCACAAATGATGAATTGTTCGCTTATTACTCCTCAAATCAATATAAATGAAACTAATATGACCGACGGTATGTTTGTTGTCCATTTATCTGCAACTGACGTTAGTTTTTCAGCGGTAATGTCTTTGAAGACCTGATATTTTTAGCTGCTGTTGACTACAGTCAACAATTCACATTGACTGTTATAGAAAAGCAAAACTCTAATGAAGGAATTAATAAAACTATGCCTTTTTGAAGTTCAGCACATTATTTGAATTAGATGTTTCACATCTACACTTGGACTTGAATAATATGTTTCGCACATGTTTTGTGAACAGGGTTCTACCGTGGGCACAGAACTACGGTATAAAATACCCATATGGCCATCGAATATAATATCGTTAATGGTCTAATTTGCAAACAACTACTGTTGTGGATTTTGAAATGTAGATTTGGTTGGATAAACATTTAAGGGTCCCAACTCAAATATATACAGGGGCTCTGAATGTCCAATTGTGCTTTGTAGCGCATGTTTAAAGTAGCCAGGGCTCATATATCTAAGACTTACATACATTACGAAACGATATAATTTTTCATAGAAACGTGATATTTTGCTTTCATAAAATGGGTCTTGTTTGTAATTATAAGTGTAATATTACTAATAATTTTAAATTCCACAGGTTGTCTTAAATATCGTATGCCATTACTGCTATCTCCTAAAGTACTAAATATTACGAGATCGATTAAATTGAAGAAAAGTTGCCACTTATTTACTCGTTCAAGATCTTTTTGTCTAGATTATTTTTTATACATTTCAAATACTAGTCACTTTTAAGACACAATTCAAATTTGAAAGTCTTCTAATTTTTTTCGCTCTACATGCTGACTTCAAATTTTATTTCTTAAGCTTCGTGTTCTGGCCCTCACTAACATATTCATTGTTTACAATACGGACCAGGAATTTTTATTTGTAATTTTGAGAGAGAATTTAATTTGCTACATCCATGTATTATATGGATATGTTTGCCTCTGTTTCTAACCAAATAAATCATCAGGAAATAAAAAAAAAACCTCCCCTGTCTTTTGGGCATACCTTCGGGATTGTGGCGATGAGACGACATTGGGGGTAACAGTGGGATCGTCGCTTGAGATGCTGGGTCATCGCCCTGTATGGGGCGCGACCTAGTATTCGAGACGAGAGCCCTTTGCCAACCTCTTGCCTGGGCCATAGCGTCCCGCTAGTAGAGGCGCCTACACCTCGAAAGCAGATGTCCGCTCGTCCAGAAAACTAAAATAGGGAGATTCCGGTTAAGGGAGTCGAACTTGTCACCCATCGGCGTGGAACTCTTAAACGAACTGGGGTGTTCGTAAGATTCCAAAATGGGGAATGCAGGTAGAGAGATGAACCCCGCTGGGTGAGGTTGCCGGTGGCTCTCCATACTCGCACAGGCAATGGCTAAAAGCTAGATTGTACCCCTGGGTGGAACGTATTCACCCTTGTGGCCCTTCCTGGAGGGAATGTCCAGTCTAGGATCCGAGGCAAATCCTACCATAGTCCACACCTGCAACCTAAAACCGTGTTTAACAGGGTCGATAAAGCAGGTCCGCTAGCCGACTGGGACCATCGTCTGCACATTAGAGAAATGGTCTTCGGATCTTTACGTTACTTGGACTAAAAATATATTTGTAAAGTATCCAAAATTAATACAAATATTTTAACAGTTTAAAAATTTTGAAATAAAATTTGAAGAGACCATAGCGGAAAAAAATACAAATATTTCAAATTTCTCAAAACTCAATATATTTTTAAATATTCACCAACATTATTTCAAAATTTTAAAAACCCCCACAACTAAAAACATGTATTGTCCTTATAATATTATTTTGTAGCAAGTCTCGAAGCATCGGGGACTGCGACTTAAAAATTATTCTAATTAGCTTAACATTTTAACATTAATGAAAATATGTCGTAGTACAAAGTGTAGCTCCTATTATTTTCATATTTTATTATATTTACTTAGTGGTCGCCGGCTGGACGACGCTTGTATGAAAGAAATTGTTCTTAAAGTGCCTATACATATATTTTTTTTCTCAGATTGTTTTGTGTTCAGGTTTTCATTTAGCTTAAATTTTAAGTTGTATCGTAGTCATCAGGTTGATTTTTAAGGTTTTGCAAGTAATTTTCACCAACTTTGCTCACTTGAAATTTATTTTCAGTTATGCTTCTTACCACCGCAAAATTTTTCTTTGAACCTGTAACTAATAAAAAAACAATTTTTCTTGTATTGTATCAAAACATTATTTATTTTGAACTTAAAAGGCATACACATATTATTTTTTTACTTTTCTGTATTTTTTTGTGTAGGGGTTTTTACTAAACAAATGTAATGTTTATCGTAGTCATCATGTTGTTTACGGTTTACGGTTAACTATGACCTACAAAACGCATCAACAAGTGCTAAGATGGGTATGTCAACGTCTTGTCTTTTTCAGCAATAAAGGATTTGAGATATTAACAATATGGTTCATCGGGCGATTTGAATTAATAATGATTTAGCATATTAATAAAATTATTATTAAAACAAAATGTTGTAATAATTTTAATCGTCTCCATAGTTCCAGGTTCCTCAAATGTGTCCATCGTGATGATTGATGCAGTTAGTGTTTCTTGAACCTGAAGAAACTTCATTCCTTCAAACTCTTTTGAGGAATGGAAGCTACTTCATTTAATTTCTGCTTCCACTACTAAACTTTTCACAGTTTCATGTAGTATAAGCTTCCCCAAAGATTTGTTGTTCAGCTACCTCTACATTAGTAAACATTAAAAAAAAAAGAAAAAAAGGAGCTTCAAGCACTGATGAAAATAATTCACAGTAACACAGATATTGCTTTAATTTCCATCCTGCCTTTAAAGTACGTCAGCTACGAAACCATAATTCGTAGCTCCGCGGAAATATGTAACATCCTAAATCAGCGGAGCTTTCAAAAAATGTCTTACTTTATAGTAGTTTCCATCTTAGATATCATCATTATTTACGTAACTAAGGTATCAATACACCAATCTATAGGGCAAAATTTAACAAAAATTTGCTTAAGTCATTACTTCACTAATAGTTTATAGTTTATAGAGGATAGTTAACATGTTTTTTACAGCAGATTCAATAATTTAACCATAAAAGCCCTTAAAATATGTTTTGTGTATTTTCCGTATGTTATAAAACGTACAGAATTATTACCGACAATGGAGAGGTTGTAAGGATTCACAAAACCTTCAAGAGAGCATTCATAATCCCCGATAGGAAAAGTTTTCACCGAGAAAATGCGGTAAAAACCGCTAACTATTGTTTACATAAATTGATAATTTTATTGTGGTAAGAACTTTAATTAATTACTACCTCAATAAATATAAAGCCATTGACAACGAAGTCAGAATAGACTTTGAAACGTTTGGTATTCCTGCAACATACGTCGTTTTATTTCTATTCTGGTGTTATTGCCAAACAAAAACATAAAAGTACTCAAGAATATGCCACAAACAACGTTTAGAAGACAATTTAGAACTTTAATTTTCGTCAAAATGATAGTTAATGATGTTAAAAGAGTGCCGACATGAATCAATTACAGCGTCTGCATTCTTAACGAGTTAGATTTATCAAGTGACATTCACATTATGATGTTTCAAAGTATCTTTGGAATATCCTGAGTGAACGATCATGGTTAATCTAATCTTTGAATGATAAAGCAGGTAAATACTTATATTTACTAACATTTGTGCTTTCACTCGTCACAATGATATCTGATAAACGAACAAATTTAATACCTTAGTGTGAAATATAGTCAGAGTAAAACAAGCGTAAAAAATGCAAAACATATATTTTGTATGGGTCGAAAGTATTCAATTTTGTGTTGTATTACGAATTTATAAAAAAATGACAGTATGTTGTATCTCGGGCAAAATATTAATGAGTATTGTTTAATGAGATCCATGCTCAGTACAAAATATATATCGGTATCTAATAGTACAAGAGCTAGCAACGTCTGGAAAACAAGAATTTCAGATAGGCCAGTTTTTAGATATGCTATCTCTCTTACTCTCCCGTCATACGTCATACATCATACGTCATACGGGCTGTCTGGCTGGCAGTAATGGTTGCGTTCATTAGTGCGCATCGTACCTGTAATTTTAAGAAGTTTCTTTTTTATTATTATTTTAATTGAACTTTTTGACACATGAATCTACTACTGCCACTTATTTGTATTGTTATTTAACTGTGCCAATCGCTAATATTGATAACCTTTTTTTGGAAAAATATTTTAGTATTGCTGAAATTTTTGTATGTTATTTAAGTGTCTAAAAAGCCAAAATTAATTTGCCAATCAATAATTCAATTGTTAGCCAGACCGATCAAAAAGTGAAAAGTAATGTGGTATTTTGCCATTAAAGTTATGAAACTGCAGTAATAATTTCTCTGATATCCATCAGTGTCATAAACTTGCTCTGGTAAATGTACACTATCATATTTAAGTTAAAAATTTAAACGTATTTGTAATACTTCTTTGACTTTTTTAATTTATCGTCTACAAAAGTTATTATTTTTCCATTTCTGTCTTTACAAAAAATACATTTTGATTTATCACTAGCCATTGTAACAAAATTTCGTTAAAAACATTAGAAATAACATCAACAAATACACGAATGTGACAAAATTGACGCCATCTTGACTACAAACTGTCATCTATCATGCTTGTGCAACAAGCGCGTGACTATTCTCTTCCAACATGCCCAATCACTTTTCACTTCTAGATCGGTCTGGATGAAGGTTTAAGAATTGAAATATTTTTTGGCAAATTAATTTTGGCTTTATAGATGCCTAAATAACATCATATTAAAATTTCAGCCCCTTTAAAATATTTTGAATTTTTTTTCAATTCTAAATTAGAGCTTGGCACAGTTTAAACAACAGTAAAAATAAGTGGCAATCACAGATTCATGTGTCAAAAAATTGAATTAAACTAATATTAAAAAGAGAAACCATAAAATTATTTGAAAAATTGATATTTTACCTGCACAGGTATGCGCACTGATGAAGGCAACCACTACCGCCAGCCAAGCAGCCCGTATGACATCCCGGAGAGTGTGAGAGATAGCATATCTAAAAACTGGCCTACCTGAAATTCTCTTTCGAAAACGTTACTAGGCTCTTAGACTATAACTACTAAAACGTTATGCTGGAGGTTAAATTCGCCTAACCACACTCTACTAGCATTGTTCCCAGGTAGTTCACGTCATACAGAGAAAAAGACCTTTTTTGACAAAATTTATGGTAAAATGAAACTAACATTAACGTATTCTAAAGATAAAACATGACTAATTGACATAAAATTCAACAATTTAGATTTTCCCTTTTACACAAAATCTATCATTGTTGTAGAGAAATAAAAAACCTACAAAATGAGCTACAGTACGCTCAGTTTCGTTAATAGGTTCCTTATATACTGGAACCTTTACTCGAAATTACAAAAAAAATTAATCGTTATATATGCTTTATTTTATAGTTAATACTGAAATCTTCTCATATCCAGTTTATATTCTAAAAATAAATATTGTAGCCCCGGTAGTTTTTGCAAAACCTAGGAAGAACTTTTGGGTTTAAGAGCCATATTACCAGGGTTGAAAAGTAGAAGAGTTGATGAGGGGTATCATCTCAGTTTCTGGACTAATTGGCTGGACGATTTCATTCGAAAAATTGCTAAGGGGTGGTACCAGTGAAACTTTAACTTTGTAATAAATAATCTTGTTGCAAAGTTTAGTTTTTTGCAAACACATATTCATATTTATAGCACAATATGAATTTATTTAATATTTTAGCAAAATGGAATACCTAAACTCCTGGTAGACACAGACAATGGACAATCATGGTTCATATGCAAAAACGTGTAGACTATTATAAAAGATTTTTCCGTTTGTAAATGATTCAATAAGATATTAAAACATGTAGGTATATGTAAAGAAATTCACATTCCTGTTAAGAAATTTTCAATTTATAAATACTAATAATCGACAAGCGAAATTTCTTTACATATATATTGTTATAAAATTTATTCCACTCCGTCCCTGGCGAAAAAAACGTAATTTATTGTAATGTTTTTATTTTCACACACGGGTTCCGTTCAGTTCTTGGATTTATTTAAAAACACAGTCCAACTCACTCTAATTTATTTTCACTACTTTACACAATTTATATTCACAGAAACTACTATTTACAATTTATATCTACTTAAGTATTCAATACGACCGACGAAAAGTGAATGCCTCCTATCGCCAGCTGTTTCTTATTTATACATTTATCTTGGAATTATCTGGTACGTCCACGAACCATCGGGAAATTCCATCACGTTCTGGAAGTTTTAAGGGAATTCCCAGTAACGGCAGCGGTCCGCCGATTGAGAGACAAACATTTCGGGTTCCCAGAATTTATCGGAATAATGTACTCTTCCATGAACTGGTTGATGGCCGATTGCACCAGCTTGTCGGATGAATTCTCGTAACATTGCCCCCCCCCTAAGATCATTTCGTCCCGGAATGTCCTAGAATCCTTCCTGGTGTGACGATATTTGCAGGACTCTCCATTTCGACAACGGGAAGTTTGGTGGAAGTAGCAGTCAACGGTCTTCGAACCTGGGCTGCGAATATTGAGATAGCATAAAAGGATGTTGATGCCACTGAATCGAAAGATTGTTTCCATTATACTTCTCACCACCCTCCAATTCAGTCCATTCAACCCGCAGGCTATCTTTGGGACCGCCAATTTCGTCAGATTCTTCTCCATCATCACATTCCTCAATTCTACCAGAGTCTTCCAAAGATCGCTGTATGTTGGCTTGTCCTGCGAGAATGTTTTCGTTACCAAATAAAAGATGTCTCTGGTACCCACTGGTTGTTTATCTTCGAGATGAAGGACCTTGCCTACCGCTGGATCTTGCTCCCGTAGCTTCTGGAACTGGCCGTACTTTTTGGCAAACACCTTGGCTATTCCTCTGGACATCCGGAGATCTCGAGCCACACAATGAGCCAGGGCATATTCTATGGGCACCTCAAACAGGTCTCGGGGTTCCTCTGTGGTCACGTCGTGCTGCACTTTCTGCCCATTAGAGTACAGTGCCATAAACTGTTCGAAGGTCATCTCGTCATCGGGTGGTTGGATGCTGCGGACTTGGGCTTGGTCATCTTCACTGTCATGACTTCCAGCATAAGGGGCTAACCTGTTGAAATGTACCACCTTTGGTTTTCCCCGAGGTAGCTACTTTATTCTGTAGACAACATCGTTGATTTTCTTCACAATTTGGTACGGCCCCTCCCAAGATCTCTGTAGCTTGGGCGAATTATACAACCAAACAAGATCATCAACTTGGAATTCTCTGCCCTCGGCTTTGATGTCGTAGGCTTCCTTCATTCGGGCACTGGCATTCTCGATGTTTAACCGGACTCGTTCATGGATGTCGTTCATCTTTTGACGTAGCTGGCTGACATAGTCTTCACCTGCGGTCGCTTCTCCTGGGGACATCCAAACTTCAAATCGCATGGTAGCCTTAATTCTCGTCCCATGATAATACTGGCAGAGGTCTGACCCGTGGACTCGTGCACAGACGAACGATATGCCATTAGAAACAAGTGCAGATACTGGTTCCAGTCTCTTTGGTGGTCAGAGACTACCTTTGACAAATGGCGGTTAATGGTTCTATTCATCCGTTCTACCATTCCATTGGATTGCGGGTGTAATGCTTCTTGGAAAAGAGTAGACTCGAAGTTTCTACCTTGGTCAGAGTGCAACTCCAAGGGAACACCAAAACGACTGATCCATTCCTTGACAAGGACATCAGCAACGGTCAAGGCTTCTTGATTCGGCAAGGCATACGCTTCGGCCCATTTACTAAAATAGTCCATCACCACCACAATGTACTTGTACTTGTATCCAGAGTCGGATTCGAATGGACTGCCAACGTTATATTGCTTCATGGGAGCTTTTGGACGCTTCTGAGGCCCATTACTTGCTACACAAATAGTACATTTCCGGCACCAGTCCTTGACATCCACTTGGCAGTTTACCCAATAGAAGCGTTCTCTCAACTTCCCCAGGGTTTTCGTTACTCCCAGATGTCCTCCAGTTGTACCATCATGTAGTTCTCGTAAAACCTCTGGTCTCCTATTTCTGGGAACTACAATCCGTTTTCTGTCGTTTCCTTCCTCTGTAGTTTCCAGGACGCGCTTGAGAAGTCCATTTTCCAGGATGAGGGTGTTCCACTGAGCCCAGTACGACTTTATGGTTGGTGAGTATCGGGAAATCTCCTGCCACGTAGGTTTACGATCTTCTTGCTTCCACCGGATAACATCTTTCAAATCTGGATCTAATTTCTGGTCTTTTTGGATCTCCGCCGATTGCCAATGATCATTGATGGCGGTAGTTCTACAGAGAACAGCCACTTTTTCTTCAGCTCGCTGGCAATGTTTGCAGTCATCGCATGCATGTCTTCTCGATAGAGCATCAGCATTCTTATGGCTTGTTCCAGCTCGACGTTTAGTCTCGAAGTCGAATTCTTGCAACCTCTCAATCCACCTTGCCACCTGTCCTTCAGGATTTTTAAACTGCAGGAGCCACTTCAGTGCTGCATGATCAGTCCTCAGGAGGAATCGTTTACCATAGAGGTACTTGTAGAAATGTTCTACCCCCTTTACCACAGCCAAGAGTTCCCTGCAAGTAACGCAGTAATTCCGTTCAGTCTTGCTCAAGGTCTTGCTGAAATAGCCGATGACTTTCTCCTGGCCGTCTTGGATCTGCGAAAGCACCGCACCAATTCCGACATTGCTTGCGTCGGTATCCAAAACAAAGTTCCCATCTGGCAAAGGATAACTTAAGACAGGGGGGGACTCGTCAATACTCTTTTCAGTGTCTCGAATGATCGTTGGCATTCCTCGTCCTACTGGTACTGCACCTTCCCCTCTGTGAGTCTAGTAAGTGGCTTGGCGATGTTGGCAAATCCAGCGACGTACCGACGATAGTACGTGCATAACCCCAGGAAACTTCTTAACTGGTGGATATCTTTATGTATCGGCCATTCCTGGACAGCTTTGACTTTCTGTTTATCAACAGCTACACCCTCTGTGGAAACCACATGTCCAAGATATTGCACCTCCTCTTGGAACAGCTGACACTTCTTCGGGCTTAACTTTGGTCCGGAACCCCGAAGTCGCCGAAACACCTCCTCCAGGTTCTTGACGTGGTCTTCAAATGATCTTCCAACCACGATAATGTCGTCAAGATACACCAGGCACGTTTTCCATGAAAGCCCTTTTAACACTGTTTCCATCAATCTTTCAAACGTCGCCGGAGCATTACACAACCCAAACGGCATCACCGTGAATTGATAAAGTCCTGAGCCGATGGTAAAAGCAGTCTTTTCTCCGTCTTCTTAAGCAAGTTCCACCTGCCAATAACCGTTCTTCAAGTCCAGGATGGAAAACATCTTCGATCCAGCCAACGTGTCTAGGGTATCGTCTATTCTTGGAAGGGGATAGCTGTCTTTGTAGCGTGGTTTAATTGCCGATAGTCCACACAAAATCGGGTCGAACCATCTTTATTTTTAACCAAGACCAGTATTATTGAACCATCCAATAGCCCAAGGGCTATTGGATGGTTCAATAACACCTTCTTCCTCCATCTCGCGGACTATCTTGTCGGCTTCTTCTCTTTCAGCTAGGGGTAGTCTTCTCGCCGACTGTCGAATCGGTTGAGCGTCCCCAGTATTGATTTTATGTTTCACCAGATCAGTTCGTCCTCTTTTGCCATTCCCTACATCGAAGATATCCTGGTAGTTTCAAACGATGTCCCTCATTTTGCTTTCTGGTTGGGTTTCAAATTCTTAGATGAATCGGCGATGAGTCTTTCCAGTTCCTTAGATAGTTTACCTGGTGGCATTTCTGCATGCTGTGTGCTTCTGACTACAGAGGAAACTGTTGAACAATGGCCCAAAGTTGTTCCTTTCTTTAGCACAACCGAGTAATGATTCAGGTTCATTACTCTTACTGGAACAATCTCCCTGGCACGAAACAGAGTCTTCCCCAGTGCGACTCCTCTGCCTACATTTCCGTCGCTAAGTTCGGGATCAAAAATCATTACTGTTCCAGCTTGAGCTTTCCCATCTAAGCAAGCATCTATAATAATTTCAGCTCTTTCCGGAACATTGACATCCTCTGCTAAGATGGCTCGAAGCATTATGTCATCTTTTCCATGAAGCACCACTTCTTCGTCATTCACTCGCAGAATTCCATCCTCTTTGAAGTTTAACTGGAATCTCTTGGAGCTCATGACATCCATTCCAATGATTACTTCGTCTTCGATGTCTGCCACTAATGCCCGATGTTGGAAGGTTGTGTTTCCCAAGGTCATTTCAACCTCTATTTCACCATGGACTTTCGCTGCTTCTCCTGTCGCTGTTCGCAGTTGCCATTTTGTTGGTTTTATCATTGTCTCTAAAGCAATGTTGGGCCTTATTACTGTTTTCGTCGCACCAGTATCCAGCAGCATTGCAAATTGCCTCCTATTAATAAGGCCACCTACGAAGATACTGTTAACATGGTTGCCTAGCGAAGCGACATATGCGTTGGTAGTTGACACTTGTTTGTTACAGGTCGACGATGGTCCCTTTACATAGGCCTTCTTTAGTTTCACCGGCGAGGAAGTCTGGACTCCGTTGCTCTCCTGGCAACGACTCTTGACATGTCCTACCTTACGACACTTCCGACATCTCACTAGTCTTTTTTCGGTAAGGACTTCTTCTATTATCTTTCTTACAGAGGCTTCATCGTTTCCGCCATCCTCGGATTCTCCATCAACGATTCGGACTCTGGCTTGACCACTGCAGGTATTTTTCGCAGCCTCGAATTCTAGAGCTCGAGCCAGTGCTTCCACTAATTGAGTCGGTCGAGCTAGGGTCAATGATTGTCTGCCTTCGTCGTCCCGAAGTCCATCCAAAAATGCTTGCACTGTTAACCTTTCAATTACATTTTCCGGTGTGGCTGGATAGGCAAGGCGAACCAGACAGGCAATATCGGCCTCAAACTCTTGTAGCGATTCATTAGATTTCTGATGACGATTTTTTAGTTGGGAGTGGTACACATGCTCCAAATGGGTCTGTCCACCTCAGCTCTAAGTGCTTAACCAATTGTTCGTAGTTTTCTTGCTCCGTGGTATTCAATGTTTGCAAAATATCTGTAGCATCCCCTCTTAAGGCGAGCTATTGCTTTTTCCTCTGCTGACCATCCTTTTAGCTTTGCTGCAGCCTCGAATTGGCGCCGATAGTTAGTCCATGACGATTTTCCACCAAATTGTGGAGGTTTCATTTTGCGCCTTGTTCCCTAGAGTCCAATTTTCGAATCCACTACTTCCGAACTGTTTCTGCTTTCGACCTTTGGTGGAGTTTCTTTCCTTTGTATCGAGACTACCTGTTCTTTTGTTTTGCTGATCTCACCCTCCATTATATGCTTTAGCTCTTCTATCCGCGTTTCATTTTTGTCTGACTCTTCGAACATTGTCTGCTTTAGCTCTTCTATCCGCGTTTCACTTTTGAGTGACTCTTCGACCATTGTTTGCCTTAGCTCTTCCATCCGAGCCTCATTCTCGAATATTTTCTCTTCCAGCATTTCTGAGTTTTTCTGTACCATGCTTTTCAAATTTTCTTCTAGGGATTTAGAATTTTCTGATAATTTATCTTCTAACGCCTCTTTCAAGTTTTTAGAATTTTCTAGTAATTTGTCTTCCAAGGTTTTAGTATTTTTTTGTAAGGTTTCTAGGGTTTTCGAATTTTCTAGTAATTTATCTTCTAAAGTCTTAGAATTTTCCATTAATTTATCTTCTAACGACTCTTTCAAGTTTTTAGAATTTTCTTGTAATGTTTGTAACTTATCCTCTAAAGTCTTAGAATTGTCTTGTAAGGTTTCTTTTAAATTTTCCATTTGCTTTAATAGCATACTCATGTCATCATTGCCAGAAACTTCAAACAAATAAGTATCGGGATCGTTACCTTCATTTATTAGAGCATCTCTAATTTATTTCCACTACTTTACACAATTTATATTCACAGAAACTACTGTTTACAATTTATATCTACTTAAGTATTCAATACGACCGACGAAAACTGAATGCCTCCTATCGCCAGCTGTTTCTTATTTATACATTTATCTTGGAATTATCTGGTACGTCCACGAACCATCGGGAAATTCCATCACGTTCTGGAAGCTTTAAGGGAATTCCCAGTAACGGCAGCGGTCCGCCGGTTGAGAGACAAACATTTCGGGTTCCCAGAATTTATCGGAATAATTCTCGTAACAGTATTATTCATCCCAATTAAATATCAATCGCTGAAAAATTCTTCGTACGCTATATAAAGCAATATTAATTTCAATAAAGTTAGTTTAGTGCGTTCAACTTATTTCGTTGTTATGATTTCGATGTAATTGTATAGAATCAGCTGTTGAAAACATTTGATGTAAATAAAAGTTTCTAGAAAGTGACAGTGAATATTAATTTTAATCTTTAATTAACTTGAACCCACGAAATTTATAACAATATGTTTTAATATTTTATTGAATCAGTTACAAACGAAAAAATCTTTCATACCAGCTTAAGTCTTCTGCATATGAAAAATGATTGCTTCATCATTATTGTCTGTTTGTCTATGGAGTGTTGATATTCCATTTTGCTAAATTTATTGTTATAATAAAATTTATCGAGTCCGTCCCTGGTTTCATTCCGTGAGACATCAATCTCTGGGATAGAAAAAAAAAAGAGCTAGAAGGTTCGGATGGGAAAAAAACTTATCTCGAAATAACTCGACAACTGTAAAATTGACACTCGATTGTAAGAGAGAATTCGATGCTGATTTTAAAATGAGCGGCCCATGATGGCAGGAGTTAGTTAGTTATTGCGAAGAGTTTATGTTGTGCTATTATTTAGATATTCGAATCAGCTGTTGTAAATATTTGATGGAAATAATAGTTTCTAGTAAGTGAGAGTTTTTTAAATTTTAATTAATTGAACCCACGGAGTTTATAACAAACTTGGTGATCAGAAGTGCAAGATTAAGTAAAGTTAAAATCGTAATTTGATTTATGGAAACCCGAAGCATAGAAAAAACGGACGAAACTACCAAAAAATTGTCAAACAGGTTACAGAGGGAATAGAAGAAAAATAACTTCTGGAAAACGGAACAAGAAGGAGAAACAACATCAAGAAGAAATTCAACAAAGGTTAGTAAAAACATTTGATAAAAAACGTAAAATATAATTAGAAAATCAAAATTTAATTGAGGGATTATTCTCGGAATTTAAATTATTTGATGAACAGAGACAAAATGAACTTAAAATATTTGAAGAAAAACAAGAAGAATGGGCAGCTAGACAGCAATCCTGGGAGCTGCGTTGGAATGGTGGAGCCCCTACACTCAGCTCATGACTACTTAGTTGGACGGGCTATAGTTAAAACCCGACGAGACATACCAATTAGAGTCCTGAATTTGTCCAACAATGACATTAGAATTGCCAATGGTCAAGAGATAGCTTGTTTCGAGCCAGTAGATACCATCGTAATGCTCCCGCAACATTCGAGGGGTTAATGGAGTAGGTCCTGAGCGGGTTAACATGGAGGTCGTGCAGAATTAATAACACCAACCTGAGACTCAACCCAAAGAAGTGTTCCTTGTCCCAAAAAGGAGTAGAGTTTTTGGGCCACGTCGTTTTCGAGTGAGTAATCCGCACCAACGAGGACAAAATGGAAGCCATCCGTGATTGGTCAGTCCCAAGAGACAAGCATGAACTCCGAAGCTTCTTTGGCCTCTGTTCCTACTACAGGCGATTTGTTGAGTTATTTGCCACCATTGCCGCGTTTCTACATCGGCAGACCACTGAGAAAGAGACCTTCCGTTGGAATCAGGATTGCGAAACATCATTCAGACAACTAAAGGCAGCACTATGTTCCAGGCCAATCCTAGCCTTTCCTACACTGTCCGGCAAGTTCATTTTAGACACCGACGCCAGCAACACAGGTTTTGGAGCCGTCCTATCCCAGGTGCAAGATGGTAAAGAGAGGAGATCGAGTACTACAGCTGTGGATTCTCGAAACCGGAAAGAAACTATTGCGTCACCAGAAAAGAACTTCTTGCAATAATAAGGGTTGTAGACCATTTCCACAAATACCTCTATAGTCTTCATTTCTTAATACGAACAGATCATGCCGCCCTCAAATGGAGAAATTAGAGCAATACGATTTTAAGGTGGAACACCGTGCCGGCCGTTTGCAAAATCGTGCCAATGCCCTATCCAGAAGACCGTGTAGAGCATAATGCGGACATTGTCTGAAGACGGAACAGCGAGAGGGTATCTCCATCAGACAGATCAGAGTGCAAGCCAATGAAAACTGGACAACGGAACAGTGCATCCAGGACCAAATGGCTGATCCAGACATCGAACCAATCTTGTCACTCAAAACGAGAGGGGCACCCAGACCACGATGGGACGAGGTAGTTTGATACTCGGGCTTGCTGAAATCGTTATGGGCCCAATAGGACTCTCTAAGAGTAGAGAATGGAATGCTCAAGCGAGTTTGGGAAAGCACTGATGGCCGAGAAACGAAGTCCCAACTGGTAGTTCCTAAGAAAAAGGTACCAGCCATCCTGACCAAAGTACATGATGGATTACCGGAGGCCATCTGGGCATGAATAAAACCCTAGACAAAGTTCGCCAGCGATACCACTGGGTGAATTACTTCGAAGACGACAGAGCTTGGTGCGGCAAATGCGACACCTGTGCAGCCAGTAAGAGCCCGAAGTCCCGGGCCAAGGGCAGAATGCAAGAGTACAATGTGGGCGTCCCATTTGAGAGAATTGCCATCGATGTCGCCGGTCCGCTTCCCGAGTCTGAGAGGGGGAGTAAATGGCCTGAGGCATATGCGATTCCCAACCAAGAGGCAGCCGCGGTACCGACGGTGCTAGTAGAATAGCTATTTTGCAGGTTTGGCTTCCCGATGAACTACATTCAGACCAGGGGCGTAACTTCTAATCGAATGTATTACAGAAGGTCCGCACGATGTTGGGGATCAGGAAAAAGACAAGAACACCATTGCACCCACAGTCAGACGAAATGGTGGACAGATTCAACAGGACCTTGGAACAACACCTATCCAAGGTCGTCAGCAATAACCAGCGTGATTGGGATGAGCATATTCCCCTATTCCTGTTGGCAGATCGCTCAGCCGTACATAATAGTGCAGGACTGACTCCAGCCAGGGTCCTATTCGGAAAAGAATTGCGATTACCCTGGGATTTGGCTTTTGGCTCCCCCGAAGAATCCTCCCAAGACATCAACGATTATGCCGACCAGCTCCGATATAACATGCTGGTAGTACACGAATTAGCCCGAACGCAGATGTTGGCCACCAGTGACCAGATGAAGACGCGATACGACCTCAAGGCCAATTCATTCGAGTTCCAAGAGAGGTACAAAGTCTGGCTGTACAACCCCCAACGGAGCAAGGGCAAATCTCCAAAGCTTACACCCGCCTGGGATGGTTCATACGAGGTGGTCAAGAGGCTTAATGTCGTCGTCTTCCGGATCCGTCAAAACCACAGGACTAAGTTGAAGGTGGTCCATTTAGATCGACTCGCTTTCACCATGGAGAGGATCTTCCTGATCGAGACGATCAGAATTAAAGGGAGGGCAGTGTTATAAAAATTTATCCAGTTCGTGCCTGGTTTCATTCCGTCAGACATCAATCTCTGGGATAGAAAAAAAAGAAGAGCTAGAAGGTTCGGATGGGAAAAAACTTATCTCGAATTAACTCGACAACTGTAAAATTGACACTCGATTGTACGAGAGAATTTCATGCTGATCTTAAAAGGAGCGGCCCATCATCGCAGATATTAGTTATTGTGAAGAGTTTATTTGGTGTTATTATTTAGATATTCGAATCAGCTGTTGTGAATATTTGATATAAAGAAAAATTTCTAGAAAATGAGAGTGAATATTAGTTTTTTTAATTTTAATTAATTGAACCCAGGTAGTTTATAACATTATTAAATAAATTCATATTATGCTAGAAATATAAATATTTATCTGCATATAAAACATTATAAAAAATATATAACCGACTTCTACCTATAACTAAAAAGCTAAAAATAATTATAACAAAATACAACTCTAGTAAATAAATAACACATTCAATGTTGTTAGGTACCTACCCAGGAAGTAAAAAATGTAAACATTTAAAGGTGCTTATTCTGTACAAATTAATTACCTACCAATCTAGTATATTTTGAAGGCGGTGCCAAGCAAATCTAAAATCCTTCATAGCGTACTTATCTACTAATTCATCAAACTTGATTGTTGCTAGGTAATTAATTTGTACAGAATGAGCACCTTTTAATATTTACATTTTTAATGTTTAATCATTAGAACACGTTGATATTGGTCTTGTTCTACTATTAATTTTGTCACTTATTTTCGTAAATGACCTTGGCAACGGGTTCGTAGCCAGAAGTCTAGACAACTTGCTATATCCCGGGTGGCCCCAATACCTTGGACTTGACAGGAACACCAATGTCAATCATGATAGCGCTGTTTTTACCACAGATGGCACCCTGGAGGGCTAAACTGCTACTGTTTTATCACTTTACGTGAATGCTGTCTGGATGACGAGCATTGTGGCGGCCTAACTCTCTGTCCGTTCCTTATAATATAAAGGTACTTAAAACGAAAGATTATATCTTGTTGTTATTGAATTTACCTTCCCTGGTTAGTTTGCGTTGTGGCGGTCTAACTGTGCAGTGTATCTTGACGTAACCGTTACGCCTGCATCTCATAGATTAATTACATTAGCCATATCTTTCATCTGGTTTGATTCTTCTGAACTCCAATGTCTCTAACACCATTGATGAAATTCTGGTAAACAAACAGCTCTTTAAATATGCACCTGGGTAGGCTAAAGGTACCAATCGTCGTATGTCATACCTCAATACCTGTAAATTATCTTCAGAATGTTTGGTTCTATAACTAAGTTGAACCTGATAACCTTCACTTCTAGATGCGTTGCAATAGCCTACATCGAGAATTGATATATTTTTTTAAATACTGCTACGGTTATAACCTAGTGAGGAGCCTCTTAATAAGATCACTCTCACTGCGACTCTTTCCATTAGCTATAGGAACGACCTCAAAGTAAGTAGTTCTATTGCTTAGATTTTCGTACTTACTGTGCTTTGTCGATTTCCTTTTAATATTTCATTTCAGACATTGTAATTTCATTTGGATCTGGATTTGTATTAAATATTCGATTTTCTATTCATCTCATTGATTTTTTGTTCTTTCTGTCTTTTTCGTTCTGAAATTTGGGTGATTTAATTAAAATTTCCATGTCGTAATGGAAAAAGACTATAGTTTATTCGCGACTCTTTAGTAAATTTTTTGTCTTCTTGTGAAAATTTTCGTCCATATCTGAACACCACCTTTATGTACTTTTAATAACACTTTTAAAATTTCACTATACTTTATTGATTTTATATAACCTCGCAATTGCCAATTCAAAAAAAAGATTGAGATTCTCAAATTACAATAAAAACCAGTCTTCATTTAATTAACACAAAGATACTTCTAGACCTAGACAACCGACCTTCGGGCATCTTCTTCGATACTTCTAGACCGTTGATATATCCTGTGTCAACAAATTAACTTGATAATGTGCGGAAACATATTTTGAGTAGAGTTATTCAATATAAGGCAACTAGTGTTCAGAATTACCACATATTGCCTCTACTAAGACATTTCAACTTCCCTAATTAACAAAAATAATCACAATTCTTATAGCAAAAATTATCTCCAGCATCATTTAAATAAATGTTGCTTAGGATGAAAGTTTGGTGTTGTTGCCAGGCTGCAGAATTTCCTTGGAAATGATTCCAATTTGTAGTAGAATCGTGCATTTTGTGCGAGCTTGGGTCAGTCAGTCAATTAATTTTATATAGTTAGGTACCCCTTGACACAAATTATATGAAGTTACTGACTACTTGCTTATAAAATTCAGCAGAAGAACTTTGAATTTGTATTTTGTTTAAATCCATTGATAACGAGGCCTAGGATTTTTAAATATACAGTTTGTGTTCTCGTGATTAATTTGAAACAGTAATCAACATTTCGATCTTCTTATTAGCCGTCCAACCACGGGCACAACATAGTTGTTTTCGAATCATAATAGATTTTAATTGCTATATATTTAAATTTATGTTTACTTTACTCAGCACCTATTCACACTGGTTAGGTTTGGATGTTTGTTTCCAATACAACAAATATATATTTTCTCAAATTATTGCAATATATATCTTAACTAATTTATTCCCTAGGAATTCTTAGATGAAAGCGACATGAACAACACAACGCCTAAGTTGGAAAGAGTTTTTGTTTTGTGTACGTCATATATAAATAAATAATAAATTTGAAATTTGACAACTCAAAGAGGGAGTGTTTTTTTTCATTACGTATTCTCAAGTAACACAGTGCTGTTTATATTTTCGAACAGCAATGCACTAAGTACATTATACAATTGCAAATAAAGCAATTTACTATCACTAAACTTTTCCATCTATTCGTTAATAGAAACTCTTTGTGTAACTAATTGACAAAAATTTCTAAAGAATTGTCTGAATCTATGTTAACAGATTATTCAAAGCGTTTCCTTAGAATAAACTAATTATTTTAAGTCACTTGATGAATTCATACTGATTTTATTCGCAAGTCGTGATAAATTATTGCAAAGAAATTTTCTTATACCAGGTTAATAAATTAAAAATTAATATTATGGGAAATAACAATTTTAGATAATGCAACAATATAATTATTTTAAATAAGTTTTACCACCGGAAATAATCCGGTGGGGATAATTCTGGAGACCGCACTAGCTAGTTAATAGAACCCCTTCGCCTCTTTCACCTACCAGACAATATCTAGTCGAGAACTCACTTTTTTGTTGCTGAAAACTTAGTCCTTCCATATGGTTATTTCTCTATGCTTAGATAGTTGGAACTAATTGTGCACGAATCTGTGTGTCACAATTTTGACCACTCAAAAATTGCCCCCTAAACATTTACTAACTTTCTGACCTTCAAAAATACTTCACCACGCATTCACGAGTACTCTCTCTATTTGCCGCATCCAGAATAAATTGCTCTTACTCCCGTATATGAAATGTCGTTTAATGGTTTTAACATTGTCAGTTAACTCAAAAGTTGTTGCTTAATAATAGAGGATCATCATCGATCATATTCATGATGATAGCTTTAAAACCAGTGTGTGTGCTAGCTTGCAAATGCAATCTAAAATAAATTCAAAAAACAGATAAGTAACTTACCGAAAGGGTAAGAAATTGCGATTTGATTAAAATCTTATGTTGCGATCCGTGCTAAATGGAACATAAAATAAATATGACTTTGCACCCACTTCGGAATAAGTTATAAGTTATTACTCTCTTCGAAGAGAGTATTCAATATCTCTGACAGGTGAAGTAACCTGAAAATTTTATCGTGACATTCTGTCCTAGGAGTTAAGGGAGAACAGCAATTACACGGAACGGCTCCAGATTCGGAATCTCTGTGTGCTGATTCTCTCGAAAATCCTAGATGTCGTTCTTACATCTCGCGTCTTCAAATTATAAGTTATTGCAGAAAAATATTACATCTTGCCTTGTAACTAAGAGAGTTTTGGACTATTTTAAAATCATTTTTATTATTTTTTCATGTATGTGTTTGACAACTTTGAGTGACATATTACATAATCATTTTTAGTTCCAATTCATTTTGTTTCAAAACAGTTTTCGATAGTTCCCAAAATAAATGAAGCAAGAATCATAATTTTTGACTAGCCTACTATACAACTTGAAAAAGTGACTTGTAATGATTGCATTTTATGTTTTACACCTGCAGATCTTTTTATCAAGTACTATTTTCTGTTATTATTAATTATAAGAATGTCATCTATTTTACTTTTTAACTAATTCCAAGACATATAAAATATATATCTAATGGTTTTATTAAATGTTAGTCTGAAGTTGGTAGACAATGTAACTCGTTCCTCAAAGTTTCCTTGGAGTTCCATCGTCTTGAAGTGGTTGATCTCACAACGTTTCAATAGCTTTGGTTCTGCTATCGTCATCAGGTGAATGATAGGAAATTCAGATTATCCGTCAAATTTATATTATACCCTTAACCAGTCATACGTCGCCGGTCATGGTCATTGGGTTTTAACGAGAACATGCAGTGAGGAGTTACGAGAAGCAGCCTAAGCAATGGTTGAAGTATGTCGATGACACCTTTATTATTTGGCAACATGGAGAGACAGAACTACAGGCATTCCTGGGGCAACTGAATCAATCCCAACCATCCTTTAGATTTACCATAGAGATGGAAGAGATTGGGTGCCAACCATTCCTTGATGTAAAGTGTCAAAGGACTAGGACCGGAATCCAAACAACAGTCTACAGGAAGGCTACGCGTACAGGATTATACCTGTATACCACCCAACAGCAACTAAAACTGGCATCATCAAAACACAAATCCACAGAGCCAAAAATATCTGCAGCACACCAGAAGCCCTCAAAAAAGAACAAGTGAAACTTAGGGAAAACCTTTTGGCGAATGGATATCATTACGAAGGCGTTTGAAGAGCTCGACAAACCACCTAGGCACGAAGAGGACATCACGGTAGCAGCTCTAATATTACCGTATACTAAAGGCTTGTCGGAGAAACTTAAAAACATTGCACACAGCTATGGAATCAGAATGATCTTCAAAAGCAACAATACCTTGAGGAGCATGATAGCAAAAACGAGGCCCGACGAACCAGCAAAACCAAAGCACTGTATATAAAGCATACCCTGTGAATGTAGCAATCTTTACATTGGAGAGACAAAGCGACCGCTGGACACCAGGATTAAGGAGCACCGCACAGCTACTCAAAGGGCGGAGGTAACGAAGTCTGGGCTAGCTAATCACGCACGGACCGATCACCATAATATCAACTGGGACCAGGCCAGAGCAAATCACAAGGAAGAGCACTGGTACAAAAGAAAATTCATAGAGACAGCATGTATAATCTCGAACGAAAATATAATTAGGGAGCCCAGCGTCCAAATTAAAAATATTTGGAGAGCTCTTATTCGGCCTCTGCCGCTAATAACCACTGGCAACCAACCTCCAGGTACGAGGACGCTGATTGGACCAGATAAGACCCAATGACCATGACCGACGACGCATGACCGGTTAAGGGTAAAATATAAATACGACCGATAATCTGACTTTCCTATCATTCACCTGATGACGATAGCAGATACACAGCTATTGAAACGTTGTGAGATCAACCACTTCAAGACGATGGAAGTCCAAGAAAATTTCAAGGTTTTATTATATGTTTCACACAATGCAGCATAAAAAACATACATCGTCGGTTATCAAGAACGAGTAAATATATTTCCAATTACTGATATGAATTGTAATTTTACCTTAATTAATTTTTAAATTCATGATCAGGGTCAAATTGCTCCGTGAATTTCCTATAATTCTCATGTTGGTAATTTCCGTGCCATGGCTGTTTTGTAAGGTACTCGTTTATCATCACATATCATGTGCGAATGTAGAATTTTCACTCGTTTCCATGCGAACAACTGTTTGCTGTCAATTAAAAAAGTTGATATTAGGTACCTTCAGATAACCTTGCAGATTAAGGTCAAGTTCAAGTTTAAGGTCAGCATTAGATATACTCCGCTCAGTAGTTTTTGAAATATGTGGTGGTCAGATATTATCTAAACTCCCTGTATATACTTGCGATTTGTCATTTAAAAAAATATCATGTATTCCAAGGGAGTTTGTCATATTTGATTCGAATATTTTCCTAGTTTTCAAGTATCAAATTAAAAAAATCGATAAAGTAACTTGCACTAAAAAAGTTTCATAAAAATATTCCTAACCCTTGCATTTAATACCCATATAATTAAAACTTCCAGGAAGCTAATATATTCAGAATCTCTGGATTAATAAGCATAAATTATTCAAGTTCTCGAAGATTAAGTAACAACATAATGAGAAATTATTATCATATAGATTAAACTTCAGATTCAGATATAAAAAAATGTATTAAGTTTTTCCATAATGCTGATATCCCTGCACGTCAATGCTAACGAGCACAAATAACTCTGCTTTGAACGACTGTTTGCATCTGACGTTTCATTTGGGCATACATAAATTCGATAAATTGCCGGTCACAACACAAAAATAACCCGTCACTTTCTGAAACTACGGTGCAGTAAGTGTCAATAAAACGTTCAGATATTATTAAAGGACTATTTTACTGAAAATAGCAGGTCTGCTAACCATAATGAATCAAAATACTCCTACCTCCTTTGAGAACAACTAACTTACTGGAAACGTCGGGGTAAGCTTTTACTTTCTGAACTCACCATTTAAAGTTTTCAATTTTGAAGAGGTGATGTGGACAGAGAACTGACTTGAAAAATAGTATTTTCAAGGCACATGTTTTTTTAATTCTGATATAATTATATTAATGATTTTTTGTATTAAAAACCTGAGTACAACACCAAATTTGTAACCACGTAAAAGAACTTTCACTAAAATTTTGTGATAAAATGTTTATTATTAAGCAAATTATAGATATATTTTTCCTCTATTTAACGAACAATTATATTGGAACAGATTCTGTAGGTTCAATTTCACAAATATTCACACTCATTTTAAACGTCTTAATTTTTATCAAAATAGACTTATTTACAAAACACAAAGTTGGTATTCGACTTCGAAACCACGTGAACCTAAAGATTTTAAATTAATCGATTTCTCGGAATTACCGTTTTTTAACAATATTGTCCTTTTTTAACCGACTTCAAAAAGAAGGAGGTTCTCAATTCGTCTGTGCCTATGTTTTTTATGTTTGTTAAGTGATTACAGGATCCTCTTTCGGAGGATCGCGAAGTGGTCCCATATTTTTTTCATTAACGTAGCCTTGTACCGTTTCTTAGAAAATGAGGAAAAACATTTACACCGATTTTCTTATAAACTATGCTTTGGTGGAGTCGGTATTAAAAATATGAAAAAGCATTTATTCGGAAATTGGATTAGTTCCGGGATATCTTGAAGTAGTCTCATATTTTTTTTCAATAACATAGCGTGTACCGTTTCTTATAAAATCGTGAAACAAAATTTTAACAACTTTCTTATGCAGTAAAATTTGGTGGAGTCGCTGGATGAAAATTTAACTGTTCAGAACTTGGGGAAAATTGTAAAAAATTTTTGTGATTGTAAACTAATCAAAATAAATGTCACTTTATATGTAAATACAGTGAGTATTAATAAATCAAACAATTTCTTTTAATTAATAATTTTAATAGAAAAAATATTCTGCATAAACAGATTTGCATGTTCCAAAACGTAAACAGTAACCATCCTTGTCATTTTTTAACTGTTTGACGAGGAAATTAAAGTATCTTCAGTTTTGTTAAGATCTAAAATTGTTATCAAATAAAAGTAATTAGAATTAAAAACTGCATCTACTCATGCCATTGCACTAAAAAAAGTATTACTGTAACTTTTCCAAGTATATACTAGATTTCAAAAAATATATCTTTTTTTTAAGTACCTTTATTTATTTATAATATTTCAAATTGTAATCAAATAAGTCATCAAACAAACTGCGTCCAATTGTGCTGCATTATTAAAAATTGAAATAAATTGAAATATGATTGGAAATAACTCGAAATAAATGTCAGTTAATTAACTTCAAGGTGGAGGTTCTCAGGAGGTTTTTATATACAGTGTGTCTTCATAAGTTGATTTTTTAAAGTCTGTATATGTCAAAGTTTCAAAACGGTTCAAGGTCCAACTCTGACCCCGTTCTAAATGATAATTACAACACAATGAATGATTAAAATGTTAGCTCTAATAAAACAAACGGGCTTTATCAACTCAAAATGTTACAGAGAGCTGCAGATAGTAGTAGTTATTTGAATGCAAACGGTGGTTCACTTAAAAATTAATCATTCCTCTGAACATTTAACATTTGTATGAAATCGTTGCACCATTCTTCTATGAAAAACAAATATTTACTATATTTTTGCCGTTTACTGTCTTTATTGAAACTGATAAACCTGAACGGTGTTGAAATTAATATTGACAAATCAATAAAGACAAAAAAAATATGTTTCCATATTTTCAACAAGGTGGTCATGGCATTTTGAACTATCGCTATGAGTCTATTTCTTTTTCGGATTTTCCCATATAGCTATTGAGTGAGCGTAGGTATGTGAATTCTGCCACTTTTTCTAATTCATTTACAACATTTTAAAAAAAAAAGTAAGACTATCTGAACGATCACCGACCAAGGGTAACCAACAAGACAACCACATGTCCACGAACCGCTAACCAGTTAGCATAAGGGGGCCAATACTGACTAATCCTCCACCAGCCTCCAGAACAGTATCCATCCGGGGATTTTGCCGAGATAGCAGCATCCTAGTCATTAGGGGCACCATCAATGGCCGGGCAATCACTATCACCTTTGACACCGGCGCGGCTGTATCAATTGCCAAATCCAGGGTTCTGAGGTCATCGGAAATCCGGCCAATTAACAACAGCATCCAACTAAGAACAGTCATCGGAGAGTCCATGTCAATACAGGGTGAGGCAGATGTCGTGCTAAAGATAGAGGACAACAGAATCCGGCATAGAGTCCTAGTAACGGAGATTGAGGACGATTTTGTACAAGGAATGGACCTAATCAGGGTTCACATTCGACCCGAGATATGATGTTCTTCGATTCCTAAGTGAGGAATTTGTATTGACACTGCTCGTCAACAGCTCGGCGACTCCCATAAAAATTGTAGCAAAATCCTCAACCAGAACTCCGGGTCGAACGGAAGGAACAGAGTATCCATGGGCAGCTAGAAAAAAATCCTGGGAGCATCGTTGATATAGTGGAGGCCGCACATTCAGCTCATGACTACTTAGTTCGACTATAGTTAAAAGCGGACGAAACATAACATTTACAGCTCTGAATATGTCCAACAACGACATCAGAATTACCTATGGTCCAGAGATAGCTTGCTTCGAGCTAGTAGAGACCATCATCAATGGCGAAGAAGTGTACCGGACATCGGTGAAGAAGAGCAGTAAAGAGTTTCTACAAGTTTTGTGACCATTTGACACACCTTACACTAGAGAAACAGAAGAAGAAAGCCAACCAATTTATCACAAATCACTGGCAAATTTTTAACAATCAGGATGGAACTACCGGTCGTACAAACATCATCCAGCACCAAACAGATACCAGAAAGTCTCAACCCATCAGAATACCACCTAGGCGACTTACATTGGGACAGCAACAGGCAGTCGAGGAAAACATCAAATCCATATTACAAAATGGAGTTATTGAGCCATCCATCAGCACATTGTCTGTTCCCGTTGTGCTAGTTAAAAAAAAGGATGGAACTACCCGATTGTGGGTGGATTACAGGAAATTGAACGATGTTACGAAGAAGGACAGCAATCCAATTCCCTGAATTGATGACACTCTGACCATACTAGCAGGCTCCCGTTGGTTATCCACACTAGACCTAAAGAGTGAATATTGGCAGGTTGAACAACTCGAAAACGATAGAGAGAAGATAGCGTTCTCCACCAGTAAAGGGCAGTTTTAGTTCACGGTCATGCCCTTTGGGTTACGTAATGTTCCCGCTAAATTTGACAGGTTAATGGAGTATATATTGAGCGGGTTGACATGGAGAACATGCTTAGTATATCTCGACAACATCCTGGTAATGAATCATACATTCGATGACCATCTGAAGACCCTGGATAAAGTATTTTCCAGAATTAAAAATGCGAACCTGAAACTCAACCCGAAAAAGTGTTTCATGTTTCAAAAAGAAGTAGAGTTTTTGAGCCACGTCGTTTCCGATTGAGGAATCCGCACAAACGAAGACAAGACAGCAGCTATTAGTGATCGGCAGGTCTCGACAGGCAAGCATGAACTACGTAGCTTTTTGGGGGTCTGTTCGTACTACAGATGATTTGTTGAGGGATTTGCCACCATTGCCGCGTCACTATATCGTCAGACCACAGAGAAAGAGACCTTCCGTTGGAAATATAATTGCGAAACATCATTCAGACGACTGAAGGCGGCATTATGTTCCAGTCCAATCCTAGCATTTCCTACACAGTCCGGCAAGTTCCAATCCCATCTACAAGATGGTGAAGAGAGGGGAATCGAATATTACAGCCGTGGATTCCAAAACTAGAAAGGAATTATTTTTGTCACCAGAAAAGAACTTCTTGGCAGTAGAACATTTCCACAAATATCTCTATAGTTGTCATTTCGTAATCAGAACAGATCATGCCGCCCTCAAATGCCTGTTGGACATGAAGACACCGGAAGGACAACTGGTCCGATGAATGAAGAAATTACAGCAATACGATTTCAAGGTTGAACGCCGTGCCGGCCGTTTGCATAATAATGCAGATGTCTTGTCAAGAAGACCCTGTAGAGTAGAATGCGAACATTGTCTGAAGACGGAACAGCGAGAGGGTATCTTCATCCGAAAACTCCGAGTTCAAGCTAATGAAGACGGAACAGTGCATCCAGGACCAAATGGCTGATCCAGACATTGAACCAATCACCAATCAATAAAGAGAGGGTCAACCAGGCCACGATGAACGAGGTAGCTAGATACTCGGGCATCCTGAAATCGTTATGGGCTCAATGGTACTCTCTAAGAGTAGAGAATGGAATGTTAAAGAGAAATTGGGGAAGCACTGATGGCCGAGAAACCAAGTCCCAACTGGTAGTACTAGGCATCCTGACCGAAATACATAATGAGATTATCAGGGGTCATCTGAGTATGAATAAAACCTTGGATAAAATTCGCCAACGGTACTACTGATTAAATTTCAGAGTCAGAGTTTGGTGCCGGAAATGTGACATCTGTGCAGCCAGTAAGGGCCCAAAGACTTGGACCAAGTGCAGAATGCAGCAATACAATGTGGGCGTCACATTTAAGAAAATTGCAATTGATGTCGCCGGTCTATTTCCCGAGTCAGAGAGGGGGAACAAATACATTCTGGTCGCAATGGATTATTTCAGCAAATGGCCTAAGGCATATGCTCTACCCAACCAGGAGGCAACCACTGTCGCCACAGTGCTGATGTATTCCAGAAGGTCTTTACGATGCTGAGTATTTAAAAAATGGGTACCACACCTTTGCATCCCCAGTGAGACGGAATGGTGGAAAGATTCAACAGAACCTTGGAACAACATCTGTCCAGGATCATCAGCAATAACCAACGTGATCCCCCTTTTCCTGTTTCTACAAAATAGGTAACATTTTTTTATAAATAATGCAATACACATTGTTAATAACCAATTGTTTATTAGATGAGTGAATTAATTGTTAATAAAAAAATATTTATTCTTCGGAATTATCTGAAAGGACAATTGAAATAATGGTTATAGAAAAACGATTCCTTAATATTAATAATAAATGACAAAAAAATAGTTAATTGACAAATGTATTTTTAAGCAATAATTTTTAAGAAACGCTATTTGAAGTCATAACATTTTTTACCCATCGTATCATGAAAAAAATTTTCATTATGTCATAAACAATACATTTGTTTTGCCACGCCACACGTTGGTTCTAAAATGCCACACCAAAATGTTACGTGACGCCAAATTTCTACCCTACCGAGTTATGCTAAGGGCAGAAGAAGGTATGTCCGGTAGTCTCAGTGAAGACGGGGGGGTTCGTTTTATTTGAACGTATATGCCAGATTTTGCTTGGCGGATATAAATAAAGAGAGAAAATAAGGGCGCCTGGTAGATTCCCCTATAACTTCTAAATACACATAATCAGGACACCTACCCGTCCTAAAATATCTGCTGTAGCAAATTTTGCTAATTTGGGGCGCTAAATTTCTAAATATAAATAAATAAATGTTGTAATCAAAAGGAATAATAAGCATACAACAGTTCCAAAATATAAGTTTAATTTGCGCGAACAGATTAGTACAAGGAGCTAAAAATATGCCATAGGGCACTCTATTAATGCAAAACAGTCTTAGAATGTTAAAGCTAAATATACCTAGAAAAAAAATGAAATGAAACAAATATACACTTAAGGACAAAGATTCAAACTGTACATATAAACATGTGAGACCCTGAATAACCTGGATACAAATATTTAAATATTCCTCTAATACAATAATTCTAATCATTAGAATATATAACTAAATCGTCAATATCAAACACTACATTAATGGGAACCGATCATAATTACCTGATGTTTATCATTCAATAAAATTCAGAATTCCGACGTTGGTGTCTCATATATACTACACTCGAGCTCGAGGGTAAGTGCAATCGATCAAAATAATAATAATAAACCCCATAGTAGGCTAATGGTCTTTACTTTCGGTTAACAAATTCCATTTTACTAATTTCAAATCAAATACTAAGGTTTTATTATTATTGTAAAAATAACTGATAATGAAACAGTAACCAGATACACAAATTGTCACTTATCTGAAATCACAGCTGAAGCTGAAGTTAGAGTCCCTTGCACTCGCTCCACCACTGGAACTTTGATGATAGAAATACCAGAAATATAGTGTTCGTGTATGCACCATCAACTAGTTCATCTGCATGCTAAGTCCATGATCGGCATGATACCATAATGCCAAACCAGGTCTGTGTTCTAGTGTCGTAATAGCACAGCAAAATATAACCCCTATCTCACTGGATGGAAAACAAAAACAGGAACGCAACACGTAGAAACAAAAACAAAAGGAAGAAATACGACAGAAGAAAAAGAAGAAAGGAGAAGAAGGAAGAACCCTAAAAAAGAAGAAAATATCTATCAGTAGTCTGACAATACGAGAAATCGGCTAGTGAACAAACAAAAATCACTTACCCTATCAACCAAAGGGGTTCTTATACCAAAGGTTCCATTGTGAGGGTGCCCCCAAATACCATGACCACTCCGAAAAATTACGCAACAACAGAAGTTTTCAAATCCTCAATGAGAGAAGTATCCCATCAACTAATCAACAGTACTACAATATGCTGGAACACAATATAGGAATTTCCATATAACTCCCGAACTCGAATGGCTTATCAAAAGCCAGTATACTAGTGGAAAATCCCTTAAAAACAACTGCACGACTTCTCCAGTTAACCTCACACAATTTTCAACACGCACATCCTTCCCGCCTTGTCGACGACAATGACAACTGTCAAGAAACACACAATGCCAACCAAAAATATTCGATAAATCAATTCGTCTCAACAGGTCAAATTCTAAGATCCTTCAAAATAAATCACAACGAAACACAATAAATACGGAAACATTAGCGCGCAAACGGTAGGTTATCGATCGCTAACGGACGAATAAAAGCAATATTTTGACCGGTCTTGAACGCATTTATTTCTACTGAGTAACTACGGCAAAAATATAACGTAACAGTTTATAACAATTTTTTAAACAATAGAAATAAGGAATTTAAAAAAATATATTTTCATGTAGCCTTTAATGATAAAAAAACAAATAATTTTTGAAAAAAAAATTTACAAACGCTATATTGTTTTTATTCTTTCTTTTTCAATGCAGTAGATTGTTTATAAAAAAGTGGAAACTTAGGAATTTAAATGTTTCCAACGGGATTCTATTTTTTCACCTCTTTAGAACAACTGTATGAAGTAAAAAATTTAGTTTTTTTGTTTAATAATTCCTAATGTTTTCATGTGAACTTTCCATTTCAAAAATATTGTTAATGGACAAATGTAGGAAACATGGAAAAATACAAATAAAAATTGTTTGTGCCCGGCTTATATTTTATTAACCTATTCCAAATATGATGATTCCCCGTTTTAGCAAGAAATTATTAATATTGGACATAAAGTTTCGGGAGTTGGGACTTTTTTATAAAATTTCGTCCTCTTTTCAGATCATTTTTCTAATTTCAAAAAACTTTTATCGTTTTTGAGAATGTATACCCACAGAAGATAATATATTTATCTATGTCAAAATGGGTCTTACGCTACTGCTTTGTAGTAGGAAACAAATTTTGTATGATAGAAGAAAGGACGTTAAAAATCAGAAAATACATTAAATTCAAATGTATTAGGTTTAAAATCTAGTAGGCCGCATATTTATTCCATCAGTTATTTCGACTGATAAACCATTACAAAAAAATAAATGTAGCAACGGGTAATGTTTACTTGTTAATAACTATTATTTTTATATTCATCATTGCATTTTCTGGAGGAACCTTTTTCATTTGAAACGGCACCGTAACTACAAGCGAGAACTTTGGCGAAACGTCTGCAGGATTCACACATGAATCAATATAAACAATGGATGTATTCTCTGATAAATATGTCTTCATATATATATATATATATATATATATATATATATATATATATATATATATATATATATATGTAATGGATTTAAACAGACAAGAGATAATACAAATGTTTAGTAATTTGAATAAGTAAATGATTGGGGAAATGTAAATATCATTCATACATATCTAATAAAGAAAGGAATTGCAGAAATCATAACAGATAAAGTTAACCTAAAAATATAAACTATGTAAAAAGAATGTTTCAAAAGCAAATTGTTGAAAGGATAAAAAGTGGCATATAAAGTTAGATAATCTATCATGCAGATTGTAATAGAATTTGGATACTTACATAAAAAAATCTAGACAGGGAGTCACATTTAGGTCAAACAGCAAAAAGGTTAAATTCACTTATGAAAATCACAGTATAGTTTGTAAAACAAATATAGATCACATATTAGGCAATGACAACACTGAATATAACACATTTTAGATCAAAATTAAGTTTTAAATACATAAATTTGTTAAATAAATAGAGAACTGAAACGTCAGAATTGTAAAAACCGTTATAAATGTTAAGGAATGATGGAACAGTAAAGAGATTTATACCGTTAGAAAGAGCTTAGAGCATAGTTTATGAAAATTCAATAGTTCAAAAGATATTAAGTCTTAATTTCAGTAAAAACCAATTTTTTTTAAAGTACCTGTTAAATGACTGGTGATCAACAGGTTACAAGTGTCAAATCAAAATTTTTGAAAACATGAATTAAGTGATTTAAATAAAATTTATGAGAGTAAACGGTATTGAAATTCAAATTAAAATTTGTTTAGATTTTTGCATATGATTTAGAAGGAACACATTTGGAAAGTAATAAAATAAATAAAAACGGAAATGGAAATAGCAGGTGGCAAAATATATTACATAAATAGAAAATCTGACATTGAAAGGTCCTCTTTGTTTCCCGATCGTCGACCAGAGCAGTTAAAAATTTCGTTCCTGTAAAATTACGTTTTCATGACAACCAGATAAATGATCTGTGATATCATTGAAATAAGTGTTCCATGTCAGTTCTGACAAGAAATTAAGTTTGAAGTTAAAATTTTTGAAGTTTTTGGATCAACAATTTGAAATTAAAAAAAATAAATATTCCATAAAAGGAATTATTTGAAATCCATTGGATGGAGAGATAAAATCAATTTTTGTTGGAAGAATAGAAGTATTGGTACAGCAGTAAACAAATCAATTAAGCAGCAGAATTTAGTTTATAAAACAAAACAGAAATCAGGAAGTAGTATTCCAACACCAAAAGTAAGGAAAAGGGAATTCAAGCCAGGCAACTGTGAGTTTTTTGAAACATTATTTAATAAACAGATTATTAAAAAATTTAAACAATCAATCAGTGATAGAAATAAAGGGTTTTAAAATTTAGTATAATGAATATTTGTGTTTAGAGGATTGAAATATTTTTGTAACAAATTGATAGAAATTTAATAATATTTAAGTACCCAGGAAATTTATTTTGTTGTAAAGGCAATATTATATCAGAATTGTATTGTGGACAATCATTATAAATAAATTGTAATTTGATTGAGAATTTGAAAATTATTTATTAGTCATTTAAAAATCTTAAAAAGAAAAATAAAGTGAAAAATATAATTTCAAAATTTTAAAAAGTGGTAGTGTAACGAAGAAGAAAGAGAGACTTATAAGATAAGTATAGAATTCATTTATTTATTTAATATCTGTAACTTGAACCCAAGCGAAAAGGACCCTGAGATAATCATAAATTTGAAAATTCATATATTACAGTTTGTAATAATATATATATATATATACCATTTCAAAATTAATTTCATCACTGTTGTATGAATTTGTGTGTGACTGGATGTTTGCATATATATTTGAGATAGTCTGTTTATTTTCGTTACCACCCTTGTGCAACAAATCATTTATGTTTTAGTTAGATCTACGCAGTTAACGATAAATTGCCTGTAGCAAATACATGTTCCATATTAGGCCCGGAACAAATTAGTACACCGACAATTAGTGATATTCTGAAGAAACGATTACAGGCATATGTTGATGTTAATTGATTAACCAAATTCTATTTTGCCAAACTTTGTTAATGGAAGATAAGAAACCCGAATTCCAAAGTGAAACAATTGCATTTTTCACCGGATAGCACAATTCTCATTTCCATAAGAATAACAAACTTTATTTACTTATTGTTTTCTGAATGATAATTGTGGCATCTTTGGTTTTTATTTTCCTTTGGGAATAACACCACATAAATTTGAAAGTCTGTATATTTCAAAAGTCCAAACGTTTCAAGGTCTCAATCAGACCTCGTTTTCAATGGTATTAACACAAATTGAAGAAAAAATTCAAAAATTAAAAAATTAAGAGGATTCGCATTGAGAAATATCGTAATCACAATTTATTTACTTATAATGATTTTTGTAAGTCCTACATCCTATTGTTGTGCCGAGCTACATTGTACAAGCAACCCCGTACAAAATCCCTTTGGTATCTAAGCGCGAAATTGTAACAAGTTTTCGAGGTAAATGGAGAGAAATCCTACGCAGCATTGGCAATCAGTTTACCAAACCGACGCTTCCAGCGAACGCGTTATGCCCTCCTATGATTCATAAATCTTAATGAGAACCTTTTTTATCCTGTTGAAGGTTGCCGCTAAATTTCGTATTATTGAAAAATTTTCTGTTTATACGTATTATTTTTGAACATAATTCCACCAAATATATTTAATTTAAAATACATCTTGGTATATTTTCATATGCAAAGAATGTGACTGAAAAAGAAAAAATAAACTTTACATATGTGAAAAACTACAAACTTAGAAAGTGTACTCTGAAGCATAAAATTTTCCTGTTTTCTTTCCTCACTATATTAAGAATCTACTAACACGATATCTAAAGAAAATAGTCGAGGTATAAATTTCAATCTATGGTGAATTAAACCCATAAAACCTTATGGCATTTCCGGTTTTCTGCCTAGTTTGTTGCTGCTGCTTTCAAACCAGAAACTGACAGGGGTAAGGAGGGTATCTCCTTGAAATTTTAGGATATCGATGTTATTTTTTTCTATATATTACCTTCTTTGTTTGCCAACTATCGTCAACATAGCTATTTTATAGAACTTAGCCCCTTTTTGTAATTTCCGTTATAAATGTTATGGATATTTCCATAGAAATTTGTGAAACCTGAAGTCTCTTGCTATTTACAACTTTCTTAATCCTGTTGATTTTTAACCGACTTGAAATAAGGAGGGGGTTCTCATTTCGGTTGTATTTATTTAGACTTTGTTACCTCAGTACTTTGGCAACTATGAACCGATTTCGATCATTCTTATTTAATCTGATTGGAACTATGTTTTCCCCTTTTATTTTCAATGACATGGAATAGTCTATTTTGCAAAAAATCGGAAAAATCTTATTAATGTATCATAACATATGGCGAATGCCATAGACTTAAATGATGAAAATAAATAGCTTTATTCGAAATCTAATCTAATCTTATAGATTGAAATTTCATCAAAATATATGTTAATTAAGCGCTTTCCAGTTAAATATTTTCAATTTGTTTGCATATATACTCACTATTAAAGAAATCGCTACATTCAGAAGGAGTTGTTTAGGTTAAACATAGATGCTGTAGTAAGGAGTAAATGATTAAAATTTGAATAAAAAATACTAAAGTGTATATTTTTTTTTGTTCTTAAGTTTGTTAATAAGGTGTTTGTCCACCGCGTTTATCTAACCCCTAACGTCCGCCCAAACAGAAACTAGATTTATCAGAGAAGACAAACTGATGAAATTCCACGTTCCAATGTGCCTCTGTAGTCGTTGTCGTCGATGCTCAGCAGTCAGAGGTAGCACAAGATGGGGTCGATAATGGCAGTCCAAAAGACTTTATACGACGGTAAACCGTTCGAACACTTTCAAGATGACCTTGTTCTCCTAAGCACTCATCAGCCAAATTTGGAGTTGTCGAAATCGGTCTTTAATGGCCATAAGTTTTAGACGTCGATCTCGAACTTCATTTGTGCCCCTTCGACGTTCGGTGCTTATCCTTCTCCGATTTTGAGTATAATCAATTAATAATAACTTAATTAATAATAATTGAAAATTGCTAAGCAAAAAGTAAATAATTTTGTAAACAAAAAATACGGACTTCAATAAATAATAATGACTTTTTAATTCAATTAGATATTTTAAAAGAAAAGTATTATATTTTCTATAATGTTATAAGAGTGTGTTTAAAGTTGGTGCCAAGTCTGAAAAATATACGGTTAACATATAAGTAGCTTATTAATTAATAAAAGAAATTGTTTAATTATATAGCTGTTTATATTCTATGTAGAATATATACATTTCTCAGTTTTGGTACGAACTTCGAACACAGTTTATTCATATACCATATATTTTTTTAGAAATCCGTGCAGATTATTCCACTCTGGCCAAAATGTACGCAAATCGCATGTTTTATTGCTAAATTCTGTTAATTACTTAAGCGGATATCTTGTTAATAATGTGGATTTTCAGCTATACGTTACACAACAAATTACTGTTAGTTATTCAACAGTTGCACAATTAATCAACATTTCTTGAAGTAAATTGCGTATATTTTTTAAATTATTACAACACTTTAATCTGGCAAAATGTCAATAACTTAACTTTGGGGTATTTTAGATATTATTTATGGTTAAATAGTATTTTTATGAAAATAAATGTACATATTTTGTTTAATAACAGTAAAAGCCTTATTTTAATTCTGCGCCTGTTTGATAATTTATTATACAGAGGTTCTAAAATAACGGATAAATTGCTTTTCTACGGAATTATGAATGTAAATGAGAAATCCCCCTAGGGGTAAGAACAACCCCTAAACAAAATTAACAAAAATGGGTAACTTGTAATATGGGGTTTAAAAGGGTTTCCAATTCTGTATTCAGCCATATAAGCATTGTGATTTTTGAACGTTGTTAATAAAACAATTTTTGAGGTAATTAATAATATTTATAATAAATATAGTCTGCCATATACCGTTCAGTTCTTGACAGAAAAATATATGGTGTTGAAAATCTTGGACAACGTTTTGCAATATCCCTGTGCTGATTTGTTTAATTTATTTCCTTATTCGGTATTTCAAATCATCAATATTAGTTAGTTTAGATTTTTGATTTTACATAGCCCCACAAAAAATTATCGAGTGTAGTCGGGTGCCAAGAAATTTCTACTGATCCATTGATGTGGAAAAACTTGATTGAGGTAAGCTCGCACTACTGCAGACTAATCTGGTGTAGCTCGATCTTGTTGGAACCATATGTTTCTATGAATGTATGCGCAGTTAACAATATCAGAAAGAAGTTGTCTTAATTCAGGCATTCAAAAAATTTTGTAAAAATTCCAAGTACTCGTAGTCGCCCCAGTTAATGCGTTAATACCGTCTCAAAAAATTAGGGTACAATTATTCTATTTATTATGCCAGCCCAAATGTTCGCTTTAAGATCAACTTCATTTAGTTTTTGAACCATTTTAATTTTTTTGATAATTCTCTTTTTCATAAATTCCCAATACAGATGTTTTACATGCATCATTATATCAGTTACTTATCCGTTTCTGTGATGTTCCCTCAACATTTAACAATATGTTCAATTTCATTTCTTCATTCAGTTTTGATCTCCCGGGTTTAGGAAGATTTTTGACAGTTCCAAATTGATGGGATTTAGGTACTATTCTACTCACCCGAGACCGGGAAATATAACAGTCAGTATACTTCTCAGTACATTTTCTGCATACCTCAAAATGCCTTTTTGTTATGTCATACTAATTGCAGTGGGCAGTAATGTTCATAAAGAAAAGATAACAATAAACTAGTAACTCCTCATATGTATTTGACCAGGGGCAACTTATTTATTCATAATAAAATTACTTTTTTCTTGAGTATTTACGTCGAAACATCAAACAGTCCTGAAGTCCGAAATAGATAATTGAAAACCGTTTTAGGGGTGGTATCACGCGCCAATCATTTTCATTTAATTTTTTTATGGGTAGTTATTACTCCCAAAGGGTTGAAGGAGCAGGTGAATAATTTTATTCAAAAATTATCCAGTATCAGGATTTTTTATTTACATTCATAATTATGTAAAAAATAATTTATTTTTATTTATTTAATTTATTTAACATCGGACTTTTCTGTTTATTTTTATGTACCGATATATCGGCCGGTCTGTAAAATGCTCGTTTTGATTCCCTATTCTAGTCAATCTACCAAACCATTCAATTCCAGGCCATGTATACTTTTATGTGATTGACACTGGCAGTATGAATGATATTTAATTTCATGTAACAGATATTATAAATAAATTTTAGCTTCCTGTATATCTTTTACCATTACAAATCTTACACTCCGTCGTATCCGAAATATGTTTAAAACGAGGGAATGAAGGTTTTTAGTATTAATATGTACCTAGATAAAACAATGAATTCAATTCTGGAGTAATTTTCTAGTTGATAAGAGCTTATTATCATTTATTGAAATGCTACAATTATAACTGTCCCTTCTCCTTTTTTGTAACTTTTTTATTCAATTAATTATGTACCTATGTCATGTAAACATTTGCTACCATCCACCGGATTATAATTTTTCGCATTCTCATTTATCAGAAAAATGATAATCTAACGAAAAATATATTGTTTTCTTTTCCTCATTGAATAACATAATCCCGACTCAATTTTTCACTCTATCTCATTTTATTTTTCTTCTATTCACAACCTTTCATTTCCATCATCTGATAGTCGTAAGGGAGATTTTTTTCTGGCAGCATACAAATCAAAGTAAAAGATGAGAAGTTTTAAAAGGAATGTGGTAAAAGAGGGAGAGAGGGAGACAAGTAGCAGGTGTTTCTCAAGTGAAACTTTGATAAAGAGTGAAGAACGCTTGGGACATATTAATTCCGCATTCGTCGTAACCGACTTCAATTCCTTCCCGACTCCGACTATTGCCAAGTTACGCTCCGTTTGAAGCGAATCCATGAATGGAGAATATATGGCAGAAAGAATCTTTTTGGGAAACAACTCGAAATCAAATATGAATACAGACTTTTATTTTCTATTAGAATACATCGCAAATATTGTTAGCTTGGGTAGACCAGTATAAGCAATTCTTGAATATTCACGATAAGGTTTGGAATATGTAAGATATTTGGAAACAATTAAATAGCACCACTGTATAAGCAACAACGTAACAAGTGCGTCCAGAATAGTTCGGTATATGGAATTTAAATAACAAATTTAAAAAAATATTTTTAAAGTCGTGATACTGTTTATTTTAACGCGAAATTAAAATCGACATCTAGCAGTAATAGGAAAAATTAGTTCACAGATACAGGATAGAAATCATACGAAAGAGCTCATAGGTTATCTAAAACTTGTCGCAGCAAAAAATACAACTTTTCGAAATTTTATAATCCACTGAACACAAGACAATGTATAGTTTTTAGTCGAGAACCTTGATCAGTTGTATATATGGATAGGGATATCAAATAATACAAGCTCCTAATGTTGATATCGCTTTAAAAAGTTATAGTTGATGCTGGTCGCACTGCCACAAACAACAAAACTGTTTTGCAAACAGTAAAAAATAATTCAAAATAAGCACTAGAAGAACAACCGCAGTTGTGCCGCATGTTAAACGTGAGTACGTTAGACCCCAAAAAACAACTTGTTCAGCCATTTCATTTAAAAAAAATTCATCACCTATTAAATAAATATGCGTAAATACGCATACGAAGTATTTGTCCAGCAATTCAATGAAGGGTTTTACCATCCACTGTTAATTTACGTATAGATGAAAACGGTGGTCACATATAGATCCTTCATAGTTCATCAACATCATTGGGTGAAGTCTTTAGTATCCAACAACTCTTATCTGAATATTCTTCTCCAAGGATGCATACTTTATAGATTAAAATGGTCCACCCTATTGGTTGCAGTTATAGCCACACCAAACGTATTATTTCATCTTGTGGGTTAGCTACAAAAAGCTATATGCTGGTTTAATTAAATAATTAGGGATGGAATTAATATTGAATGGATGTTGCCTGTAAGAGGATAAATTAATCAAGCGTGAATAATGTCTTCGGGACCAGATACCACTAATTACATAATTATATAAAATGTCTAACCTTTACTTTTAACCTACTATCCATGGTAGTATCTTCAGCACCTACAAGGAGTGATTCTCAATGATTTTAAAAATACACAAAACTCGACGACACTATTGCGCAATTGCGTTGATTGAAAAAAGGCGATTTCGGGACCCAGAATAAACAAAAAAAAATAAATAGTAACGTACTATACGCTCAAGAATAGTACATAATTGATGGATTTCTCGATAGATATAAATTTTTCTGAAAGCATACGTCACAAAGTGGCTGCTAATATTTGCACCGTAACCTTTTCTAATTAAATTGTTATCAATATCACATTAAACAGATGAAACAAAACCAGAAAAACTTTTCACCTGTCAAGAGACAAAGCGCCAAGCGGTGATACGTCAAAAGGTGACTCGTTTTTTTTTTCGAAAAATTTTGACAATGGTCAAGCAATCCTTTGTAAAATATCCTGGCTATACGCTGCAATAATTAGGGAGACTTACTATGGTAGTAGTTAGGCAACTCGGTACACCGTAGTAGTAGTTGTTTGTGTACCAATACATTAAACCTTTTATTTTTCAAATAAAGAGGTGTATGAAAATATTTTATATTTAACTTATCTTCTCACTCAATAATCAACTGTTGTTTCTTCCTAATATGTGCCGTCTGAAGCAAACATGATGACATCGTACTCAGTCTTCTAGAAATTTGGATCTTCTGTTCTAGCCCTGATAATAATTTTGTTTCTATTCTATCTGTCTTGTATAATGACAACGTCACTAATAATATTTACTTCATCTATCCTGCATTGTTGAAAACATGCTGAAACTAAAGCAGATTAGTCACTTTATCATAAAATCATCATGATACTAAAAGGGCGACAATGTTGATTTGATAACACATTCTTTTTCACTGAAAATTCTAGACCACGAATATACTTTTTTTTTCAAAGCAACTAATTCATTAAAATTTTGTGTCAAATATGTGTTCCTCTTGGATCAAATGTCTAATGAGTTATGAAATTCAGTGAGATATATACTTCGGATATTTATGGACGTTCGTTCCATAAGCTTAATAATATTATAATATTCAATTTATCACCTTGATAATTCCAATTCATTTCTGCACTTCTCAGTTTGTGAATTCCCCGAAGTTTTAGACAGAGAATTTGATTCTCTGGTGGAACTCCTTTAAATATATCAGGTTCAAAAGTATACTATAAATATTTATGTGGTTTCGAGTAAAACTTTATTTTTTTTTTCTGAAAACTAAACCCTATTGTGATTTTCAACTGGGAATTTATTTAAACAGACAGTTGTTTTGCCAGGTACCGGACATAATCGAAACATAAAGTTAAACTGATACTCATAAATTTATAGACTTTTGGATGACCCTACTGTTGGAAAAACATTTATATATTTCACAAATTTAAAAAGTTTCAGACTCTAAATCAAGCCGGGTTCTCAATGATAAGTAAGATAAACACAAAACTAATTTTTTTATATGAAATTATAATTTTTGACAATATGATTTCTAATTGCGATTAAAATCGGCATCTGATTTAGACGCTGAAACGTTTACAGGTTTTGAAATATAATGACTATTTACACCAAGTTTGGAGTTATTTTTAAAAAGCGTAAATACAAAGGAGAGTGGTTGCAATTATCAGTTTGAAGACAATTTAAAGTGGGTGTGCATTTTACTTTCTAAGCTGGGTCCAGGTGGTTCAAAAGATAAGGATAACAATAATGTTTTTCTGGCATCCATTGGAATCTTTAATTTTAATCGAAAATTCTAATTCACAAGTGCTTGAAAGATTTCTACCGCTTATGACACAATTTAATCAGTCCAGAACAGATATAATAATATAGACCAATAAATATATAATTTATATTTAAAAAAGAGCTGACTTCAACTGGCTTAAAATAAAAACCGATTTAGAAACCGTGTGCAATCAGTCACTATTTTCTGACATATATTCTTTTTTTATCTGATTTAAATACAATTCTATTGATTATTTTAGCGTCTTCTTGTCTCTCCCTCTCTCTCTCTATCTCTCTAATTTGTTTTTTATATCATCCACATATTTTTATACTTTTTATGTGTTTCATTATATGAACCATTTTAAATAAGTGTAACTCTAATTCACCCTACATTGCAACCACCGTGTATACGTTTCGGTGTATTGGTCACCAAATATAAATAATTTTCTGAATCACCCTGTACTACTATAATTCAACACTACACGATGGTGGAACCGCCCTGTATAAGTGTTAATCCTCTCCACCCTATTGACTGTTCCTATTGTTTAAATCACCCTGTATACCTAAAATTTTTCTTCCTCTGATATGTCAAGTATAAGCAACTCCGCCCTCCAATATCCTTACTGCATATGCTTATTTAAAAAGTTTTTAAAGATTTTTGATCCACTCTGTATAACTATAGTTTTATTTCACTCTTATTTCAACCACCTTGTATACCAACTACTTATGTGCCACCCAAAACAACATTTTTTTAACTACGCTGTAAAACTTTAATTCTATTTATTGTTATATTTCAACCATCCTATATATGGAACTGCTTATGTACCACCCAATATTCAATTTATTTGTAATATTTCAACTGCGCACATTGCTTCCTGCTTGAATTTCGTTGCACGCACACATACATCTACCACCGTATACCGTATAGGAAAATCGCTTACCTAACAAATCTTTCTTTTCGATACACTAATAGAATATTTTGTGCCATTTCATTCGACTGCAAGCCCGATAAAATGAAAACCGTTGCAAACAACCTGTACGATATGCTTTCATGGCATATCTTGACATTTAAGCTAGATATATATGAGGAAAATTTGACATTTACATTGATGTTTACCGCTTTTTGCACATATTTTACGAATTTCATTAAAATGGTATGAATACAATATAAAATATTCAAATTCGTTAAGCCGTGTTAGAGAAGACAGTGTAGATTCATTGAAATTTACTGACTGTTGTCCCTTAATTACTGCTTTTTCTGATTTTCTGGAAAACCTTAAGTCTCACGTTATAGAAAATTATATGGAACCTTTCTGTAATATTCCATAATACAACGCCATTTAAATCATCAATATTGCCCAAGCCGTCATTTATGCTGTCATTTCCCGCCACTTCAGCATCTACAGAGATATTTTTGTCTAATGAAAGCTAAGTGGCGGAATGAAAGAAATAGGGCATCCCTAAATTTAATAAAGAATGTACTATTAACATATGTTAATATGGATATAATATGTAAACATATTGTTTAACCTTTCTTTAGTAACAAATATTTCTTAGATGTTGTTACAAATAACAAAAAACATTTATGAAAAAATGTTAAATAAACAATACTTTATATTCAGATGCTTTACTTTATATTTTGGGGTTTCAATCGAGTTCATGAATATTGAAGAAAAGAGATGACCAACAACCCTATCAGAACATCAATATTTAATACATTCTCTATTGTCCGTTGACTGACAATTTTTACACAACGTTGTTATAATAATATTTTAATCAAATAATTAAATTCACATTAAAAACAGAATATTTAATATGAAAGTTACTGCAACGCGTCCGAACAATCAATACTGATCAAGTATTTACTATTTTACTACTAAACAACAACAACGCTCTTTGCTGAACCATCCAAGATAGTCTTCCCATGATGGTCTGAAAGAGCGTTAGCCTGTCACTTATACTTCCTGGCGGTAGCCAGCAATTCACAAATATCGCGCCAAGGCTAGAAAGACAGGGCAAAAGGCTATTTCACTCGATTAAGAGCTGCATCCAAAAAGCTATGTGCAGTATGTAGTTCATTAGCTGCAGCTCCCAATCGTGTTAGATAGCCTCTTGCTGTCTCTATTGCCCATCATCATTTTACTCTTGGTACGACATTTGTGTATTCCATGCTATCTCCAGAATGCTCTAAGAATGTAACAGTATCTAACGCTCACTCCCTCCATATATAATTACTCAATGTTTTGAGTTTTGACCGTCTGGCGGCACTGTCACTACTGTCAGTATTATTTGTTTGGCGTTGACAGTATGGACGTAAATAATGAATTTTTTATTATATTTTATTTAATGAATGAACCAATGTCATAAATTAATATTAACATTCTGCACTGAACATCGTCAGTAGCTACTAAACAAAACCGTTTTGTCAACCATTGTTTTTTCTTATATGAGTACGGTTGATAATATTCATGAAGCTCTCATGGTATTAAGACGTATTCCCGTGGCGACGTCAGAGTTACTGCGAAACCATTTGATTTGATTATGTTGCGTGTTGCCTTATCGACTTGCTGCAATGAAAACAGCAATAATTTCGTTGCGTCAATGTAACAACTGGTAAAACTGTGGAACCTTTGGAGTGTCACAGATGTATAAACACAAAGTTTTGTATCCTAACACCAAAATTTTATTTTTGAACTCGACGTACGTTTCAACAGCGAAGCTGTCATCATCATGGAGTAAACCAAAATTGAAAATATTTACAATTATGCCTGAATATATAAAACTTAAAACCTATAGGTAAATTAGTGGAGAAAGCCCAACATGCTAATTCACTAATCCCTAAGTACCTATTTTTTTAGCATAATGTTATATAAAATTAATAACTTTATGAATTCCCACCGAGGCCTAATACCAAATAGCCCATTGTATAATTTATTACATAAGTATCCCTAGAAATTTGTATCTTAAGAACTTAAGTATTTAATAACTCAATTACGATATTTGGTTGAAGGGTCAGGTACTTAGGGATTAGTGATTTAGCATGTTGGGTTTTCCCCACTAATTTACCCAGAGTTTTTAAGTTTTATATATTCAGGCATAATTTTAAATATTTTCAGTTTTGGTTTATTCCATGATGAGGACAGCTTCGCTGTTGAACCGTGCATTGAGTGCGAAAATAAAAGTTTGGTGTTAGGGTACAAAACTTGGTGTTTATACATTAATGTAACAAACCAACAGAGAGAAGCTGCAACACAAAATCACTACAATCGCGCCATAAAAAAAAGGTAATTTTTAGAACATTCATAAAGTAATAAAATGACCACCATCAGCATCATGGCCAAAATGTAGCCTATGACGTAAGAAATTTCGCACATGGTTGCCAATGCCCCCCAAAAAAAAATCTAAAGGACGAAAGCGGCTAATTGTCAAGATCTCCAGGTGCAATGCAACAAGCGCCGTATGTGTTCATTGAATTAAGCTCCAAGTTCGGCTGCAAAATGTGACCATACCTCATCATGCTGGAACCACATGCAATATGCAAATGAATCAATTCCAGCAAATCATTAACGATAAAATTTAAACGAAACTCGTTGTTGCGCCAATTTGGTAAAACAACTAGGGCAGTTGCTCCATAATGCTAAGATTAAAAATTTATACTTTCTATTTGAAATAATAATAAATTTTGTCTATTTGGAACAATTTATTTTACATTTTCTGTAAATGATGCTGAAAGATACAAAATGTACAAGATTTTTAGCAAGATTTAATTTCCTTGGAAATCATTGGCAAATTTCTTTTCTGATAACAAAATCCCTAGACGAAAACTCTTGCAGTTGCGTACAGTGGTAGAAGCTCAGTTATTGCTCGTATAGAGTCCTTATCACAAACAGGGGCGGTTTGAGGGAGGAGAGCGATCGCCCACTCCGAGAGTTCACGGTCAGTGATCTCAACATTAATGCAGAAAATATTTTCATCACAGAGGTTGAAATAAAATAATTACTATGTGTTTAAATAGCAAAGCGACTATTTTTAAAACGGTAGGTCAGGAAATCCAACGTATTCAAAGCCATAGAGAATCCACCCCTACTTAAGTTGACTTAAGACTCTGAGGCAGAAGATCACCCCCTTCGGCACGAAATCGCCCCATGAAGCTGGGATCTGGATCTGCCTCTGCTCACAGACAACGCTAATATTTTGAACCTATTTGGAATCAATTTTTATAGTTGCAGTTGCAGTTTTCAGCACTATTCAAAATAGCTCAGTATGACCGGTAAGCCATATCGTCTGCGTCTAGAATCATATTTTGTTGGCTTTAGAGAACATGTTTGCTATATACGAAGATTTTTAATTTAATTATTTATGAGCTTCATCACGCTAAACCGTAAACTAAAAGCATATGTATCTAGCCATGGGAAGAATAATTTGTAGAAATCACTTATCAACTGAAAAATTTAATTCAACTTCAAAAGTATTTTTACTTACAAGTGAGAATATCAACTTTATTAATTTTTCAATGCTTCAGAATCTGTCAGTCATGCATGAATATGACTTTTGTCTTTTTTAGTCCATTAATATGCTATTCAAAGGATAAAAAGTTATATTTTCAGTGATTTAATCGTAATAAATATAAAATCTGACAGAAAGTCTATGGCTTACAGTATCATTTTATGATCTTGAAAAATAATCATTTTCCTATGTTTGTATGTACTTTTGTATTATTTTCGATGAAGAATCTCCAGTGGAGCGTTTTCTCAAATGTTAGTGGAATATCCTGTATAATGTTGATTATTGTATGTTAACTAATATTTGCAAAAATAATTTCGTCAGTGTACGGTACATATTATCTAAATTTCTCTTCAATCATAAAACGTAAAAAAATTAGTTCCAGTCAAAAACTTCTTTCTTTCACTTTTTCGGTCAATATTCGTCCCCTGTTAGACATAGGCCTCTTCCAAATTTTTTATTTACTTTCTGTCTTTTGCTATTCTAGTCCATTGTTTTCCCACTAGGTTTCAGATCGTCAATCCACTTCTTTTGCGGTTTCCCTACGCCTCTTTTAGTCTCCCGTTGTTTACAAATTATTAATCTCTGTGCCCATTTATAATTATCTCTTGCATTATGCCTGACCCATTGCCTCGTTACCCAACTCATGACAGCTGTCAATTTCGTTCTATTGCGAATGTCATTATTTCACACATTGTTTCTCAAAGTGATGCCTAGCATGACCTGTTCTATTGCTATTTGAGTTATACCTAGTTGTTCAGTAGCAATCCATATTTAGTCACCGGTAACATGCAACTGTTATATATCTTACGCTTTAGACTCAGCCTGGCAGGTCAATCCATATGTTTTATTTTGACTATTTGATTTTCTTTGCCAATTTGGATGATGTAACTAAGATATATATACCATCGTACATTCTCTAGTGAGACGCTGTCAATGGTAATATCATATTGCGAGTTGCCCATTATGTTGGTCTATGAATATTCATTTTCAGCCCTATTTTGTTAGATTGTTTGTTTAAATCCTGTAGCATGTTCTGTTACATTATTTTGCAAATTCCATAAAGTACCTGAAAATATAAAAAATATTTACAACGAAACACAAATTATTTAGAAAGTTCGAGAAACAATTATAGAAATAAGTTTCTACTCCCAAAAATAAACAATTTATCATGTTTATGTCACTTTTCACATTCTCTGATTTCGAACCAATTGCACAGTTTCCTGAGATCTGCTGTCCGGCATTATGAATGTAACTTTCTTTTTGTGAGTTTGTTTAGTTAGTGCCTGTATTAATTACTGTTTTTAATTAAAATAAGTATTAACAATTGCGTTTCTGATCTAACAATATTATGTAGTATTGGATAGATAACGATTACACATTAACTTTCTTTTCTATCCTGACTTTTTTAATGGTTGTCACAGTTACTCTCATTCAAATTCCATGACAATACATATATATATATATATATATATATATATATATATATATATATATATATGGCACTTAGCTTCGTCTTCGGATTCACGATAAGCTCGAAAATCCCCATTCGGCGAAATCGGTTGATTTTTCAAAACTCCTTCCATTGTCTTGAATACCTGAACTTTTGCTATTAAATTAATAACACCGAATAAAATAATAAAATATTTGTTAAGCTATCCTTTATACAGATTAACTGCGTTTCACAGCCATCTTCTTCAACAAAATATTATCTATATATAAATAGGCAAAGACAAAACGGTTCGGTACCATTTTCTCCTTTGTACCTCAACCGATTTGCTTTATTTTTCTTTTGTTTAGTAGCTACGGACGATCTTCAGTGCAGACTGCTAAAACTAATTTATAATATTGTTTCACTTATTAATTAATAAAATAATTAAAAAATCATTATTTACATCCATACTGTCATTGCCAAACAGTGCCGCCAGATAGCTTGGAGAGAAAACCATAAGTGTGAAAGACAAACTAAATTAAATGTAAAATTAAAAGTTTTGTCCCTCGCTAAAGTCATCCTACATAGTCATGCTATTGAAATAGAACCAACGAAAAATTATAATACACAATAATCACAGTTTATTGGGAACTCGCAGTTTTGCAGTTTGCAACTTTCATTGTATTGTAAGTATGGTTTGTCAACTAAAATCAGAATTATGTTGCACCTGATCAATTTATTTCTGATAATATCTTATTAATATTAACCTTTCATATAATTTAACTAAGATTATAAAAAATCGTGAAATTACGCACAAATTTACAATAAATAGGTAGATCTGGCAACACAACTCAGTCAGAAAAGTTTTCAAAGTATTCTCAAGGTTTCAATTTTAATTCACAGAAAAAAATTGTCAAGAATAGGTGTATTTAACTAATATTAATTAACAGTATGTGATTCGTATTTCTTTATATTTTCCAGAAAACACAGAAATCGACATGGGTTACTATTTTATATTGAAAATCATACTGAAAATTAAAGTTTTCTGACAATGTTATCTTATATTTAATTTATTTTACATACTGCAAATTTCTGACTTTTCAAACCAGGTGACTAGGTTTTACTTAAAAGAAAAATATCATTGACATTTTAAAGATTACTTTGAATATAAAAAATGTACCTACCCATTGTTAGGTTAAGTAAAGTACATTTCTTCTAGAGTAAAATATATTTTTATTTGACATATTTTTCCTTTGAAATCTCACATTGCTGGCTTTAAAGTTTACAACCTAACAATGTTCAAAAAAATTAAAATTCAAAATGCTCTACAACAACAAAACCACTGCGTAATTATATATGCTAGGTTGGTTCTCAATGATAAACATGGCAGTGACTGTCCAGTGTTTGGAGTTGCCTATAGTACAATAGGAAAATATTTACTGTTGTAAATTATAGATCAGGATTGATTTTTCGGACAAGTAGTACTAGCTTTCGTAGAAAATAATATTTGTAATTTTTTTTAATTATAATTTTGTCGTTAATATAATATTATTTTCACAATAGGCCGAAGGTGTTGTGCAACTAATCAGCGGACAATAGAAATGAGATTATTTGTCATCTCTATTTTTTAAATCGTTTGTGTGTAAATGACGGAAACTTTTAGGTTACAAAAAATATCCTACAATAATTTACATAAATAAAAAATAATTTCCTGAATTAATTCTACACACATAATCCAAATGAAATAATAGGGATTGCAAAAGCCTGGTCTACTTTTCTAATTTCGCCTCAACACTATTTCTTATACAGAAAAAATAACGTCAATAATGTTCAACTTAGAATTCTAATGAATTAGGGTTGAATTTCGACCACTGGGCGACCGCTAGTATTATTAAAACAAATACCGTGCTAATAGTTTTATCTATTAGTAAATGAATACCGAGGGTTCATTTAATTAATTAAAAAAAAACTAATATTCACCTTCACTTTCTAGATAATATACCTTTATTCGCACGTAAACATCAAATATTCTTAACAGCTAATTATAATACAATAACATGGAGATCATAACAATAGGTAAGCTCTACTAACTAACTACTGAAATTAATATCGTTTTGTATATCTTACGCCGATATTTCTGTCGTTCTTGCTCATTTTGAAGACTGTAGAAATTGATGTTTTTATGTTCTTTGGAATGAAAACTGTTTTACGTTGCTTTCGCCAGGGACGGAGAAGGGATAAATTTTATAACACTGCCCTCCCTTTAATCCTGATCGTCCCGATCAGAAACATCCTCTCCATGGTAGGGAGCGACTCGATCTAAATGAACCTCCTTCAACTTAGCCCTAGGGTTTTGACGGATACGGTAGACAAGGTCATTAATCCTCTTGACCACCTCGTATGGACCATCCCAGGCGGGTGTAAGCTTTGGAGATTTACCGTTGCTCCGTTGGGGGTTGTACAGCCAGACTTTGTCCCTCTCTTAGAACCCGACTGAATTGGCCTTGAGGTCATATCGCGTCTTCGTCCGGTCACTGGTGACCAACATCTTCGTTCGGGCTAATTCGTGTATTGCCAGCATCTTATGTCGGAGCTGGTCGGCATAATCGTTTATATCTTGGGAAGGTTCATCGGAGGAGCCAAAAGCCAAATCGAAGGGTAATCGCAGCTCTTTTCCGAATAGGACCCTGGCTGGAGTCAGGCCTGTACTATTATGAACGGCTGAGGCGATATGCCAACACGAATAGCAATGGTGTTGTTCTCGTTTTCCTGATCCCCAACATCGTGCAGACTTCCTGGAATGCATTCCATTCGAAGTTACGCCCCTGGTCTGAATGTAGTTCCATCGTAACGCCAAACCTGCTGAATAGCTGTTTTACTAGCACCGTCGCTACCGTTGTTGTCTCTTAATTGGGTATCGCATATGCCTCGGGCCATTTGCTGAAGTGATACATTCCGACCAGAATGAATTTGTTCCCCCTCTCCGACTTGAGAAACGGACATCGATGGCAATTCTCTCAAATGTAGCGGGAGCATTACATAACCCAAAAGACATGAACCATGAATTGAAACAGCTCTTTACTTCTCTCTGTCGTTTTCGTGTAGACCAACCGGCCAATGTACATTCTTTAGTTCTAGTGTGGAGAACCAAGCTAGTGTGGTCAGAGTGTCATCGATTCAGCTTTCTGTAATCCTAGCAAAATCGGGTGGTTTCATCCTGACTGTTAAAAATTTGCCAGTGCGTTGTGATATATTGCTTGACTTTCTCTGTTCCTCTGGTGTAAGGTGTGTCAAATGGTCAGCAAACTGTTGTATGAACTCTTTGCTGGGCACTGTCTCCTTCACTGATGCCTGGTACCCTTCTTCGCAATTGATGATGATCTCTACTGTCTCGAAACAAACTATCTCTTGACCATTCGCAATTCTGATGTTGTTGTTGGACAAATTCATAAATCTAATTGATATATCTCGTCCTGTTTTAACTATTGCCCGTCCAACTAAGTAGTCATGAGCTGAGTGTACGGGCTCCACGATTCCAACGCAGCTCCCAGGATTGCTTTCTAGTTGCCCAAGAATTCTGGCTGAGGATTTTGCCATAATTTTTATGAAGGTGGCTGAACTGTTGAGGGGCCGTGTCAATACATATTCCTCATTTAGGAACCGAAGAACATCATATCTCGGGTCGAACACAAATCCATGCTGACTGATTAGATCCATACCGAGTATGAAATAGACCTCAATATTCGCTACTAGGACCCTATTCCGGATTCGGTTGTCCCCTATCTGCAGTACTATATCTGCTTCATCCTGTATTGACATGGACTCGCCGGTGACTGTTCTGAGCTGGATGTTGTTGGTAACTGGCCGAATTTCTGATGTTCTCAAAACCCTGGACTTGGCAATGGACACAGCGGTGCCGGTGTCGATTTTCACGGTAATTGCTCGGCCATTTATGGTGTCTCTAATGACTAGGCTACTGGTGTTTCGGCAAAATCAGCGGATGGATACTGTCCTGGGGGCTGGTGAAGGGTTAGTCAGCATTCGCCCCATATACTGACTGGAGTTTACCTGGTTGGTAAGGTCGATTTGTTGGCTACCCCTGGTTGGTGATCGTTCCGGTGCCTTACTCTGCATTCACGTTGAAAGTGTCCTATCTGTCCACAGCGGTAACATGCCCCTCTGGTGCCAGTTCTTTGTGACCGTTCCAATAGTTTGCTCAGACCAGCCAGCAGCGCTTGAAATGGTGACTCTGACTCTTCCTGGTTGATGGAAACTGCTCGCACTCTCGGATATTCATGACGGCCTCTACCTCCAAAGCCCGGAGCAAAGCTTCGTTACACTTCTTGATGCCACTAAGTCTTAAATTTCTTTGGACTTCCACATCTCTGATACCGTTCATGAAACTCCATGTGGCCAATCGGTCTTTCGTTTCCTTTGGCAAGTCTAGGTAGGACAAATGTACTAATCGTCTAATCTCTGCTTCGAATTCTTGGAGGCTCTCTCCGGATTTTTGCATTTTTCCACTTTGTTGCACCTGGTATACTTGGCTCAGGGATTGATTGTCGTATCTTTTGTCCAGGATGGCGATGATCTTGTCGAAATTCCCTTGTTCATCGACTGGAAAGCTTTGGAGGAGTTCTAAGGCCGGACCTCTTAAGTTAAAGTAGACGTAGATTTTTCTTGGATATCCCATCCATTAGCTATAGCCACGGCTTTCAAATTGCCGTTTATACATGGGTCAAGATGAACTGCCATCAAATGTGGGTGGTTTACAAAAGGAACCTTTAGTACTCACAGTGTGCTGGTATTCCCTCTCTGTAAATCTTGTTGTAATTGTTTAATTTCGGTTTCCACTCTGTTTTGGATGGCACTGATTTTATCTTGTACTTCATTTTGTACTGTGTTTTTAATGAAACTGATTTCAAATTTCACCTGGCTCTGGATGGAATCGATATCATCTACTTACAAGAGTCTCCACATTACTTTTTAGGATCATTATATCGTCGTTTATTTCTTTTATGTCTGATTCCACTATTTGCATTCTTTCATTAACTGTTTCATTAACTTGCGATACTATTTGCATTAATTGTTCAAATTACAGTTGTCTTTTTTCATCAGTTTGGCCTTGTTTTTCTTCAAATACTTAAAAATCATTTTCTCGTTTTAATTCAATTTGTTCTCGTTTTTCTTCAAATGTTGAGAATAATCCTTCAATTAAATTTTGTTGTTCACTTTTCATTGTGGAAACAAGATTTTGTTGCTTTTCATCTATATTAGTTACAAGGTTCTCTAATTCAATTTTAAGTTTTTCATCAAAAGATTTCACTAACCTTTGCTGGATTTCTTCTTGATATTGTTTCTCCTTCTTCTCACGCTTTTTCCAGGATCTGAGCTATTTTTTCGTATAGTCCATCCGTAACCTGATTTGAATATTTTGTTGGTAGTCTCGTCCATTTTTTCTTTTTCTATACTTCGGGTTTCCATAAATCAGATTGCAATTTTAACTTCACTTAATCGTTCACTTCTGATCACCAAATTGTTATAAACTCCGTGGGTTCAATTAACTAATTAAACAAATAACTAATATTCACTTTCTAGAACTTTTATTCACACGTAAACATCAAATATTCTCAACAGCTGATTCTAATACAATAACATCGAGATCATAACAATAGGTAAGCTCTAATAACTAACTACTGAAATTAATATCGCTTTATATAGCGTACGCCGATTTTTCTTGTTCTAAATTTGTTCGCACAGTGTCCAGATTGATAGTTCTTGCTCATTTTGAAGACTCTAGAAATTGATGTTTTTATGTTCTTTGGGATAAATACTGTTTTTACGTTGCTTTCGCCAGGGAAGCAAAGGATATATTTTATTACAACATTAGTGAATATTATGAAAAAGAAAGTTGTAAAATTTAGTAATATTTTTGGGTTTAACAAGTTGTACCTTGTAGAATTCTTTTGTTGAATTACCAAACGGAATCCTGGAAGTTACAAGTTCAGTATGTCAAATAACGACAAATTATGTCTTGTTATGGAATTAAATATCAATACCAACAGAAGGAATATCAAAGAGGTTGGCCAAGACAAGTTATGTCTCTATTGTGAATTGGTATTTATTATGAAACACAACTTAAAACTACCAATATTTTGTAACCTGTATCATGTATATTTCTACTAACAGTAGGAGTATTTTTCAAATATCTTGATTAAATACTTGATCTGTGACATGTGACAATTATTAACCAAAGACCGAAATTTGAAATACTGTTTTCCTGAAAATTCATCCACATCTCTGTTCAGATTACTTATATAATAATATAAAGTTTCCACGAAGACATACAGCTCGATATAATATGTTTCACGTGAATTTTTAGGTCATGGAGTATATAAACTGAAATAATATCTTGAGTAAATATGCAATATTAGTATTATTTACTGCAATTTTAAAGAAATGCTAAATTCAAAATCTAGCTCTAACAATTTCCCATTTTCTTAGTCGAGCCAGATAAGCGATTTCAGTGTGCTGAAGTCTGATTTTCAGCGAGGCACAATAGGTCTGCGGTAATTTTAATACAGAATGAGACATTCCAGTTCCTGGGTATTTCGCGAAATATAAACGCGCAACGTAAGCACAAAAAGGGTTTTTATGATAGTTGTAACTTTATTACGACAACAGAAGTGGTGATATTTGTTTCGAGTTTCCAATTTTTCATCATGAGATGAACTTGTTTAGAAGGTGCATTTGTTTACTACGTTTGCGGATTTTATGGATCGTGAACATTTATAACTCTTGGACCAACATATATTCCTACATTTAAAGCTTCAATAAATTTATTATTATTATATTTCTTGAAGCTAGTACATAACATTTAATTATATATATATTGTTATGAAATAAATTTAGAGTGTAATAATGTAGGATCAAACAATTAAAATTTAACTTCAAATATGAAATTTAGGGAATCTGAAATAGCAAAGACGAACATGTTTGTTGACAAGGGAAACACGTAATTGTGATAATGAATATGAATAAATTTAGTCGAAAAAACCTAAAAATCATAAATGTTGTGGAAAAATAGAAAGCATACTTACAATTGAGTGCTAAATTCCAAGACAAGGTTCAATTTTTGACAGTCAGGACCACCAAGCAATTTCTTTTAACATTGGATATTCATATGAAATTAACACTGCCTAAAAATACAAAAAACATATTAGAATAAAAATTAGTCATGAATAAAAGCTAGTATGGTGGAACAGTAAAAAATATCTAAATTTGAAATAAATATATCATGTCAAAAAGTCAAGGTACAAAATAGAAAATAAATAACATTAATAGTGTAAAAATTATATGAAATTTAGAAAGTAGACAATAGAATGAATAAGTATATAGAGTTATAGCTAGATTGATAAAGAATAAGGGGGTAGAAGATTCAAAACATTGAGTCAAATGTAAAACGGTTATCGAACATAAAAATTGTAACAATAATGTAGCAACGGGTTAGGAAATAAGTTGGAAAATACGTGCAGAGTGTTAAACAGTAAAATGTAATCAAAAGTAGGTCAAGAAAAGTTTAATAAACTTAATTTTTGGGAAAATAGAAAAAAGTTTAAATGTAAAAATTTTAGTAAAATGTATTAACCAAATAGAAAGTTTTCAAAACTATAAAATAGTATCAGAAGATGAAGAAATGCTAAAACAGTATATTTCAAAAGACAATCACAAGGGAAATCATTTTAAAAAGAAATAAAGTTAAGAAAGTAGATAACGTAACCTAGACATTTCAAATGCAAATAATGAGACAAAAAATTAAATGTGAGATAAGTTTAATATAGCAATAAAACCAGTTTTTCCTCTAGATTTTAATGATATACAACACAAGAAATAGCTAGCAATTGTTTCAATTTTCTTATAAATTACCTGTCAAGGATGTGACAAGAGCCCAGCCTTTTTCTATCTACGCAGCAGCGCACATGGACCAATTGTTGTTAAATAAATCAAGTGAACAGTGAAATTAAACAAAAGTGAAATAACTTGTTGGCAACAGCCGCCATGTTAAATTAAAGCGAAAGTGGCAACTGACAATTAAACACGAATTTCAACGAGGCGAACCAACAATCCAGTGACATCCAAAGGTATTATACAAGGGGTATTCGAAATGAACTAAAAATTGAGTCAAGTAAATATTTAAAAGTTCATATAAAATTTATGAGTCAAAAAGATGAAGCAGAGATTAACTAACAATGATAAACAATAAAAAGCAGCAGACATGAAATATGACACATTAATGATCTTAAAAACTATAGGAGCCGAGAAAGTATTAGAACACGCCCAGAAGATAAGAGTACAGCCGGACGCTAAAACAAAGTGAAATATGGTATTTATACAAAAACTGAAATTTAATAAAACTGATGAGTCCTGTATTTAATTTTGAAATCTGTATATATGATTATTGTTTGATGATGTTTTTTTATTGATATTTTCTGATTTTAGTAGTAAGTTTTATAAATACTAACATAAATGATATGGGTAATTATTTTGGAAAACTACACATTTCTGAAAACTTTTGAATTGATAAAAATAATAATGATTTACAGAACCAATATAGATCAAGAGAATATAGTAAAATTGATAAATAATTCAGTAGTTGTTATATAAAGTTTGATTTGTTTGATTGTTTAATAATTCCTATAATTTATTGTTAATGGTTTCAATTTAATTTAATATAAAATAGTATTCAAACTTTAGAAGTTTTATTTAAAGTAGATTAATAAAAAAAAATAAGATGAATAAGAAATAAAATAGAAATCAAAACAATATAAAACAAAAGTTTAATATAAATGAAAATAACAACAAAGCACTAAAATATCAAAAACAATTTATTCAAATGGGACAATTACAAATATAATAATTTCATTATTTCCCTATTTTAAACCATTAACAATTGGCTAGCCCAAGAGACAAAAGTTAAAAAAAATAAAGTTAAAATTAATTATAAATTCAAACCATCATTTTAAATCAAAATAATATATATTGTAACGAAATTTCCCTAAGCCGGCCCTGGTTTCATTCCAGTACGACATCGATCGCTTTTAGGACAAAAAAAAGATCTCGAAATGGCTCGGCAGCTGAAGATTGTACGAGAGTTATGTAGAATTGTTATTGTGCTATTCGAATCAGCTGTTGTATATATTTGATGTAAATAAACGTTCTAGAAAGTGGTAGTGGATATTAGTTTTTAAATTTTAATTGAACCCACGAAATTTATACCAAATTTGGTGATCCGAAGTTCAGGATTAAGTGCAGTTAAAATCGTAATTTGATTTATGGAAACCCGTAGCATGGAATAAAAAGGGCCAAAACCACCAAAAAAATAGTCAAGCAGGTTACGGAGGGACTAGACGAAAAAATTACCCAGATTCTGGAAAAACGTGACAAGAAGGAGAAACACCATCAAAAAGAAATTCAACAAAGGTTAGTAAAATCTTTTGATGAAAAACATAAAATGGAATTACAAAATCTTGTCACTACGATGAAAAGTGAACAATACAATTTAATTGAAAATTATTCTCGAAATTTGACCAACAACAAGACCAAATTGAATTAAAACGACACGAAACTGAAGAAAAAAGACAACTGCAATTTGAACAATTAATGCAAATAGTCGGACAAGTTAATGAAACAGTTAATGAAAGAATGCAAATAGTAAATGAGTCAGATATAAAAGAGATAAATGATGACATTAAAACTATAAAAAAAAAACCGTGGACACTCTTGAAACCAAAGTAGATGACCTCGATTCCATCCAAAGTCAGGTAAAATTTGAAATCAGTTCAATTCAAAACACAGTTCAAGACCAAAACAGTTCCATTAAAAGTACAAAGTACAAAGTGAGGTACAAGATAAAATCAGTGCCATCCAAGACAAGGTAGAAACAAAAATTTTAAAAATGCAACAGGACTTACAGCGAGGAAAATACCAGCACACCGTGAGTACCAAAGGTTCCTTTAGTAAACCACCCACATTTGATGGCAGTTCATCTTAGCCCATGTATAAACGGCAATTTGAAGCCGTGGCTACAGCTAATGGAGGGGATAACCAAGAAAAATCTACGTCTCTTGTAATTTCCTTTAGAGGTCCGGCCTTAGAACTCCTCCAAAGCATTCCAGTAAATGAACAACACAATTTTGACAAGATCATCGCTATCCTGGTCAATAGATATGACAGTCAATCCCTGAGCCAGTTATACCAAGTCCAACTCAGTGGGAAAACGCAAAAATCCGGTGAAAGCCTCCAAGAATTCGAAACAGAGATTAGACGGTTAGTACACTTGTCCTACCCAGACCTGCCAGAGGAAACCAAAGATCAGTTGACCACACAGAGGTTCATAAACAGAATCAGAGATGTGGAAGTACGAAGAAATTTACGACTGAGTGGCGTCAAGAAAAGTAATTAAGCTTTACTTCGGGCCTTGGAAGTAGAGACATTCATGAAATGTCCAAACCGAGGGTGGGAGCAGTTTCCTTCAACCAGGAAGATCCAGAGTCACCATTTCAAGGGCTGTTGGCTGGTATGAAAAACTACTGGTACAGTCACAAAGAACTAGCGCAAGGGGGCATGTTACCGATGTGGACGGACAGGACATTTCCAACGCGACTGCAGAGTGAGGCTACCTGAACGATCACCAACCAGAATTAGCCAAAACAAGACCCTCACCAACCAGGGAAACTCCAATCAGTCAGCATAAGGGGGCGAATGCTGACTAACCCTCCACCAGCCCCAAGGACAGTATCCATCCGGAGATTTTGCCGGGATAGCAGCAGCCTAGTCATCAGGGGCACCATCAATGGCCGAGCAATTATCATCACCATCGACACCGGCGCCGCGGTGTCCATTGCCAAGTCCAGCTCAGAACAGTCACCGGCGAGTCCATGTCAATACAGGGTGGGGCAGATGTCGTGCTATAGTTAGGGGACAACATGATCCGGCATAGGTTCCTGGTAGCGAATATTGAGGACGATTTTAAACTAGGTATGGACCTAATAAGCCAGCATGGATGTATGTTCGACCCGAGATATGATGTTCTTAGGTTCCTAAATGAGGAATTTGTATTGACACGGCCCGTTAGCAGCTCATCGACCTCCATAAAAATTGTAGCAAAATCTCCCGGTTGAACGGAACAGATTATTCATGGGCAGCTAGACAGCAATCCTGGGAGCTGCGTTGGAATGGTGAAGCCCCTACACTCAGCTCATGACTACTTAGTTGGATGGGCTATAGTTAAAACCGAACGAGATATACCAATTAGAGTCCTGAATTTGTCCACCAACGACAGAATTGCCAATGGTCATTTGCTGACCATTTGACACCAGAGGAAAAGAAGAAAGCCAAGCAATTTAGCACAAAGCACTGGCAAATTTTTAAAAGTGAAGATGGAACCACCGATCGCACCAACATCATCCAGCACCGAATAGATACCGGGAAGGCTCAACCCATCAGAATACCAGTCGGGGAAAACATCGAGTCCATGTTACAAAATGGAGTTATTGAGCCATCCATCAGCCCATGGTCCGCTCCCGTCGTGCTGGTTAAAAAGAACGATGGAACCACCCGAATTTGCGTGGATTACAGAAAGCTGAATGACGTCACCAAGAAAGACAGCTATCCACTACCCCGAATTGATGACACTCTGGCAGGCTCCCGTTGGTTCTTCACACTTGACCTAAAGAGTGGATATTGGCAGGTTGGTCTACACGAAAACGACAGAGAGAAGACAGCGTTCCCCACTAGTAAAGGGCTGTTTCAGTTCACGGTCGTGCCTTTTGGGTTATGTAATGCTCCCGCAACATTCGAGAGGCTAATGGAGTATGTCCTGAGCAGGTTAACATGGAGGACGTGCTTAGTATACCTCGAACGACATTCTAGTCATTGGTCAGACATTCGACGACCATCTGAAGAACCTGGGCGAAATATTCTCCAGAATTAATAACGCCAACCTGAGACTAAACCCGAAGAAGTGTTATTTGTTCCAAAAAGAAGTAGAGTTTTTGGGCCACGTCGTTTCCGAGGCAGGAATCCGCACCAACGAAGACAAGATAAAAGCCATCCGTGATTGGCCAGTCCCAAGAGACAAGCATCAGCTTCAAAGCTTCTTGGGCCTCTGTTCGTACTACAGGCGATTTGTTGAGGGATTTGCCACCATTGCCGCGCCTCCAAATCGGCAGACCACTGAGAAAGAGACCTTCCGTTGGAATCATGATTGCGAAACATCATTCAGACGACTGAAGGCAGCACTATTTTTCAGCCAAGTTCTAGCCTTTCCTACACAGTCCGGCAAGTTCATTTTAGACACCGACGCCAGCAACACAGTTTTGGGGGCCGTTCTATCCCAGGTGCAAGATTTAGATTTAGATTTCTTTATTTGACTACGGTACATATTAAACAATGATGGTGAAGAGAGAGTGATCAAGTACTACAGCAGTGGATTTTCGAAACCAGAAAGAAATTATTGCGTCACCAGATAAGAGCTTCTTGCAATAATAAGGGCGGTAGGCCATTTCCACAAATACCTCTATGGTACTCATTTCTTAATCCGAACAGATCATGTTGTCGTCAAATGGCTGCTGGACATGAAGACACCGGAAGGACAACTGACCATGTGGATGGAAAAATTACAGCAATACGATTTTAAGGTGGAACACCGTGCCGGCCGTTTGCACAATAATGCCGATGCCCTATCCAGAAGACCCTGTAAAGCAGAATGTGGACATTGTCTGAAGACGGAACAGCGAGAGGGTATCTCCATCAGACACATCCGAGTGCAGGCCAATGAAGACTGGACAACGGAACAGTGCATCCAGGACCAAAAGGCTGATCCAGACATCGAACCAATCTTGTCACTCAAAACAAGAGGGGCACCCAGGCCACGATGGGACAAGGTATCTACATACTCGGGCGTGCTCTACCAAGGGTAGAATACAGCAGTACAATGTGGGCGTCCCATTTGAGAGAATTGATATCGATGTAGGCGGTCCGTTTCCCGAATCTGAGAGGGGGAACAAATACATTCTGGTCGCAATGGATTACTTCAGCAAATGGCCTGAGGCATATGCGATACCCAACCAAGAGGCAACCACGATAGCGACGGTGCTAGTAGAACAACTATTCAGGAGGTTTAGCGTCCCGATAAAACTACACTCAGACCAGGGGCGTAACTTCGAATCGAATGTATTCCAGAAGGTCTGCACGATGTTGGGGATCAGAAAACGAGAACAACAACATTGCACCCACAGTCAGACGGAATGGTGGAAAGATTCAACAGGACCTCGGAACAACACCTATCCAAGGTCGTCAGCAATAACCAGCGTGATTGGGATGAACATATTCCCCTATTCCTGACTACAGTCAGGGTCCTATTCGGAAAAGAGCTGCGATTACCCTGCGATTAGGCTTTTGGCTCCCCCAACGAATCCTTCTAAGACATCAACGATTATGCCGACCAGCTCCGATATAAGACCTCAAGACGCGATACGACCTCAAGGTCAATTCATTCGGGTTCCAAGAGAGGGACATAGTCTGGCTGTACAACCCCCAACGGAGTAAGGGTAAATCCCCAAAGCTTACACCCGTCTGGGATAGTCCATACGAGGTGGTGAAGAGGCTTAATGACGTCGTCTACTGGATCCGTCGAAACCGCAGGGTTAAGTTGAAGGTGGTCCATTTAGATAGACTCGCTCCCTACCATGGAGAAAATGTTTCTGACCGGGGACGACCAGAATTAAAAGGGGGGTGTAACGAAATTTCCCTAAGCCGGCCCTGGTTTCATTCCAATACCACATCGATCGCTTTTAGGACAAAAAAAAAAGATCTCGAAATGGCTCGGCAGCGCAGAATTGATAATGGCTTGTACGAGAGTTTTCGATGTTGGTTTTAAAAGGAGTGACCCCTAATCGCAGCAGTTAGTTAGTGCAGCGAAGAGCTTACGTATAATTGTTATTGTGATATTCGAATCAGCTATTGTATATATTTGATGTAAATAAGAGTTCTAGATAGTGGTAGTGAATATTAATTTTTAAATTTTAATTGAACACACGAAATTTATACCAATATATAATGGTTGATCTCGGAACTTTTGACATCAACCAGAAAACGAGGGACGCTCTTAAAATGAAAATCCTAAAATTATTATAGAAACTCGCTAACTGAATGTGAAACAAAAATTTAAAAAAAAAACATCAGGTGCTATAAAAGATAATTTAAAACTTGAACAGAAAAACAGCAGTAACACTAAAATTCAAATAAAATTATAAGTAACCCCAAAGATATTGCAAACTAATAATACTAACAATTCTAATCTTGGATCGTCCCTAAGTAAAAAAGAAACATCCACTCTATTTTTCAACAACCAACTCAAATTGTGGAGATATAGGACCTAATAAATAAACTTAAAAAATGAATATTCAACTTGTTAAAAATAAAATATAGCAACCCCTTGTTCTATTGACAGTTCTTATAAAATTATTTAAATAGATTTTTGCAATGTATACGAAGGAGTGCTAGAGAAAGACTATGATTTCTATATGATGGAAGACCAATCATCACAGTGCTCCAATTCTTCATCACCTCAATAATTAATTTTCTGACAGGTTAAGACAGACGGGGTCGATTAGATGACAACCCAAGTCAAAACACTTAAATAAAATGGGCAATGTGAAAGACAAGATTTGCAGAATTCATCCACTAACCAAAGAAGATATGGAAAAATGGATCAAAGGTATTTTTAGAAATATAGAGGTGAACAAATTAAGATATCTACATCGTTTGTTTGAAAATCGTCTGCAGGTTTGTCTGCCTGTAGTAGTGTAATTTTGAAAATGTTGCTTTGTGAGTTTTCTTGCTAAGTTCTAAATATTATTTGTAGAAACAAGTAAGTGCTCATTAATTATTAAAATATTGATGATTATTTCACCCTTGACTTTTACATACTGCAAAAGATCAAAATTGAGTTTTATCTCTAACATGATAAAAATAACTCTAGAAAAATATTGCATTTAGCTGTAGGGAAAGCTTAGCAAAGTTTGGAAAACGTATTAAAAGAATATAGCGGCACCATAACATGCACGGTGTTCCATTTCAAATAATCCAGAAAATTGTTTCTTTACTTGCTTCCTTACTCTTTATAGCCAACAATGACTATATCAATAAACAGGCCTTCAAAGTTACTGTAAATTTAAAATAAGAATGCCTACAACGTTGAAATTAGTCAGTATAATACAGCTCTATGCTACATCAGGTTAATGGGAAAACGAGTAGAATGTTATAGGGCCAGAACGCATAGGGTGTCTCATTTAAAAAATATAACTTTGATTCACTGTGTGTATTAACGAACTACCCTCATCGACCTTATAATACTACATATGGACGAAATGTAGAGAGAAATGCGGCGGTGAGGACTTGAGGAAAGACAGCAGCTAACGACCGGCAAAAGATTTGTGAGCCGCGAATTAATACTTTATGTTAACTAGTATTTTCGTTTATCAAAATAAATTTGTATATTAGGTATTTGGCTCGGGTAATTATGTTTAAAAGACTTCGTTAAAATGGTTTCATAAGTAAGTTTTTTAATGTTAGGTTAAGTTAATAATATAAAATTTGATACTAGAATAGTGTGATTTTAATAAAAAGTTTGTTATTTATCGATTTCTTAATGATAAAGAATTAAGGGAAAAGAAGGTAAACTTTGCAGCTTCACTTTCCATAAGAGTTTGTAATAAAAATCAGTAATTAATAATTCCTAATGCCAAAGCCTAGTTTTGTTTTTAACCGACATTCAAAAAGAAGAAGGTTATCAATTCATCGGAATCTTTTTTAATGTATGCTCAGAGATTATTCAAAAAACAGTAATTAAGGCACTACACTTTAAATGAACCTTGAAATTGAATTCCAGTTTGATTCCGTATATTTTTTTCTATAACATAAATCATTGTTTTTTTGAAAATCGGAAAAATATATGCAATTAATTTATATTTGAAACAGAACCGACCTCAGCTGACTTAAAATATAAACCGTTTAGAAACCGTGTGCAATCAATCACTATTTTCAGACATGTCTTCTTTTTTATCTGATAACAAAATTCACCGTTTTGAGCCACACTTTATGACTATAATTTTACTCTACCATTTATTTCAACCACCCGGTATATGCAACTGCTTCCAAAAAAATTTTGTACCCATGTCTATAATTATACTCCATCCTAAGTTCTATAATTCACATATCCTAACTACTTATGCTTATGTAACAAATTTTTGATACACCCTGAATAACAATAATTTTACCTTTAGTTCAAACACCTTGTATAAGCAACTACTTATGTTCCAAACTATATAACTTTTTTAAACCGCCCTGTATAACTGTAATTCTACTTTAACTTATATTTCAACCATCCTGTATATTCAACTACTTCTGACAATTTTTAAAGCCTTTTGTATAACTGTAATTATTTTCCATCCTATAACGCAAATATCCGCTCTGTATAACTGTAGTTTTTCTCCACTCGTATTTCAACCACCTTGTATAGGCAACTACTTATGTGCCACTCAATACAACACCCTGTATAACTAATTCATTTCCAACTTACATTTCAACCATCCTATGTATACAACGGCTTATGTATTACCTAATATCACATGCACGCACGCACACACCTACAACCACATACCATTTAGAGTTCGCCGACATTTCACGCGACTATAACTTTGTCTCTAACAGAAACTGACTTTCAAATGCATGAAATTGAAAACCATTAAAAACACCCTGTCGATATTCTTTCAGGGCATATCATAACATTTAAACTAAATATGGAATGTCTTCGATGCACATTCCATAGAGAATATCCAAAATAAATGTATGAATTAGATGTTGCGGTTTTAGTTCAATGCTGGTTCAATGCAAGTATATAATTGACGAAGGACCTTTAGCGGAACAATCAATAAACACGTAAAGTAATTCACCAAATAAAAGTTAATCAATGACCTTTTACGTCGAAGCTCTGCAAAGGGTGTTTTCTTGGTTCTTCTTTCTTCAGAGGCTAGCCCCATGTAAACAGGAACAGTTTCTTAGAGCTTCATCTGGACAACACGTTACACAAAAAATAGCGACGTAGTGTTCATTGATTGAGCATACAAAAAATGCGGGTTTAACAACAAATGATGCGCTTTTGTAAACACAAAAGAAACAAACTGAAAGCGGTTTAGCGGTCGTTACAAACGGAGCTACTAACTCGCGACTCGTAACGCAAAAAAAACAACAATAAGCGGCGTCTCTTCAGACGGAATCAAAAAATGTCCGAACAGTTCGGAGCACAAACACGAAAACTTCCCAAGCGTCCTAATAGCTCGGGATGCGAACCACGAATCACAATACTGTCTATATTTTACACGCAAAAAACGTTTACAGTTAGCATTAGCGCGACGGAATGTTTTAGAAAAGGTGCAGAAGTTTAAAAATCAATGAAGTAATTCAATCAAATTGAAAACAATACACTAAACAAATTGCAGGAACGCACCATTCCGCCAGCCTTGAATTACTTATTTCAAAACTAAGGATCCACTGGCAGTGGACAAATCTTTACAAGAGGTCGCTTCAAAGTACCACTTGCAGTTCTAACTGTAGCAACGCGTACAACACCATCACCTCCAGGATGTACGTCAATAATGCGCCCTAATGGCCAATTCAAAGGAGGGGAAGTATCTTGCTTCAAAATAACAAGAGTACCTGGCTTAACAACCTCTGAAGGATCAGACCATTTGCTCCGTTGATGAAGAGTATGTAAATATTCTTGCGACCAACGTTTCCAGAATGCCTGATGCAAACGACTCAGTAACTGCCATCTGTTGAGACGATTAGATGGGACAGATAAGAAATCAGATTCAGGAGGTGCTGTTAAAGGTTCCATGGTAAGAAACATTCCAGGACTCAAGGCGGTAAGATCCGATGGATCGTTGCTACAAGGGGTTATAGGTCGCGAGTTTAAAACTGCTTCGACCTGTGCAAATACAGTAGAAAGTTCTTCGTAGGTTAAGATTTGATCTCCAACGACACGTCTTAAGTGAGCTTTAACGGATTTAATTCCGCTCTCCCATAGTCCTCCAAAGTGAGGAGCCGAAGGGGGATTGAAAAGCCAAGAAATGGTTTCTCGTGCAGCAGTAGCTCTAAAAGCTTTCAAGATCTGCTTGTGAGCACACACAAAATTAGTACCACAATCACTATATATATGGCTACATCGACCACGACGTGCAATGAATCGTCGTAAAGCTGCCAAGAATGCATCAGCAGACAAATCTGATACGAGTTCTAGATGAACAGCTTTCGTTGCAAAGCACTTAAACAGGCACAGATAGGCCATTAAAGTTTTCGACCCTCTAGTTTTAGCCATGGTTATAGTGAAGGGACCAGCAAAATCTACTCCAACATGAGAAAAGGGTTTCAATTGTGAAACGCGGGAAATGGGCAAATTTCCCATGAAGGGTTGGTAAGCAGAAGGATTAAGCTTCCAACAAGAAACACATTTAGAAATGACACTACGAATTACTTTCTTTGCAGATAGAATCCAAAATCGTTGCTGCAAAAGAAATTGAACGGTTTGGATTCCTGCGTGAAGATTGGTGACATGACAATCTTCGAAAATTAGATTAGTCAAACGACTTTTGCTTGGTAGCAGTGCGGGAAATTTAGTATCAAACGGCAGTGGAGCATTAGCCAATCTACTACCAACTCTAAGAGTTCCCTGTTCATCAAGAAACGGCGAAAGTTTACGAAGCGATTTGGGCAAAAGTTTTCGTTCTCGAATAAGGGAAATCTCTTTAGAAAAATATTGATCTTGAACATAGCGAACAATGCGAAGCTGAGCCTGATATAACTCAACGGCCAAAAATGATCCAGAGCCCGTACGGTCTGGATTGCGGGCGTTATCAACAAAGCGACAAATATGAGCTATAATGCGGGTAATGCGATTAATAGAAGAATGTTCTTCTAACAAAGTACCAAATAAATTTGGTGAAGCGGTGACTTGAAGCGCCACTATACGGGCTTCAGTCATAACTAGCGGTGACATGCTTGTCTGAGCAAGCATGTGGCAAACAAGCGGTAATCAACAATTGTGGGCCTTTCCACCAAAGTGTATTGCCTAACAACTCTGATGGCAAAGTGCCGCGGGAACCCAAGTCAGCGGGGTTATCACAAGATTGGATGTAAAACCAATGCGAAGAAGGAAATTTTTCCTGAATGTAAGCAACTCGATTACTGACAAATGTCTTCCAACGGTGCGGGGAAGAACTAAGCCATGAAAGGACTACCGTGGAATCTGACCAGCAACGAATCACCTTGAACCACAAACGACTATTGAATTGCTCATAAACATAATGAGCCAACTTAGCGGTAAGAACTGAAGCACACAGTTCCAATCTGGGAAGTGACAAAGTTTTCAAAGGGGCAACTTTCGATTTAGACAACACAAAAAAACTTTGACGAAATCCAGATGCGGTTTCGAACACAAAATAAACAATACCGGCATAACCTTTCTCAGAAGCATCACCAAATGTGTGAAGTTCACAACTAGAAAAGTTTTCTATAGCAAGCAGGCGAGGCAAAACTAAATTGTGCAAGGTCAACAAAATAGCGATAATGTCTTGCTGCAACTTGGGACCGATAAACAAACAATCATTCAAAGATAACCGATGAGGTATCTTCTTAGCGGATGCATTAAACACCACACGAAGCCTGGTTGTGCCACCATCAGGCTTCAAAACACAATGATGCGGTATGTAGTAACAATCAGAAGAAGTAGATGATAGATCTGGAACCATCTCCATATTATCCAGCTCCAAATACTCTTTAAAAAACTCACAATAGTGTTTGTAGAGATCTGGTTGCTGTAGAAGACGTCTTTCTAAAGAGTAGAAACGTTGTACGGCGGGATTATACATTCCATCAAAAGCTGGAAGTGTATTTCGAAAAGGAATGGGCACAACGAATCTACCTGAATCCAATCTCCTGCATCCCTCGGAAAATATCATCAGGGGACTGAACCAGTGCGGTAGGAACATCTTCAATTGTCCAGAACCTTTGGAGTGAATCATCTAATGATACTACATTTTCAATTTGACAAAAAAGCGAAGTTGGGTTTATGACTGACTGAGAGTGAGAGTTAACAGAACTCGAAGACACTTTACCCATAAGGATGTAACCAAACACAGTGTTAATAGCATCAGGAACACCTTCCTTTCCCAGAAGACGTCCATCCAACAAAATTTGAGAAAATATATCGGCACCTAACAAAAGGTCAATAGCGCCTGGACTATTGAAACCAGGATCAGCAAGTTTCAAATTGGTTAGATATGTCATATTAGCCATGTTAATGGGCGCAACAGGCATATCATTGCAAATGCGGGGTAAAACAATAGTCTCAACAACAAAATTGCACTCACGCTTTACTATAGAGCGAAGAGAAAAGGTAAGAGAGCCCTCAGCAGAGGGACTCTGCATAGAACCTAGCCCGTTGACTTGAATCGAAGCGGGCATAGGTCGGAAGCCAAGGCGTTTCACAGCCTTGCTCGCAATGAATGATGTCATGCTACCAGAATCTAGCAGACATCGCAAAGTTTGATAAGAACCGTGCTTATCTAATACCTCAACTAAAGCGGTAGATAACAACACATTTGAATTGTATGACAAAAGTGAACTATGACAAGAAGTCTGCGGTAGAGAAGTTTCGGGACTTTCAACAGTATCAATGGCACTGGATCCACCAGATGTGGAAGCCAGGTTTGCGGGGGGAGCTTTAGATTCAGACCCAATACCTGAATCAGCACGATTTACAAAATGAAGCAATGTGTGATGACGTTGTTTGCAGTTGCGGCAAGTGGATAAAGATTTACAGCGACTCGACTGATGAGAATCGCCTAAGCAATTAAAACAAAGTCTAAAATCTTTAACAAACTTAAACCGCGCGGATACTGATTTGTTCAAGAATTCAGAACATTTGTAAATCGCATGATCGGATTTACAAACAATTTCTATTCTTAGTGACAAACAAAGATGTAGTGAAACGGGAAGAATGTTGCTTTGAATTCAATGGTAACTTTTTGTCAACACTTTGCTTTGCCTTGCGGGATAATTCAATATGTTCAAAGGCATCACAATGCTTCGACAAAAAATCAACAACTTCCGAACGGATCGGAAAGTCATCTTGAGCGGTCACAGTACCATGGTAAAGTTCAAATTTGGCGGCTAAATTCTTTGAAACTCGTTTCAACATCATCTGATACAAAAATTGATTTACTGGTAAACCCAAATTTTCAGTGCTTCCAAATTATCACTGAAGTTATCCAATAACTTCCGAACCTTGAAGGGCTATCTGAAGTTTTTTGTTCTAAAGCTGACCAATGAGACTCCGCGATTTTCGCTTGAATTTTTTCAAAAGTGTTTCATAAGCACTCACGTAATTGTTTTGTGTTAGTTTAAAATTCTTAATAGCCTCAAAAGCAGGCCCTTTTAAAGCTAACTGCAAATATTTGAACGCATAGTATGAGTTTTTCATTATTGTGAATTAATGAATCAAACAAATCAATAAAAGTACCAAATTCCAATATGTCTCCAAAATGAAGGCAATTCAATTCGCGGTAAAAATAGACCTAATTGAATATAACAATTTTTCAAATTTATTGCGAATGTCATAAAGTCAAACTCATCGTTTGCATCTGAAATTAATAACAATCGAATTGTGCTGTTTAAAAAATTCTAAATGAATTGAATCAACCATATCAATCATGCTAAAGAACAATTCAACGTCGTCACCTTTAAGGCTTTCTCGGCAGCAAAATAAATATCAATGTTTTAAACTCCGATTGTCGATGATTTTTAAATTTACGTAAATTGCGGTTTTTGACAAACAATAAATTAAAATCACTGTAACGCCACTGAAAAATCTATCACGATCCAAAATACTATAAAAATGTACAATACTTTTCGAAAATATCTTGTCAAATAAATTCAAAACAATTTAGCAAATAACCAAAACAAACAAAACGAGCTTTGTAAGTTTTTAAGGCGGCAAAAAAAATTGCTTTTAGGAAACCGAACTAACAAATCTCAATGTTATACAACGAAAAATTGTTTTTTTTTTATAAACTTTGCACGGGAGTTGGACCAAATTATGTAATTTATTCGATAATCTTTGCACTAAATTAACTCAAATTGCATCCGGCTCGTGGACCAAATTATTTATGTCTTCCACATTATAGAGAATATCCAAAATATATGAATTAGATGTTGCGGTTTTAGTTCAATGCAATGCAAGTATATAATCGAAGGACCTTTAGCGGAACAATCAACAAACACGTAAAGTAATTCACCAAATAAAAGTTAGTCACTGACCTTTTACGTCGAAGCTCTGCAAAGGGTGTTTTCTTGGTTCTTCTTTCTTCAGAGGCTAAACTAGAGCTTCATCTGGACATTACACAAAAAATAGCGACGTATGTTCACATACAAAAAATGCGGGTTTAACAACAAATGATGCAGGAGCTAAATACTCGTAAAAAAAAAAACAACAATAAGCGGCGTCTCTTCAGACGGAATCAAAAAAATGTCCGAACAGTTCGGAGCACAAACACGAAAACTTCCCAAGCGTAATAGCTCGGGAAAATCACAATACTGTCTATATTTTACACGTTTACAGTTAGCATTAACGCAGAAGTAAGGTATTCAATCAAATTGGCGGGAACGCACCAAAATATTTAGATAAAAATTTAACATTTACCATGATGTTTACAGTTATATATTTTTCCGATTTTCAGAAAAATAGGCGTTATCGATAAATGTATAATTGAAATATATCTTTGTATAATACAATTTATAATATTCAAATTGTGTGAGCCAGTTATGGCTGAAATCTAGTCCCTTAGATTTTCTAGGGTAAATCTCATGTTCACAAATAAGGGACCTGTAATAGTGCAAAATCATGGGTGGGTAAACTAAAATTATACACAGCAAATAAAAAATTGTTATAGAAAATTGTTAAATAAGCAGTAAGGATATTTGTGTTATAAGGCGGAGTATAATTCCAGTTATGGAGGGGGTTCAAAAAATGTTAGAAGTAGTTGCATATAGGATGATTGAAATAGAAAATGGAGCACAATTATAGTTATGCGGGGTGATTAAATATATATTATATAGTGTGGAATATAAGTAATTGCTTATACAAGCTGGTTCACAAGGTGGATGGGATTGACTTATACAGGGTGGTTTTAAAAAATCAGGGCGGTTGCAACTTCGTATGGAATTGAATTATAGTTGTACAGGATGGCTGAGAAAATAATAGACAAATAAATTCTATTGGGTGACAATTACATAGAAGCATATATATGGTGATTGCAATAGAGGGTGAATACAAATTAGAGAAAGGGAGATAAGAATACTCTAAAGAATCAATAGAATTGCAATTATTAAATCAGAAAAAAAATAGGAGATATGTCACAAAATAGTAATTAAGTGCACATGGTTTTTCAACTGTTTTTATTTTAAATCAGTTAGTCGGGTCTTTTTTAAGTATCAATTATTGCTTGAACTATTAACAATAAGTATATATGTTATGCATTAGTTTTTCAAAGAATATTTTTTAAATATTATTGGCCTGGAAAATCGAAAATTGTTCTGAATTTTTTTCTCGATTAAATCAACAGGAACTATATAAATTATACAGTGTATTAACTTTTTTATTTCACATAAAATCCAAATCAAATTTGATCATATTTTATATATCTTTATAACATGTTTGTATTTTTGTATTTAATGTAAGTACGAATTAGTATGTCTCATAATTCAAAAAGTAAAATTATTGCAATAAAAATAAATCCTTTCTGCAACCAAAAAACCGGCCCTTCTACATTTGAATAATTAAAATTTCAGTAAATAACATTGCAAATAATTTATTTTTGAATTTGAACTGGAGAACATACCAGGATATAACAAATATTATTCTATGTAAACTATATCCACGAATATATTTCTTAAAATACATATTACCTTCACGTATTAAAATATAATTATCTATATTTCCAAGTGAATTCATAAAATAAAAGAAATTATCTTGTTATAAAATATTATAAGACTACGTATTTTACATACGTATTTTAAATTTTATATTATCACACTCATAAACAGGATCGCTAAACAAAATCCAGAATATTTTGTCGGTCGTCACGTGACTGCCTTGTGCATTCTTATTAGATATTTTAAACCAGGTAAATCGCGTACTGTCACCGCTTCTTTTACGTATGTCTAGAATGAGCGGACCCCGTCCATACGTAGTATTATTAGGTCTATGACTATCCTGTACACTTTAAAACAATTTTAAATTATGGACCTGATAATCCTGTGTATTTTTCTAATATATTTTTATCTATTATAATAACTGTACAATTGCACTTTGACGCACTATTTTAGATTTCCAGCTATATACAGGGCTTCAAAGTTCCTAAAATTTATTATAAATATCCTTATAATATATTAACATAATTTTAGTTTAACCTCATAACCCTCTATACATTTTTCTTCTAATATTCTTTTACATCTTACAGTAAATGTACACTTGAACTTTGTCGAAATATTTGGCCACCAGGTATAACTTTTAAACAGAATTCGCATTAAATCCATGAATTTTACCCATGCACATGTCAAAAATTCTATAGGTATTCTTTCTGGTCCACTGGTTATATTATTTTATACAGTTTCCAGCTCACTGAAGTAAGTACCTTCCATTTCTCTAAAGATGTTCGCCGCATTCTGGCAGGTCTGGTTGATAATCCCGTATACTCATTAAAGGCAATGGTGTGCGTTGGTAACGATCCAATTTTACTTTGTAAGTTTCGTTCCAGTCCTATGAAGACCAAGGTCCTCTAAGGTGTGTGTTACTTACTTTCCCAATTTTGTTGCCCTGTTGTTCTTATACTTATACTTGACCTGTTCTTCCTTTTAATACTTCCTTCACTGCTGTGTTAATTCCATTTTTCATTTGAGATGAACTGCCCTATTTGAATTCTCTAGATCTATACTAGTTAAGTTTGCATCTACCTTTCTGTTACTTTCTTACACTATCAGTTTAGAAGCTTTCTGCATTACGTATAGAAATCTGTGCGTCTCTGTTTCCGCTTGTTATTTATGGCCTATCGATGTGTATTTAAAGTAAATTTTAGTTTCCTCTCTAGTACTTCCGTTATTATTTAATAGTTACATAGTAAGTTATGGAGTATATATTTAGTGTACTTTATTGCCAAGTGACTAAAAAAAACAATTTGTGGAAGAGGAAGCCATTTACAAGTGTCAGTTTATATATTTTACACACTTGGATTAGTCTTTGGCTATTATCATTCAGTAGGCCGTTGAAAAAACTTTCCCACAATCTCGTCATTTTCTTTTTTCTCTATTTTATTAATTCTAGCTGATCACCAACTGTAGCTCAGTTCATTCATAGTATTTTCGAATCTTGGATCTCTTTGATCATCAATAGTGATCATCCTCGAAATGTTAAATTTACGAGTAGGAATTCATTCTAGTATTGCTTTTTTTTATTTTGATACACTTTTGTCTTTACTGATTGGTACTTCTTTGCCTGCTATTTGAGTTTTGTGCATGTCACTGTAGATATTTATGTCCCTCATCGTCTATATTTTTAATTCCTGTGCGCTTTCTATTTATCTCATAATTAATTCTTGTAGGTATATCCAGTCTAATTCCAGTCATGATGGTAGTTATTTTATGTGACTAACCTTAAATATTCCATGTACCAAAATTCATAACCTTGCATCATATCTTACGTCGATGCAACCATTTTTTTGTGTGATGGATATACGTTTTCAGACATGATGCGCTGCAGATAGGGCAACAACGAAACCATAGTATGAGACTTACTAAAAACCATCTCACTATCTCCGATCCTCTGGTTGTCTCTTTGTTGCAGGTCAGCCAAAACGTTTCTTCATTCTACTTTAATTTCTATAGCATGCATCACACTAAACATATTTCGTCACTTACCCGCTTTTGATTTTCTATCAAACTCCCGTTTCTCTTTAAATGTTTGTAATTACTGCTACTCAAATCTCCCATTATGCCTATAAACATTCTATTTTCCTTGGCTTAAGACTAAAACCTTGTGCCAAATTACATTTTCTTATATGTTAATGGGAACCATACTCATTGTCTTAACCTTTAACCTGAAGTACTGGGCAATTTTGTCTTTCAGGTGTTCACCTTCTAGACAAGCTATCTTTCAAAACTTAGGGAGTCAGTCTTTCCATTTCTGTTATTTGTCTCCTCCGATCTCTCGACTGTTGAGTTGCTTTACATCACAGATCATACAAAGATGCTTTACATCTTCAGCTGCTCCGTTAACCGTACCGAGTCATGTGTAATGAATAATTAGTTTTTCTCCATCTTTACAAAACATTATTTGTATATAACTACTTAGCATTCTGTCTAAATTAAACAGGTATCTAATAGTAGTTTATTTCTCTTGTATCAGCTAATATAGACGATGATAAGCGGTGAACTCGTCCTATTATTAAAACGACAATCCGCTAACATGAAACTTACGGCCGACGCAAATATCATTCAACAGATATTCATGACGGTCTCATCAGAAAATATGGAACGGACAACATAACTAACAAGACAATAAACAATTCTATCAGTTTAATGCAAAGCGGGTGGCGAAATATCACAAAGCAGAGGACGGCGAACTCTAGTGATGTGCAGCAGCAATGAGTTAAATTACAAAATACAAAATAAACAGACCGTGCATCAGGAACAAGCAAACACAGATACTGTTTACGCATTTTAACTTTGTCATTTGAAATTCAATATTCAGCCAGCCAGAGTTAATGAAAATTACAAATATTTGAACTCCGACAATATGAATCGAAACCATGTGATAAATTGAAAAGAATACCGATTTGAATTAACTATCTTTGATATACAAGCATTTGAATTTCACAACCATATAAATCATTTTAAATATTTAGATGAAATCTATCTGCCTGTGCGGACATTCGCTGATGGCTAAATGAATTTGCCAATCGAAATCAACAGTTTTTGAGTTATATTTAACAATTGTCTCGCCTATGTTTAAAAATACATAAATACCTGGATATTATATGATTTTGAAGACAGAAGTAAAATGGAAAGAGTCCAGTGCTTACTGAAGAACACCTTTTCACTGCATTATGATCTCTTAATCCTACTAATAGAAGACTTGAATTATAAACAACCTTCACCCAGCTGTTTAATGGATAAAACTGATCTATTGATTAAATATTTATTAGTGCACTATCTGCGTTAAAAACTTTGAAAACATGGGAACCTAAAAAAATGTTTTATAAATTGTATTTATCTGTTTATAATAATATAGCTGATAATATTTAGAATTTTTTATAGGCCCAGTTCTAGATAAGAAATTTAATACAGTTTTAAAAGTGGCTAATGAAGGCAAGTCATAAATCATATTCCATACTGAAATAGAACAATATGTGTCTAGCAACAGGTACTAATACGGATACAAATATATAAGTTTAGAAATGTAAAAAATGCACATTTATAATTTTGCAAGTTTGTTGATCAATACTTTGTTTTCTCATTAAGAAATATATAACTTTAAACTCTTAAATTACAAAAAATATATCTGTCTGAAAGTGATACCAACTTTAGTGTTTTATCAGCCCACGTTTCAGATTTAACTAAATTGTGGAAATTCACTTCATTGAACAACTATCGAATTCATCACCTCTGCCCAGAAAAACTTCAGCACCAAAAGGTCTGATATGTTTCCCCAAGATTACACCATAATTTGTTATTTTTCCCAACAATTTCCCCACAAAATTTTCTAGCGCAAATTTACCTAAAAAATATTACTTTCTCCCAAAATGATGGAAAAAAACTCCCCAATCTGGCTACTCTGGCTTTACTTTGGTCTAAGACTAATTTATTTAAGAGCTGGGTGTAAATTACTAGTATCGGATGTTTCTAGTTGCCAACCAAATAGTTATGCCAGCAAAATATATATCTCACCGTTTGTATATTCTATAGATTGCATAATTTCGATGAATTTAAAACTTGTTCATTTAACTATAGAGTGCAATGTTAAAAAATTACATCTTCAAATTTTTAGTTAATCGTTGTCTGGGCAGCAATATTTTGCAAATCCACTAGCCATATATTTTTTTAACATACCAAATTTGATATAAAACACTTTTCATCCATTAAACAGATGGGTTAATGTTGTTTCCAGTGCGGATCGTCGACTACAGTAAAATATTTATACAAAAGTTTAAAGTATTCTGACTGATGATAACAACGGTGCGTGTTTATTATTTCATTTGGTCATACATTACATAACTTGAAAGGGATGTGCAAATTGAGTAAAAAATCATTTGATGGTAGTGAATAACAAAGAACTTCAATTGCAATGTAAGTATCTAGATTGTTATGGCAAAATTATAAAAAGGTGAGATTAATTCATCTCCAGGGCGACACAAGATATCGTTTTTATTCTTAAAGAAATGCCCGATGTTTTGTGTTACCACAAACACAATTCACTCTTCTGTTAACGCACACTATTTACCGCCTCTGCTACTCCTACATTCAAACAAGATGATAAACCAATTAGTACTATGAGGTTATTTGCAAAGATATAGAATCCATAATTACATAATAATTATATCAACATAATTTTTATAAAAATAATCACTGAGGAATGGACGTTTTTTATAATGTTCAAAGTTGGGCAAAAACTTGTTTTCTGCTTTTAACACAGAAGTTGTTAAATTTTGTCAGTTGGTTTTACATTTCAAAACAATTTAATTTTTATTCGTAGAAATATGTTTGGACAGTCAAATTTAACTTTTGATGTGGCAGAGAATAATCTATTTACATCAAAAATTTCGAATAATTCGATTTTATACAACTATACAATTTTATACTAGGTACGTAACCGCAACAAAAATATCTCAGCCGTCAGAACGCATTTTAGACAACTATTGATAGGGTGATTTCATGACGTACACTTTGTCGAGGAGTTGCTACTGACAATTTAAGATGTAGAGGTCTTTTAAAAGTATCTCGACTTATTAAACCGCATGTAACCGTCCTCTTAATGTGAACTAGAGAACACAAATTGGCTTTTACCGCAGTGGAGAAACTTGTTTTTTTCCAACGAAACCAGATTATTAACAAGTCACAGGCGACGTCTGAGGGAATGGAGAGAACCAAGACATGCAACGGGACCAACTTTTGCTAAAGAAGTTATTACTTTTCAGGCATGGTCCGAGATATTTTGGGGGGCTCATGTATGGTCGTCGATCAAGACTTATGAATCTACCCCAGCGATGACACGAAATATCTACATCGAAATACTGAAAAGAACTTGGGGAAAATTTTTATGTATGAACGATAATGCTCGACCACACAACACAAAAAGGACCCAAGATGTGTTGGAAGAAGTAAATGTGTAATTATGGATTGGCCATCAAGACGAATTAACCACCATAAATCCTCGAGAGCTGATAATAGCGATTGAAGTAGGAGCACTATTCCATAGGAATTAAACAATAATTTAGTTCTTTCCATACGGCAGCGGGTCAATTCACTACTCCAGCATAGAGAAAGCCATACTGAGTATTGAAGTTGTCACAGTTTTCCTTGAAGTGAATTAATTTTAAAATTTAAAATTTTTACTATATTTAATTTTGTTACAAATTTTCTTGCCATTTTTCTTATCTTATCACATTTAGAAAATGTGGGGAAGGTCTAAGAGTTTTACTTATGTGTGTATTAATCATAAACTCTGTGTCAGTGAGTTTTCAACAGCTCTAAAGAAAAACGAGTCGGTAAATATCATTTAACCGGATTATCAAAAGTATTTCCTCGGGCCCAAAAAAATGTCTCTTGCATAAAGGAGACTTTGGATATCTTCCTTAATGGTACATTGGTTACTTAACACACAGAATGTTCAAAGGTGGGATTACTTCTTCGTCACAAAGTTCCGTTTAATTAACATGATTTTAGTAACTTCACCTGTATCTGGCTATGTAGCCAAATTTTGGATGCCAATTTTAACTTGTTTCCAATTGTGGTATCGAAATGAAACTTTTTATGTATACAAAATTCGGATGACAATTTGTCACGTAGGTCATCTTATATGCAGTATTAGTATAAATTAAAATATAATTATTGGTAACGCCGGCACCTCCCACAAAATTTTATATATTGTCAAGGAAAGTTATGAAGCCGTAAAAATACAAACCACCTGAATTATAAAATTTTGATAACGGTAATCAATAGTTAACAGAAGATTGCAGCATCAACTTGATTTTAGTTGATAATTGCATATTACAAAGTATTGAGAGTTGCAGTTTGCATACTTACTATAGTGGGGGAATTTAAAAATTAAACTATGTGCCTTAATTAGGTTTCAGAAATTCCTAATAACAAAATTGGTAGGTACATGAAATCGTTTATTATCAATTTTTCTACTTAATTAATTTTAATATCAACTTTTAATATCAATTTCTGATGTATTGAAATGATATTTTTCGTTAAATCAAATACGTGAAAGATATTATCGATTTTTTAAGGGTTCTCTTCAAGCAATCTGGCAACTCTGTATGATTTTAAAAAATCTGCACCGGTCTGTACGGTTGCATAACACACAAAGCATCGTGTTATAGATTTTAAACTTGATTCTTTTTTTTAACTTTTCATGAGATTTTTATTAAACTTAAGCAGATGTCAAAAGCGTAAGTTTTTCATTTAGTTGCAATTGTCTTAATAACTTGTGACAATGTAATAACCATTAACAAATCTTTAACATTACTATTAAACATTTCTGAAAAACTGTTCATTGGTCATCTTTGGAATAGAGTTAACCAAGTCCATCAGGGCTCTACCGACTGCATTATTTGGTGGTGTTCTGTCAGCAAGAATGTCCTCGACATAGCTAAGAACTTGATCCAACATGGCACTCATTTTACTGCCAGCCTCAGCAACTTGTGCCAAATCCAACATGGGATTTACATTTCTAGGTCTACCACTTGCACTTATGGTTTTCTGGCATAACTGCAAGCCAAATACCTCAGGGTCATAACATACAATGTCGACTGGTATGGAAGTAAACATGCAACCTTGTTTACCATCTGATACGCCAAGTTGTACACAAACATAGGCTTTTAGACCCATTCTCACACCTTGTAAGGACGTGTCAGCAGTAAGGTGGATCGGATTATTACATTCTCGGGAGTAGTATCGTGAATGACAGCACTGTGAGTGGTAACTTCATGTCCAGTGGCCCACCACCCCACAAACTTAAAACAAAGTTAAAGTGCATCCTGTTGTATTATTTCAAATTGTAGATGCTTATGAAAGAAGAAATACCGATTCTCTACGAGTTATAGGCAAATTACTCGGCACTGCCGACAAAGGTGTTGTCGAAGTAACTAACTGTTTTTGTGTCCCCATAAAGAATACAAAGATCAGGAAGAAGCAGAAATTTCTTACGCCGTCGATGTATATGAATTAAACCGAAAGGTCAACACAAACGAGGCTATTGTGAGGTGGTGGACCACTGGACATGAGGTTACCAATCACAGTGCTTTCATTCACGAATACTACTCCCGAGAATGTAATAACCCGATCCACCTTACTGTTGACACGTCCTTACAAGGTGGGAGAATGGGTCTAAAAGCCTATGTTTGTGTACAACTTGGCGTACCAGATGGTAAACAAGGTTGCATGTTTACTTCCATACCAGTCAACATTGTATGTTATGATCCTGAGGTATTTGGCTTGCAGTTATGCCAGAAAACCATAAGTGCAAGTGGTAGACCTAGAAATATAAATCCCATGTTGGATTTGGCACAAGTTGCTGAGGCTGGCAGTAAAATGAGTGCCATGTTCAATCAAGTTCTTAGCTATGTCGAGGACATTCTTGCTGACAGAACACCACCAAATAATGCAGTCGGTAGAGCCCTGATGGACTTGGTTAACTCTGTTCCAAAGATGACCAATGAACAGTTTTCAGAAATGTTTAATAGTAATGTTAAAGACGTGTTAATGGTTATTACATTGTCACAACTTATTAAGTCACAATTGCAACTAAATGAAAAACTTACGCTTTTGACATCTGCTTAAGTTTAATAAAAATCTCATGAAAAGTTGATTCTTATCCTTATACCTTATATCCTTATACACAGTTCAGACCATTTGGTTTGGGAATAAAGGTGAGTTTTTGATTTATTGAAATTACAGTTTAGAATTGCATTCTATTGTGAAAAGAAATTTGTTAAATAAAATTTGCATTTGCTGGAAAACCAATGCAACTCGAACCAAGAGAAATATGTAACATATATCCCTTAACAATTTACTTTGATTTGCTGAGCGTGTGTTTTAGTTTCTTAAATTAAAATATTTTAGTCGATTTTAAATTAATTTAGCTTTTTTAATAACAGTGACATAAGATGGATGTTAATGACTCCCTGGTAACGTCAGAGAGGCCATTTAATAAATAGATTAGATGTTTCGGAAGATAATAGCTTGGTAACTTCCTCTCTATTAGCGAGAAAAGAGGAGTGTACTTTCATTGGTCTTAGTGAAATTGATCAGAAGAAAATTGTAATCAGGATAAAGAAAATGTGAATTTATCTTCTTGATTTTGTAATTTTGAGATTTTTGCCAAACGTACAATTTTCTCTTCCAAATAACTATTGCAGTTATTTTGTATTGTTCAAGTTAGTTTGTATTGTAAAGCCCCAACCGATTCAATATCAGAATGTGCACAATTTCTTGATAATTATATCCTAAAACGGTACGATATATTTTGATTTATTACTCAAATTATTGTCAATTTATTTTCATAATACATTTCCATGACGTATGAGCCGATTCGATTCAGTAGTTAAGAAGAAACATTCATAAAGTGACAAAGAAATCGAAGGTATAATTTTTTATAGATGGCCAACTAACACCAACTTAATTGATTACTGATTGCAAAGTGTCGAAAAGCACCAGCAGAAACATTTACAGTAAATCTCAATGTACACTCTGATTGGGAATTATCCCTAAAGATAGAGTCTGAAAATTTATCAGAAAATTTACTGCACTCCAACAATATATATTGTGTCTATTTTATTGCTATTGTGAGATTGAAAAAACAATTCCAACGATAATTACCGAGATGAACGACTCGAGAATGAAGCGAAAGGGATTCAAAGAGAACTAAATTAACAATGAACACTGTTGTCATTAGATCATTTATTTTCGACACAAGAAAATCGGAAATAATTATTCGGCCAATAAACTACAGAGCCTCTAGAGCAAGCACAAAAAAGAATATAATATTAAGATAATTATGTTTTATAAAACTAGTTAAAAAAAATTTGTTTGTTAATTTGTTAAAAATTTATTTAAGTTATTCTTTTTTTACGAGTTGTGAAGGGTCTCCCGATTTGAATATTGGCATTACGTGTAAGTCTTTCCATGACTAAAACACTTATTAATAATGTGTGGTAATGGTTTCTTCAGACGTGTATGGACAATCTTTATTGTTTTTACTGTGATATTATCTGGCCCTGGTGATGACAAGTTTTTTAAATCTGATATATATATATATATATATATATATATATATATATATATATATATATAGAAACTTCAGTTAATGGGAAAGCAGCCTGGTAAAAATATACAGGTTTGGACTATTCAGTCCGTATATCAAACACATCTGTATATTTTTACCAGGCTATTATGAAGTACTATAGCCGTTACAAGACATATATATATATATATATATATATATATATATATATATATAGACAGGATTAATTTTTTGTTACCAACGGGTGTCAAGAACATGGATTGGGTTATATGTGGGTCATTTAAAAAATTTGTTTGTAAATTAATTTTCTTGACTTTATCCCTCTTCTTTTACCTAGATTTACATAATATGTATTAAATTCCGCAGTTATTTCCCGATATTTCGGATAGTATGTTTCCATTTTCTAATATTATGTTAGTATTTTCTACTGTTTTAGTTTTGCATTCCGTAATACTATTAGTAACCTCCCGTATTTTTTTATAATTTTTGCCGGCCTCAATTATTTTATTTTTATAATAATCATTTTTTGATTTCCTAATTAATATATTTAGTTTATTTCTATAGTTTTTGTAAGCTTCTACAAGTTTTCTTTTTAATTTATCTCTCTTAATAATGGAGTTTATTATACAATTTGTAATCCACGGTTTTATTTTGATATGCTTGTTATTTTTATTTCTAGACGTGAAAGTACATTTCGCTCGTTTAAGTTATGAATGAAAATACTGTATGATAATTGAGTCTTTCAATCTAGTTACATCTTCCCAAGCTTCATTTTTTTAAATATTATTTAATCTATTATAACTAATTAATTTTGCAGTTTTTCTGTTTTTTGTTGTTTTAATAATTTAAGAATATAGAAGGAAAGTGATCTGTAAATTCTGTATGAAAAGTGGCTTATTCTATTAATACATTAAAATAATAAAATTTTCTTGTTTAACAATAATATTACCTATAGCAGATTTTGATTCGTGGCTCTGGTGGGTTTGTTTATATACGAAATATATCCCTTTGAAGTTAATATGTTGAAATAAGTATATGTGTCACTTGAATGTTTTTTTAGTAGGTCTATGTTACTATCGCCAATATAAATTTCTAAGTGTTGCTTATCCTTGTTTTCTAAATAATTTTCTGTCATTTAAATAATCTTGTATGTACGTTGATGGAGGTCCATAATATGCTAGTAATCCAATTTTGCAATTTTCGATTTGTCAAATGACTTTGACACAAGTGGAGCCCTACAAACAAAAATTACAAAATTAACTGAAAACCTAGGCTGAAACAATGATACTGGTATTGTTGGCAATCTTCACAAAAAATATGACACATTACTGTAATGTTAATGTTTTCATTAATAACTGCAACAATAAACCGTATTTAGGGTTCCGTATATACAATATATGGATACCCATATAATATCACTCCGGATTTCTCCCTCTGTCACATCACCGCAATTTTTTACTAAACTACTAGTCAAAAAAGGTGGAAATTAGGTATCAATGTATAGTTTGGTGACGCGATCAGGAGTACATATCGTAAATGAAGAAATTTTCATTTTATGAAGTACTTCTGGGGGAAAAACTAAAATAATCGACCGTTCCCCCCTTAACTCCGAAACTATAAGAAAAAAGTAAAATTTTGAAAAAAAGAATAAAAGTAAAATTTTGAAAAATAATAGAAGTATGGCACCTAACACATCATGTAATATATCAAATGAAAGGGCTCAAAATGGCGAAAACAAATATATTTTTTTCACATTTTAAAAATAAATTATTTTAAAGATATTAACAAAATATAAAAAAATTACCCAATCTCCCTTATCTCCAAAACTATAAGAAGTAAAATTTTACTGGAAAAATAAGGAGAAACCTCTAATATTATAATATTAATTTTAGGGGGCAAATTACGGCATTACAGGGAAAACATAAAATTAAAATTATTTCTAAGGCATCATGTAATATATCAAATTAAAGGCCTCATTATGATGAATACAAATATATTTAAAAATATATTAACAAAAATATTTAAAAAAATTACCCATTCCCCCCTTTATTTCCCAAACTAAAAGACCTTGTTTTTTTGTTGACAGGAAAAATACGAAGAAATGCCTAATATTAATTTTGGTGGCCAAATTATAGAATTAACGGGAAAATAAAAAAATATTTTTTAACACATCATGCAATACATCAATTGAAAGGGCTCATTATGAGGAATACAGATGTATATTTCTCATATTTTTAAAATTAATTGTTTACAAGATATTAACAAAAATATATATAAAAATTCTCATTTTTGGCTTTATTTCCGAAACCATACTACCTAAAATTTTTAAAATAATTAGGGATACTGGGGCTCACTTAAAATTTATATAAAAAAATAGTATAAAACTCCAAATGAATTTTGGGACACATTACAGAATTAAATGGAAAATAAAAATTAAATTTTCAAACGCATCATGTAATATATCAAATAAAAGGCTCATTAAGTGAATTACACATATATCATATTTTCAAATCATTTCTTTAAAAGATAGCAAAAATATTAAAAATCCCACTTAGAAGCTACACTATCTAAAATTGTGAAAAATATATTTTATTGGTATTTTTAAATAATTTATCTAAAAGATTTAATAATTTATTATTTAAAACTTGACCTATTTTCTCCTTTATTTTCCAATCTACAGAACCTAAAATTCAGACGGTAGATTATAAAAGGCTTCCCTGAAAGTTTATTAGTAAAACAAAACTCCAATGTTAATTTTGAAAGCTAAATTAGAAAATTGAATACAAATTTTTTTAAGCGAATCATGCAGCAGATAAAATAAAAAGACTTTGTGTGGAAAACAAAACTGGAATATTACAATCTTGAAGGTGATACGGAATCCTTAGTGTGCGAGTTCCAACTCGCACTTGACCAATTTATTTTTTATTCAAAAACAATTTAAGAGGCCCTCCACCCGAAGCAACAAGTGGTAGGCGTTCCTAATGACTACTCTAGTCAATCAACGATAATTTTCAGAACAAACTGATCCTTCTTGAAAAAACAATTGTACTTGTATGAATAATATTAAATATCTGAAACTCAATTTCTTGAGACTTCAGGTATATTTTGAGAGAATGGCACTTTGCAGTATAATGCAATATTGCTTTTACAATTTTCGACTTGGTGACCTACGTCCTTCATCGTAACAAATAAAACACTTAACCAAACCTGTTGTCCATAATTTATTCGCTCCAGAAACAGGGACTATACAGGGTGATTGCGTGTATAATGGCCCCAATTGTCTAATCTTTATTAATCTTTAAAGATTAATTTAACAGTTATACAATTTTTATTCTAAAAAAAATAGTTCAAATGGAAGATATATTTCGTAAATCAATGATCAATAAATGGAGTTTAGCCTCAGTATATATTAGTATTGGTATAGCCACAACATATCATTGCTATTTTATATTCTCAAAAAAATCTGTGCAGTGATCACTCGACTGAACCTTTATGTAGAGTTCCGAGAGTTATCGGTTCATACATATTTCCGATTTGTTGCCACATTGTATACTATATTGTATAGCTCTTATGAATAATTTTAGTATACCAGAAGAATTAGACTAGTCCTTGCCCAAAATATTTTTTAATAAAAGATACATAAACACATTATTTAGTATCATACACCACACCTTTCTTTTTCACACTTGATGTCTTGTCGACACCTAAAGTTTCCGTATCATAAAGTCTTGCTATTAGATTTAAGAAAATTCAAAGGGAAATATGTGGCACCTTAAGTTTATTTTTGGGGATTTTAGGGTTAACTTATACCATACCTGGAGCAAGTTCAGAAAATTTCATAATCAAATTTCCGTTTGAATATCTAAATTTAAGAGTGACAAATTTTCGAACCTCCCTGTTACTCGTTATCTCCGTTACCTATAACTTTTAACTATTAATTTGTTACAGATAAAGGATGAGGAGAGGAAGTTCCCAATAGAGAGACTAATTAAGAATATAACATTCATTTCAAAAATTGCGAAAGTCAAAAATTTTAAAGATGTGGAAAGTGGCAATACTATCAAGTTCACGATTAACAACGATTTGAATATCCTCACAAATTCCAAAAATGTTAGAAAAGGTTAAAGCAGATAAAAATGTCTTAAATATTGCAAATATTATAACTACAAAAACTACCAATTAAATACTAGAATATCTTATTTGTGAATTTTTTAAAACTATTATATTGTACTACAAATACTGTACTGTAATACGATGAAATCTGCAGAAAAATATGTCTTAAATATTTCAAATCAGAGGGATGTTATTTTAATTTGTCTTTTTTAAGCATTGTGGTTAAACTTCGTAAGTTGGTATAGTAGATAATATCCTACTGGTTGCTTTAGGCTGATAAAATCTAGTGTTAAAATAAAGAAATGGGGTAAATAAAAAAAAATCAACTGTAATTAACACAAAATACTTTACACAAGTAAGGGTTGGTCTTGAGCCTAACTCTTATTGACCAGGCACCAGTTTGTTATCAAAAACAATATGTTCGCATATAAAATAATAAAAAAAATAAATTCCTTGGGTTGATTTATGTTCCTAAAAGTTGCATTGTTTGCAAGACAGTGTTTCTTCGTTCATGAAAGTGCTCCAAAAACCATGTGCGACAGCCATACTTGGACTTCCGGCCTGAACTAACAACTAAATTCATTAACAGGAATGACTTCTAAATCATCTTTCTTTTCAATGAGCGTCTATTTTCCTCAATATCTTTTTAAACTATACCAATTTATGAAAATAATACATTTTTATTTCTCACAAAGCGGTCTTTTATTTTATCTGGTACAGGTTGCGCTTGATTTTTATGAAAATATTAACTAAATTTTACAATTTGGCTTCCAAAATTGAGATTAGGATTTTTGCTTTACATTACCATTAAACTTTCAGTGAAGCCCTTTTTAAACTTTTTCTCTGAATTTTAGGAAGAAGGGAAAAATGGGTCAACTTTTAATTAATATATTATTAAATCTGTTAAACAAATTATTTTAACAATACAAATAAAGTCATTCAGTTCATTTGATACATTAGGTTACAGGTGCAAAAAAGAAAGTTTTATTTTCCCTTTAATATAACACTGATTGCGAGGTAAATATTTGACTATTCCACATAATGATGGGTTCGAAAAAATTTAAAATTTTTATTTTTCATTAAGTTCTATAATTTGGTCCCCAAACTTAATATCAGGGTTTTCTCTTTATTGTTCCTGTAAAGCCAAGATGACGTCCTTTAAAAATTTATTATTCAAACTTTCTGAGATAAAGTGTGGGGATATGTCGATTTATTTTTTAAATATAAAAAGAATCAAATAATTAGCCCTTTGAAAGATTTATCCCAAAATTAATATTAGGTGTTTCTTCTTATTTTTCCTGTAAGGTTCTAATTTTGTTCAAAATTTTTTTTCTAATACTTTCAGAAATAAAGGGAGGGATGGGTAATTTTTTGTATATTTTTGTTAATATCTTTTAAATGAATTATTTTTAAAATATGAACAAATATACTTGTGTTTCTCCTGTAAACTTTGAGCAACGTATTGTTATAAATTTAACACTAAAAATCAAATCACATATCTAATCACAAAACTTAATAAAGGTTTTCTAGTATTTCAAGTAACTTAAATTAATCTTTGACAAAACTATTTACAGGTGTGGCTGCCTCGCCATCTTTACTAGAAGTCTCCATCTAAGTCAATTTTCAAATCAGTATTACCGCCACAAAATGACTGATTGTAAATATTTGACGAAATTATTTTTTTCGCTAATGAAATAATTTATACATACGAATTAATTCAAAAAACAAAACTTACAGAAAGGTGCCATATAATTTTCTATAACGTGAGATTTACGGTTTTCCAGAAAATCAGAAAAAACAGTGATTTTAGGTAAACATGAATGTGAATGTCAAATTTTTATCATAAATATCTAGCTTAAATGTCAAGATATGCCATGAAAGTATATCGTACAGGATGTTTGTAACGGTTTTCATTTTATAGGGATTGTAGTCGAGGGAGATGACACAAAATATTCCAGTATTGTATCGTAAAGAAAAATTGTATACCGTGGTAGGTGTGTGTGTTTGTGCGTGCATCGAAATTCAAGCAGCAAGCAATGTGCGCTAGTTGAAATATAGGGCTAAGTAAAATTACTGTAAGTCGGGTGGGTTCAAAAATTCTTACAATAAAATGTGATATTGGGTGGTACATAAGCAGTTCCATATATAGGATCGTTGAAATAAAACGTGGAATAGAATTAAAGTTATACAGGGTGGTTTAAAAAAAATGTATTGGTGGCACATAAATAGTTGCGTATACAAGGTGGTTGAAATAAGAGTAAAGCAAAACTATAGTTTTACAGAGTGGATCAAAAAACTTAAAAAAAATGGTTTAATAAGCATATGCAGTAAGGATATTCGAGTTATAGGGGGGAGTGCTCAAAAAACTTAAAAGCAGTTGCATATAAACGATGATTGAAATATAAGGAGGAGTGGAACTATAGTTATACAGGGTGGTTAAAAAAATTATATATAGCGTGGAACATAAGCAATTGCTTATACTTAACATATAGAGCGAAGTAAAATTATAGGTAAGGTATACAGGGTGATTTAAACAATAGAAAAATAGAAACAGTCAATAGGCTGGAGGGGATTAATACTTATACAATGCGTTTGCAACATCGTGTATTGGTGAATTATAGTTGTACAGGGTGTTTCAGAAAATGATAAACAAATAAAGAAATAATTTATATTGGATGACCAATACACAGAACAGGGTGGTTGCAATATAGGGTGAATTAGATTTATACTTATAGAAAGTGATCCAAATAATAAATCAAATTAGAAAGTTAAAAAATATCTGGTTAATATAGAAAAAAATACAAATTAGAGAGAGAAAGATAGATAAGAATACGCTAAAATAATCAATAGAATTGTACCTTAAATCAGATAAAAAAAGGATTTATGTCAGAAAATTTCTAAACGGTTTTTATTGTATGCCAGTTGAAGTCTTTTTTAAATATAAATTATATGCTTGTCACATCTTCAGTGTGCCCTCTATCATTTTTGCTTTATACAACATTTTTGCAACCCTTTTGGTGGATTAGCAAATTTTGTAAACATTTTTCCATTTGTGATCTACGTAATCGATTTTGAGCTCTAGCATACCCTTTGCACATAACTTTTAGATCCAGAAGTAATACTGAAACAAGTATGTCATAAATGAAATTGTACTAATATTTAATGAAGAATTTATTTGCTATAAAACCGTTCATCTGTAAGATAAATGTTAGCAACTTGTAATATTTTCAGAAGATATTTTGAACCGTCATTAGAAACTGGAGATATTTACTTCCATAAAACATCCAGAGTCCCTTATTTAATACGGGCTCGAGGTTCAACAAACGAGTTCTGAAAGTAAAGTTAGAGCATGAATTATTTTGCTAATATATTTTTTACATGGTCCCTTTCTATTATTTTAACCACAGATAAGAGTACATAGTTACTCGTGTGAGTAAAGAACTCCATTTGCGACTTAATGATCCCAGTTTTGTTTCTAGACTATGCCTGCAACTTATCAAACCGCCGGGTAAGAGAGAATAATTTATCATTTTTTTCATTGTGCCTTTGGACACCCCGCAAAATAACAAATTGAGTCATAACAGGATATAACGGCTCGTAGTAAAAAGAAGTAACAAATTGAAAAAAATATATTTTTTCTTTCGCTTATGCTCATCATGCTGAAAATAAATTCCTTTTCTTATACCGAGTGAGTCAAGCTTAGGTACACGGAGTTTAGAGTCGAAGTTGCAATTTAAACTAAAAAATGACTACGCTAGTGAATTTTATATCCAGTGCTTCATATTTTAAAACTGCCTGTTCTTGAAATACCCATCTAATTCAGTTCTCTGTGTAAGAAACAGGGACCAGGTTATATATCAAGAGTCTATCCTTTTATAGAAAATCAATAATAAATAGGGTATAAAACAATATAACATCCAAGTAATATACAATACCTGCACAAAATTTGCTTTTATTTCTAATAAACACTCTAATTATCGCTTTGTGATATATTAAATTGGAGACTTGACATACGTCAGATATTAAAAATAATACCACACTAAAAGACAACTTGGCATTAAATTTTCATATTATTAACGAATATAGACTCATAAAAGGATACACATTAACTAAAACATGTAATGTGTTTACATCGTTTTGTTACCATAATAAACCAAATATGTTTACCACTCAATAGAGGCACTGAAGCATTACATACAGCTGGGAATTTTATACCCTCTAAATAAGAGTCTAAAGCGCACAGCTGTAAATCCAAAGCAGGTTCGAAAGCGAGAACAATTATACATTTTTTTAAATATTATGTCATTATTAATTAATTTTATGTACTATTTTCAGTTCACAAAAAATAAATAAAACTCATTTTAATATTACATGGAACTTAAAAATTTTAAATTGTTGCTACCGTTGAATGTATAGGTATATAAATTTATTGTTTTGTGTAAATGTTATCTGTTTGTACTTTGGCATCTTGTCTTCTAATACTTTTTCAGATAAACAAAACTATTTACAAACACTTCCTCAATATCTAAACATATATTTCTTTGCAGATATATTTAAATTAAGAATTAAGTTATGATTAATACTTGAGTCCTAACAACATAGTAAATAATATTTTAATTCACCTGAAATTTATATCCATTACTAAAAATGACACAAAGAAAGAAAAATAGAGACAGTGAGATAGAGAAGAGAAGTATATTTTGTAAGAAGCTTTCGCTACCATCGTTCAGTCTAAAATGACTGCCGTTCTTTTTTTTTCATATATGAAATGAAGAATTCAATAGTGATACTATTTAGAAGAAATTAATTCTTTGTGAAATTGTCCATTTCGGTGGAGGTTTGGAAAAAAATAAATTTGTTGAAAACGAACAATATTAAGGAGTTGAAATTCAGTACACTATGAGCGAAAATGCTATTCTACCGAATTCCCTGTGACAAATAATTTACATTTTATTCAGAGTGGAAAACGTTTAATATATTCCACAATTTTCATTCCTTCAAACCTCTAAGTTTTCAAAAAGACCTACTTTGTTTTCTCTAGGCAGTACTATGCTCCGATTGATGGTGTTTATTTTTAATCCAAACAATTTTGTTCTGGCTATGACGGAGATATTCTCATCTAAGCCATACTTTATACTTATTGCAGTGGGCAGCTAACTGAAAATTGTGACAGGTAGTTGCCAAAACTAATAAAGAGCATTATTGTAATATAGGAATAAATGATGTATTTTCCTTCTAACTGAAGAAAACTGATTGACAACTTAGATGGCAAAATAAAAAAAACTAATAACAACGAAGCTTAAATTATATTTTCAACATATCCTCCACGCTGCTGAAGATAGATTTCAAGACGTTGCAATAAACAGGTGTACAGTATTCTGTAGCACGTATTTCTGAATGCAGGCCAAATATCCTTGATTCATATTTATTTTTTTATATTGAGGGTTCCTTGCAAACATAGTGTCTAACGTATCTTCACAAAAAGAAATTTTTATTAGAACAGTGAATCTCGCCGGTCAATTTTCAGGTCCATCTCTACCTATCAATTTTTTCCGAATGGATTGTTTTAATAGTGTTTGTTATTCAGGAATCCATAGATAGCAGCATAATCCTTTTAAAACCATAAATTACCACTAACACGTAGAGGGAACTTGTCCACAATCTCGAAACTAGTTTTGCAGGTAACGAAAACATTAAATATATTATAGAAGATGCAAACCTACGATGCACCCCATATATTCAGCGTTGATGGTCACGTAACCTAACATATGTGAATTGTTGGTGTCGTAATAATGCTTCTTATGTCTATTGACGAATACATTTGTGAGAAATGTGGCTGCATAAATGAATACAATATAAGCAGCAGCTATGCCTGTCGTGTTTCTTTGGGTTTTCAGCGAGGCTTAATTCAACCACTTCTTTATTTTTGGCAGTCATTACTGAACTTGCGTAAATATTCGCTTCTTATGTTATAGAACAAGTTCTTCAATCATGTCCACGATTTCTTCAGGTCAGTGCATACTTATAATCATAAAAATAAATTATTGAAGCTACACTACTAATAGCAAAATAATTTTGACACTCCTAAAGTAACTACTACAATTAAAAAGCCCACTGTGAAATATCAGAATTGGGAGATTTTAACCAGTCTCCCTTCAATAACACAATAGAGAAAAGAAATGCACTAAAAATTAAAGTTAGATTTTCTTTGAAACGCAGGGAAAATAAAACAGAAAAAGATAGTTGAAAGCAAAGTGGAAGAAAAGGGAAAAGGAAGGTCAGAGAAAAAGACGAAGATATTGAAATTGGCCTATTGTGTGGGGAACAATATAAGGACCCTCCAATAGAGGACTGGGTAAAATGTAAATCATGTTGTGGTTGGGCACATAAGTTATGTAGCGATATAGAAAATGATTAATTTTTATGTGCTGTCGCAATACAGCATAATATATTTTATTATATGGACCAACTATAGACAGATGATAATTTATCATTTAAAAAAATACATCCATTATAAGAAAATAGTTTTCATTTTATTTATACCTTCTAAACCATATAATTACATAGACAACTTATTTTTGGTTTCCTTTCAATCTTAATCATACGTGTTTTCCATTTTCACTTCCATGTAAGGGCAAGATGGAGTTATTCAAGCCTCTATTTAATTTTTACATATATCTTGCTGATATTTGTAAATTAATAAGTTTTGTTTAAGAACATATTAAATTAATGATGCTGTATAGAATTGTGCACTCGTTCAAATATTCCCGACGTATACCCTACAGTTTCACAGGAAGTAACTATTCGCCCGATTAGCCCTATTAAATCTACTAAACCAGAAGGGGGGTTTTAGACGTTGAGTTTTAAGTTGAAACCATAATAACAATACCAAACTATTGAGATGGGGGATCCTGCTAGCCATTGCTGACGTTCTCCGTTATAACTAGATTTATGTGTTGAAAAATTGTTAGCTGGTATTGCGATATAAAGCAATTTTAATTTAGTTGTTTTAATCAAAAATGTGCATCAGATTTATTGCAATTTGTTCATGAAATAAACTATTTTTATTTAGTAAGAGATTTTCACAAATAATTATTATTTTAAGACAAAAGAGTAATGTACCATATTTCCCAAAAAAATATTCAATTCACAACCCGTACGGACGCTGGTAAAAATAATAATTTTTGGTACCACATCATGATGCGTAAAAGACGTGCACCCAATTTCATAAAGATATCTACAATAGTTACTATAGAAAACGTTTTTTTTTTTCTTAAAACTTGTACGTCAAAAGTTAATTGGCTTTTATTTTGAAATAGGTCCAAGAATAAACCCGTTAAATATTAGCATGTTATTAAGGAACATTGGGTATCTATTGAACACCATATACTACAAGAAAATTGTATTGATTAATTGATGAAGTTGAGGAAAAAATAAATGTATAATATTTTAATTTATTATTTTTTAATAAAGATAAAATGAAATTGAAATTTTGGACATAAACAATTGAGATAATAGTTATTTTGCCTTTATTTATTAACACTGTTACATCAAACTTTGCTAAAATGAAAGAACAGGAGTTTCAGTTTTTTTATTGGCCTACAAAGAGCTGATTATGCGTATATTTGTACTCAATAAGGCAACCTTAGAGACACTAGAAATGAAATCGGAATATTTTAATTTTCGACTCGATGCAATGGTGTCATTTTGGTATAAATTATTCTACAAGAATGTGCAGAAAATCTTTTGCTTACAATTTTTGTAGGCCTATAATTTAATTTCTCGTGTTCACCAAAAATTTTTATTGCTTTCTGACAGCTTCAACAGGATACACATACATCCTAAAATTTGAAAATATTATAATTACTTATTATTTTTATAGTTTCAGGGTATATTAATTGAGGTTTGTACTTTTTATTAATTTTGACTTAAATATTATAAGTAGGCTGATTTTTTTGAGTTTGAATCTTCCAAAAAATAAAAAGTGATGAGTATCATTTTTCCATTTTTCAAATCTGCAATCAAACCTTTTTTGGTCAAACAAAACAGTTATTTTTATATTTGTTTGGGAAATAAACCACAATCGAAATAAAAAGCTGTATATTGAAAGAAAATACCAAACGTTTCAAAGTCGATTCTGAATTCGTTTTCAAATGACTTTAAAATATATATTGAAAATGTAAATTGCAAATTGAAAGTTTGATTTATGACATTTAAGTTGACATGTCAACTTAAATGTCATAATATTAATAGAAATGTATTTTAACACCAACAAAGTACTTTTGCGAAATAAATAAAATAAATTGGATGCCATCATTAATAAATGATTGTGCGATATGCTAACTGTTGAAATTTACCTACCAGAAAACTTGTCTGATGCCAGTTCATTACAAAAGTCAACTAAACTCATCTACTTTAACGAACAAGAGATCTGAGTGTCACAAATATAATATACTCAGATTGAAGGAATAATTAATATTGAGAATGTCCTTTCTTCTCTAAACGATAATTATTATTACACCCTAATGAATGCTCTTTTGAAGTGGAGGTTCGCCAATTATGAGTTCGTATTGTTCTCAGTTTTGGTTAATTATGTTTCCAAACAATCTCGAACTAAAAGAATACGTGTGCGCCATCCTGTTGAATCTCCGCGGTACGAGAAATGAACGTGTTGAGAAATTTCTCTTGAGATGGAAGTCACGTCATTAACTTGCTTGCAGAGGTAGTTTACAAGATGATTCTAGAAGGCCTGGGATTCGAAACGTGAAGATTCAATGTGGATACAATTATCACCTAGACGTACTCAATGTGAATAATCAATTGATTTCATAGAAAACGTTCACTCTTCTAATGAAATTAATCAATTTTGAAGAGCACAGATATCTATATAACATTATAAATGTGAAGTTTGTACGATTGGATATATGTTTGTTACTCAATCATTGCATCCGTCAATCGAGAGAAATACAAGGTATATTGACACAAAGTTTAGAGACCATATACATAATATTATTGACAGCAAATCTGTAGAAGTAATTTATTTAAACAATAAAATCTCCCAAAATTGCGAACTTGTTTTGTTTCTTGTTTATATTATGAATAGTTTTGAAGATATTGTTATATTGTCAATGTAAAAGTTAGGTATACGGAATTAAAAAACCTTCAAGATGAGCGTGTACAAATCTGGAACTTAGTATTTTTTTACAAGATAAGCCAGAAAGACATTTTTGTACCCAAAACTATACCACATAATCTTCCGCAAATGTAAGTTTCTTATGTTAAGATTAACCATTCTAACAATGAGGACTGTTAAAAAAGAACTCAAATTTAAACAGTTTAAAAATATATCTTGTAATAGACACCATATTAATTAACCACGCTCTTTAGATTCGGATGTCCTTTAGATCTTTATATATATAAAGTATTCTAATATATGCATCTTAGGTTTGCCTTAAAATCCTGCAAAACTGGCAACAGATGCAATGTCAGTGAACTGCTACCTGCTACCTGAGAGAAGATAGATGTGCGCATGGCTGGTTGCTCATTACTAAACGCCAAGTATTATTTAGATATAAAAAATTTTGAGTGCAAAATAAGAATTAAATTTTTTATACAGTAACGAAAATGTCTGATTTTATATTTTTAAGTTGTATGTTTATTTATACGTTGACTTCATATTTTCATATATTCCACTATTTTGAAAATATTCGCTCTAAGACTTTAAGATATACAGGGTGAAGTATATTCTGCAGTGTAAGGCGTGTATATCGAAAATTTCAAGGTCACGGGAAAAAATCGGGATAAAAGCGTTAGTCAACGCCCTTTATTATTTGTCGACATGCAATTAGCATGTCCATCCTTTGTTAGCAGTGTTTGGGCGGAAACCCAATATACAAGGTGTTAATAATAATCTGAGAGTAAGTATATCTACAATATTTTATGGCATTTCAAGTTTTTATTTTTCTGAGTTCTTTGGGCATAACACCACATAAACTTAAAAGCAGTGGCGGCTGATGGGTTATGAAACTGGTGGTGCACTTTACTGGTCAAATATTGGGATTCAAAGATGCAATAAAACAAACCATAGCTTTGGTAATACTGCATTTATTTTTTATTTATTAAAATATTCGTCGACTTTCTTCGAAAGCGAAATATTTAATGACCTTTTTATTAAAGTCTGGCATTGATAGAATATATTTTTTTCAATACTAAGCACAGAAAGAGCATTTAGCCAGTCCTGAGACGTCGTACTTCTAAGAAATGTTTTAATCATTCACTCCAGTTTCCATCCTAATTGTTTCCCGCCATATATAATGCAAGGAAAACAAAATAATATATTGATGCGATCACATCCATACAACCATTTCTTTTTATTTTAAATTTCACTTTTAAAATTTCCTGTAAATACTTTATTTTTCATTTTGACCTCTTCTTTTCAATTAAAATATAGGCTAGGTGGACCTGCCAATTTTACATCTAATTTGTTTTGAAACGATTTATTATTGTTCTTAATTTGATACTCATTTTCACAGTTATTTAATCACACACACACACTCCGTATATTAAATATTCTTTCATAGACTACGAGGACAAAAACAAAGCAACCACTAATTAAATCACGTACACAAAATATTTGAATTATTGAAACGTTCCTATACGTCCGGCCAATATCAGCACAGCTCGGTGTCTCCGTGCGGCGTACGAGATTCAGCCCATTACTCCATATAGTTTGCATTAACTGTATTCTATATCACGGGCTAATAAAGCGTGTTATATCGTCTCTCATAGAAGCTATATAAGTTTCACCGTGCGCTAGCCGAAGTGCACGGTGAAATATACCTTCAAGGGAATATAAGTCTTAATACAAGTGTGAATTAGAGCTTAAATTGTTTTTGATAAATTCGTTGGTATTGAAATGATATTTATTAAACATTTTGTGTTGATTTTTAACCTTATTAAAAGCTTTACATTTGGTGATTCAGCGCAATAGTGCACTTAGGGGACAGCCGCCCCTGCTTAAAAGTCTGTAAATTTCAAATAGTCCAAATGTTTCAAGGTCTAATAAGAACTAGTTCTCAATGGTAATTAACTTAACACAAATGAACAAGAAAGTTAAAAATGAAAAGGATTCATAATGACAAATTTAGTAAATTGTGTTATTTACCATTTCAAAACTGGGTCTGATTTAGTTTTTGAAACGTTTGAACTATTTAAAATATACAGACTTTCTAGTTTATGTGGTGTTATTCCCAAATAACTCAGAAAAAATATATCCAGAATGTAAGTTACAAGGCCTAAATATATGGGGTGGTGGCAAACAGAGTGACTGTAAACAGACAGCCATATTCACCAATAAGCGGGGTTTATCTGGGAAAAGAGAGTTAATCCACGCCTTTTGATATTCGTCAACAATGAGGACTGGAACGTCAATGAATATATAGGTGCAATAGCCGCCAACATTTTAATTTGAATAGGCCTTTTTGTTAAATACAAAAATACTCAAATTAATTAAGTTATATTATTATATACATTATATATTTGGTGATTAATTTAATCATAGATATTTTTATGAGGGAAAGGTAGATTAAAATCAACAGATAATGAACTTTCTGTTACTTCTTTGGGGTAAAATGTTTCCGCAAAATTGTTCTACATCGTCATCCTTATTGAGATCGAATCCAAATAAATTCACATTACGTGATAATTACTTATTCTTTAATTTCTTATCATTCCCAGGGAGGCGCAAGTTTGTAATTCTTTCTTAGGTAGTAATAGTAAGCTTTGGTGGTGGTGTTTGTATTAACATATGACATATTTTTTTCGGACCTTGGGGTAAATTGAAATGAAATGGGATTAATCAAAATAATTTTATTTGACAATATAATACATATTGTCAAATACTTTAATTTACATCTTAGAATTGTTTTTTTTATCCAAGTTTCTTAACCATTGGCAACGGGATCTGACCTAGACCCCGAAACGTTTGGAACATACAGCAATTTTCTTAACTGTGGTATTATTTCCCAAGAAGTACTTAGACATTGAAAAATATGCCACAAATATCATTCAGGAAACAACTAGAGTTATTCTATTCAACAGTAAACGAGTTTGGTCAAACTAATAAGTGATACTTAAAAGTAAAATACCTTATTTTAGGCAATATGGAAAAAGTTAATTTGGTTTGAAAACTGCATCCAGTTAAACCATTACATCACTAAAAATTGTAAAATAACTACATTTAAAAAAACATAAACCGACCTCAAACAAATTACTTAACTAAAAAGCCCGAAATATTTGTTTAATACAACAATTAAATATTTTATCTGATGTCGGTGCCGAGCTTTTCATATTTTGAAATCATTTTAAGTAGCGAAAAATTTTCAAATAATTAAGAATCAATTAGGTAAACTGTTTTTGTTAAATACATTCAATTGCATGTACTACGAAATAGAGATGTGTAGGTCTTGACGGAAAATATTGATTGTTCCACATCATCGATCTGATTGAAAAGATTCCCACCACCATCGTCGATGCAAATGTATCATTTGGAACTGAAACATCTCACATCTCAGGCAGCGAGAGAAAATGATACAAATGAAGTACAGGAAATCCGCACTGAAATGATCCGAAATATGTCAACGGTATAATATGCAAGATGCATGATACCACCAGGAATCTAACGCAACTCAACTCGTCGGTCGCTCATCGCATTCAATTATAAACTTTAAATGCTATCCTGTAAAACATATTTGAGGAATTTTTTTAGAATTCTATTTGTATAGCATTTTGAGAGAAAATAAAACATATAGATTGCATAGTCACATACTTATAATTCAGAAGTTAACTTCTTAAAAGGTTGAATGGCATTTGAAATAGGCGGTATATGTAAGGTAAATTCTTATAGGTGTAATTGTAAATCATAATAAACGTTCGTAGATCCTGTTTACATTCACATATGGTTGACAGTTCGATGTTTAAAATTGCCAGACACTGTGTGTTATATTAAAATGTAAAGTAAGAATTTATTTTATCCTGGAAATTTTATAATGCACAATGCGTAAATACCTTAATTGTTCTCCATATATCTCTTTGTGTATTATACATATGTGCGTATGAGTATGAGTTATAAACCCAAATAATGCCTTTAAAGATGGTGTGAGCCTACTATTTATTTCTAATTTTTAAATGATTACATCGAGCGAAACTGTGTAACATTGGAAATTCATTCGAAACCAGCCAGAACTGATATGAATAGTGCAATTACTCTGTCCGTTGCTCGATTTGAGAAAATGATCCGAATGTTCCAAATGATACATGTCACTGGTGTATATCAGAACAATGATCCAGATAGTAATGATCCAATTTCGGCAATGATATATTGATATTTTGCATTTGTTTAACAAAACACGAATAACGAACGTGAAGAAATTTGACAAAATAATGGAGATTAGAAAAAGAAACATAATAACACAGGACTCTTGGTTGAGAAATCTAACAGATCTACTAGAGGAAGTCAAAACTATACTCCAGTTAGGTCCTAAATTCTGTGTACCACCGTCAAGTCATGATATCAACATTCCTTCTCTTGTTGCTGAACTGCAAAATATCAATCTGGGGTCCTCAGATCCGAATATGAGAGACATATTTAACGCAAGAGTTACTAACATCATAACGAACTACATAATGAATGACAAACAAAATACAGACTACCTGAATAAATGTCTCCAAATAACAAAGAAATTTCTTAATGCTAACCAAGATTTAGTTGTTACTACCGCAGACAAAGGATCCACAACAGTGTTAATGTTCAAAGACCAATACAACGAGTTAATCAACAACTTATTACAAGATGAAGAAACATATACAGTCCTGAGGCGAGATCCATCAGCCACCCTAGAACAAAAAGCTTTCATCACGAACCTGAAACAGAGAAACATCATCACATCGGAACTAGCATCTCAACTTATACGGTATCAAAGAACAGCAGGCAAATGGTATGCAACACCAAAAATTTATGAGAACCGTTGAGTCTTAGACCGATCGTCTCAAGCATTAATGTCCCCAATGGCAAAAGAGCAAATTTTCTTAAGGATGTGCTAACGAAAGCTTACAATTTCAACAATCAATATTATGTTAAAGACTCATTTGAATTAGCAGCCTTTATCAATAACACATCCATTTCCAATAACTACATTTTGGTGAGTTTTGATGCAGTTTCCTTATTCACCAACATCACTGTAGAAATAGCATCCTTGTGTGTTAACACATATGGGACTGATATTGCTCCACATAGCCCTATATCAAAAGATGAATTCCTAATGTTATTGAAGTTCGTCTATGAATCAACAGTACTTTCTTTTAAGGAGACTTTCTATTTACAGAAGGATGGTAGCCCAATGGGCCCAATATTAGCCCAATTCTGTATAGATCACGCCTTGGACATGTCATTGCCGAGATTTCCTTGTGAAGTCCCTTTTTTAAAAAGTTTGTAGATGACTTGCTTCTGCCCATAGTTGAAGAAGAAGCTGACCAATGCCTCAACGTACTGAACCAGTTCCATCCTAAGTTACAGTTCACAATTGAAAAAGAGGAGAATAACAGGATTGCGTTTTTGGACATGTTAGTTATACGCCATGAGGGGAAACTTATGACGGATTGGCATCAAAAAAACTATGCATCAGGTAGATACATACACTTTATGTCATACCACCCATTCAAGGTAAAAATGAACATTATCCACAATATTAAGACTAGAGTAGGAAGATCTCACCTGAAACATTTAAACAGAAAAATTTAATAGTCTTGTAGAAGTTGTTAGTCCAGAATGGATACCCAAGAGGATTATTACGCAAAATCCTAACAATAATCCAAATACTCTATCGTGCCTCGACAACAGTAATACAACCCAGTGTGCTCATCAACAGAAGAACAGGCAAAAAAACTAAAGGAAGTGATACCAAAGTACCTTAACAAGATAACAACCTCAAATGTAAAGCCAATAAGAAAAATCTTCACTAAAACCAAAGACACTGACCCAGAAATAAAGAAGTCTAATGTAGTGTATAGAATTCCGTGCCTGGAATGTGATGCAAGCTATTTTGGAATTACGAAAACTAAAGTCAGCCAACGAGTCAGCCTACACAATATTAAGAAAGGCCACAACACCTGTGCTTTGGCTGCTCACTCCAATATATTAGGACACAAGCCAGATTTTGATAATATTAGTGTGTTGGACATGGAAAAAATATATAAAAAAAGAACTTTCCTGGAAATGTGGAGGATAGCCCAAGAAGATAATATCCTTAATGCGAGAACAGATATACAAAATCTGAGTTCCATATACTCGCATTTGATCCAGATAGACAAAAGAAGACATAAACCGGGCCTGGTAGCATAACCTGACTGGCCTTACACTCCACATAACCATTGGCAGGAGAAAATTGAAAGCTACCAAAGTAGTCCAAATGTATTATCATTTATTATTTAAATCATCTTAAAGTGTTTAGACGTGTCTGTGTTCTATTTGAGTATGGTGTAGTGTACGGTTCATACATGGTGTAGATATCTGAATATGTATGTAGATAAATATAAATAATTTTACTATTGCAGGGCGAACTATACCCATTTCGCATTAATTACTGCAGTCATCAATCTGTATATAATGTTTAAATGTTATTATAGATTCCTCTAGTTAATATCTCAGACGGTATACATGAAAACTACTAAGAACGATTTATGTTATTCCATGCTATAATCTGTGTTTATGTTTTATGTCAACTTGTGTTGGCAGTTGTGAACATGACTGGCAAAATTTTTAAAGTATTTTGTATTATATAGTATTTTATATTTCAATCAGGATAAGAATTTCTAGAGCAGTTTGAAGTTTAAATGACATATAGTAATATAATCTGTAAACTCCACGGTGTGAAAAGGCATATAATCACATTACCTAATAAGGGGGTAAATTATTAATTAATATTGAACCCCGAAACGTTGTAATCTAATGATTAAATTGTTTTAATTTACACCTGACCTCTACATCCCAAGACTACATACGTATCTCATATATATATATATATATATATATATATATATATATATAGTTGTCTTCAAAATAACGTCAAAAAGAACTCACAACTTTTCCATTAAAACAAGAATTCCAATTAATGTACGGGAAAGGCTGCCTAGGCTTACCACTTCCAAATTTAGCTGAGAACTCGAACAACACTCATTTTCACACGCAGCACCTCGACATTTCGAATCCGATGCCGGAAATATATTCAAAGAAGACTCCGTTTTCGTTTAAATAAAATTAAGAGTTAAATTTAGCATTAATTAGCTGCTGCTGGTGATTGAAATAATTAACAACTAGGCTTTTTTCTGTAAAAATTAGCTGAATATATTGGAATCATTATAATATGTTTCGCACAGCCTACCTACATATTCAACTAAACACATTTTATAATTGCAATGACTATATACAGGAGTGTAACTTCAGTATTTCTTACAAAATGCTGAAACTTTTCACCACTTAATGATTTTCGATCATTTTGATCATTTGCCCAATCAGCATCGCTATAGCCTGTTAAACCACTATTTGAATAACAAAAATATAATTTACAGTAAATAGTTGTTTTAAGATATTTCAAACCTCTCAAAGATTTTTGAAGTGTTCACCTGTGGCACAGTCTTGAAACTGTCCAAAATAACTTTGACCATAACATATATATGGTCTGGGACCTATCATTATGTACATTAAGCTTCCTATCAATTCTTTATATTGCAAAATTGTTTTAATACTATCCCTATTTCTTTTCAAATTCAAATTCTTTTCTATAGGCGTTTTAAAAATTTACAATTTTCAACATTAAATTTTGTAATTAAATTTTCAATAGCTGAGATTTGATCAAGTGTTATTACTTTATTATCAAAATCTCTATTTATTCGAATTCCCAGAAAATGTTTTTGCTCACCTATTTTTTTTCATTTTGAAGGTTTCAGAGAGTTTTAATTAAATATGATTCAAACATGTATTAATGTTACAAATTAGTAATATGTCATCGACATAAAGCAATAAATAACATTTTATATTCTGATCAATAAAAATATATAAGCAATAATCTGATTTTGAACGTTTAAATTGCTGATGAATCATAAACTTATTAAATTCCTCATTCCATGCTTTGGATGCTTGCTGGAGACCATAAATTGCGCTTTTGAACAAACACACTTTTCATGAGTTACGGAACATTCACTCCTTCAGGAATTTTCACCTTGTAATTTACTATTCAAAAATGCATTTTTAACATCTAGTTGATCTAAAACCAAACCATCATTGTTACAAATAGATAATAAAATTCTTAAAGTCGAAAGTTTTGCAATAAATGCATGTATCTGTGAAAAATCGTTCAATTTAGTCGCGCCTTATATACAGGTTTACCTTACCTTCTTCTTTTCGTTTAACTCTAAACACCCATCGATTGCTGATTATTTCTTCATTTTTTGGTTTTCCACCAATTCCCAAGTATCATTGTCTCTCAAAGCAGTCAATTGATCTTCAATTGCTTGTTTCCACGATTACCAATTTTCACTAACTCTTGCCTCTTCATATGAGCATGGTGAAAATTCGCTTAACAGTGTCAAACAACTTATATGTATTTGAAGACGCGAGATGTAAGAGTGACATATATATATATATATATATATATATATATATATATTGTTTCTGGTTAGGGAACCTTCATCATTTGCACTTCCCACAATTGAATGTCCTCTCGAACACTCTTTATGTATTTGATACATTTCGTTAAATTTGAAGACGCGAGATGTAAAACCGACATCTAGGATTTTCGAGAGAATTAGCACACAGAGGTTCCGAATCTGGAGCCGTTCCGTGTAATTGCTGTTCTCCCTTAACTCCTAGGAGAGAATGTCACGATAAAATGTTCAGGTTACTTCACCTGTCAGAGATATTAAATACTCTCTTCGAGGTGTCATTCCTTTGTACGCGTACATCTCGCATCTTCAAATTTAACGAAATGTATCAAATACATAAAAAAGTGTTCGAAAGGATATTAAGTTGTGGGAAGCGCAACTGACTTAACCAGAAACAATATATATTATATATATTGTCTTTTTCCTTCTACATACATTTTTGTTCCCTTTTTATAAGAATCGTACCATCAGAACAAATTACTTCAAAACCTGCCATTTCTATACTTAAAAGAGATAATAAATTATCTCTTAATATATACATAAAACATTTTTTAGAGTACTTGCTACCTGTTTATTATTTACTTCACTTATAACATCTACGTCACGTATACAAGTTGCCTCCATGGATTTGCCCTCTTCGGCCAACTGCACCAACCTTGACACAGATTTTTTGTTCTGTAACACTATTATTTATGTAATGATGTATAGTCCCCGAGTCTGCATACAATTCAATAGTGTTTGAAGAATATTTACTATCAATACCACAAAAAGCAACGTGTTCCACAGAAGTCATTTTTCTTTCTGGTTTGTGCAGATATAGTTACCCTTGTTTCCATCTCTTCTTAAATTGTTTTGAGTACACGCTGGGGATTTATGACCAATTTTTTTACATATAAAGCACTTGACATATCATTTTCGTCAAAATTACTGACGATTATATAATATTTAATATTGATGAGTTCTTTTATTAAATAGAATTTTGAATACGTAACCTTTTTGCTGAAGACCTTTTCCAATTTACATATCATTTCATATGCATGATCAATTTCTTTTAAATATTCTAAATGGGAATCTGCCTCACCCTGTATTATTATCATACAACGTTTGATATTATTTTTAATCCATTCACCATTTCTCTCATTTGCTGAAACCTCCTTTAGTATATCATTTAAGTCCATGGCCTTGCGTACTGACTTTAGTCTGAATTTCCAGGTATCAAAATCACGTCTATTAAATGGAATTATCCCGTGCTTATTCTCACTTGAATTTGTCATATTCATTAGGGTTCCGTATATACAATATACGTATACCCTTATAATATCACTCCGAATTTCTCCCCCTCTCACATCACAGCAATTTTCTCTTAAACTACTGGACTGAAATTTGGTATCAGTGTATAGTTTTGTGACCCGTTGGGTACATATCGTAAATGGAGAAATTTTGATTTTAGGGGTATTTCTGAGGGGGAAACTAAAAAAATCGACCGTTCCCCTCCCCCCTTATTTCCGAAACTATAAGATGTAAAATTTTGAAAAAAAATTAAAGATAGGGCTTCACCTGAATTTTACAGGAAACATAAGGAGAAACCTCTACTATTAATTTTGGGGAGCAAATTATATAATTAAATGGAAAATATTAAATTAAAATTTTCTATATTTCTAACAGATCTTATAATATATCAAATGAACCGGCTCATTATGGCGAAAACTTTTTTTTTTCATATTTTTAAAATAAATTATTTTAAAGATATTAACAAAAATATAAAAAATGTTACCCGTTCCCCCTACCTTATTTCCGAAACTATAAGCCGTAATTTTTTGAAAAAAATATTGAGATGTAGAGCCTCACCTGAATTTGACTGGAAAAATAATGAGAACCCCTAATATTAATTTTGGGGGGGAATTATAAAATTAAATGAAAAATATAAAATTAAAATTGTTTCTAACACATCATGTAATATATCAAATAAAAGGGCTCACTATGGCGAAATCAAATATATTTTTTACATATTTTTAAAATAAATTATTTTAAAAATATTAACAAAATATAAAAAAATACCCATTCCCCCTACCTTGCCTCCGAAATTATAAGCCGTTAAATTTTGAAAAAAGTGGGGATATAGGACTTTACTTGAACTTTACAAGAAAAATAAGGAGAAACCCCTAATATTAATTTTAGGGGGCAAATTACAGCATTAAGTGGAAAACAATAAAATAAAATTATTTCTAACGCATCATGTAATATATTAAATCAAAGGGCTTATCATGACGAGTATACACATATTTCTTTTATATTTTTAAAACAAATATTTAAAAATATATGAACAAAAATAATTTAAAAAGTGACCCATTTCCCCCTTTATTCCCCAAACAATAAGGCCTAAAAATTTTTGTTTACAAAAAAAAATACGAAGAAATCCCTAATATTAACATTTGGTGCCAAATTATAGAGTTAAACAGAAAATAAAGAAATATTTTTAAGGCATTATGCAATACATCATATGAAAGGGCTCATTATGAGGAATAGAAAAATATGTTTCTCATATTTTTAAAATTAATTGTTTACAAGATATTAACAAAAAAATATAAAAAATTCTCATTTCCAGTTTTATTTCCCAACACATATCTACTACCTAAAATTTTGAAAATAATTAGGGGTGCTGGTGCTCATTTGAAATTTATAAGAAATATTAGTAGAAAACCGTAATTTTAATTTTGGGAACAAATTATAGAATTAAATGGAAAACACATCATGTAATATGTCAAATAAAATGTTCATTATGTGAATTACAAATATATCATATTTTTAAATCATTTGTTTAAAAGATATTAACAAAAATATTAAACATCTACTTAATTCCCACTTTAGAAACTACACTATCTAAAATTTTGAAAAATATATTTTATTTGTAGTTTTAAATAATTTAAAGAGATTTAATAATTTATTATTTAAAACTTGACCTATTTTCTCCTTTATATTCCAATCTATAGAGCCTCAAAATTCAGACAGTAGATTATAAAAAGGATTCCCTGAAAGTTTATTAGGACTGGACTGGCTCGAAGGACTGAGAGGAAGAATATGTTTTTGGCAGTTTTTATCGTAACTCAAGTCTAGAGGTTGAGGAATTGACCTTTGAGTAACTAAACGCATGAAGAAATGTATTAATGAAGAGAAAAGCTGAACAGCTGATCCGAGATACTTAAGGTTTTGAGGGAACAAATCAAGAACTTAAGGTCCTTTAGTGGGAAGAATTGTCTATACGGATTGAGAAGAATACTTTTTAAAATTTTCCAGATGATATGAGGCATACCTTACCAGACGCTGCCTCAATACGAGTTGGTAAGGAGCAAATGTCGATTTCCCTGATTTTTGCCATTTATATCCGTGACCACATTTTGTTCTGCTCACTGTAAATCACCTTAATGAATCCGTTAATCGACATAACTTCCATTATTCTAAGACCATCAGTTTCAGAAAATTGATAATCAACACAGGTGATCAGTAAATATGGGGATACGTAAAAGGAATTGTCTATAACACGCCTCCAACAACACCGGATGATACTAAGGCCGCATTAGAGGAGCTTTCCAAAGCATAGGCGTCGATATGTTGGCAAGTGTTGCTAAAAGTTTTGAATAAAGGGTACATTTATGTTTAGAGTCCGACGGACGACATATCGAATATTTATTATGAGCCGATATTATTGTTTGAAACCCACAATTACCCAGCAAATAATGTTAATAAAATGTTTGGCCTCAAACCTGTATTTTTTTGTTATCTTGGAAAAAAAATAGTTTGCATAATATGTAGAAAAGTATTAAATAAAAACTATCAAATTCTCGTAGCTATCTTGCTAAATATTAAATAAGTTAAAATTCGTCTGTATTCTGTGAATGTGCGTTTTTCGTAGAAACGTGAATAGTTAGGTATAGGAAAATGGTGTACTGTGCATATAGATTAAAATTCTACTACTGTTGGTGACATGAAATACACCCTTTATTTATTTTTCATTAAACTTAAAGAAGTACCTAATTGTCATTTGAAATTTTGGATAATTAATTGGATTTTCCACAAGTGCAACACAAAATATTATCTTTCGGAAGACCCCAGTCAGAATTTGGTTGGAAACAAGAAAAGAGTGTACTGAGACACTAACCGTTTAAACAATTACTACTTTTTGATAAAATAGTGAATTTTACAGAAACTATGGGGTTTAGGTATAGTAAACTTTTATGAAACACCTTATCATTTTAATCTTAGATACCAAAAATATATAGGGCATTCAATTTAAAAAAATAAAACTGCCATACTTTCACATTTCTGGTACACTGTATGAAACGAAAATAATTTTAAAATGTTCCTGTGAAGGATATATATAAATATAAAAAAATGTCGCCTAAAATGAGTATCTTAGTCATAATATTCTGTGTCTTAATACGTAATATACATATATATCGTAATTGTATCAAAACGTTTAGTTAGCCCTATGTTGGGATCGACATAATATAATTGTATTAATCTTGAAAATGAATTTTTAACCGACTTAATATATAATATATGCGTGCATGGAAATCGACCATTATCGACCATAATATATTGGTCGATTTTTCAGAAATGTGTATAGTTTTTTAACGTTTAATTTATTAAGAAAGATCCCAAGGTGATCTCATATACTTTTCTGTACCGTGCAACTTGCAGTTTTGCAGAAAATCGCCGAAAATTCTAATATTCTTATCAAAAAATTTCATCGAAGTGACGTAACGGACATTTCCTCATAAATATTTTAATTCCAACGTAATAGTGCGGGAATTGTAGGCATTGAAAGTTTTAATTGCGAATTTGAAAATTTTATATGTACATCTATAGCATATAAGTAGTAAAGCATAGTATTTTCGGCTCCTTAAATCAATGAGTATCAAGCTCGTTTTGTTTGTATACCAGGCAAATACCTATTTAAATGAAATTTTTTCCATTTTACGAAGAAGGTGCTTTTGGTGTCACATTCTCCCGGCCTAATAGAAAATTCAGTGACAACACATGACAAACTCTACCCTGTCATTTGGTGTGTTTATACACAGGGTGTTTAGTTATAACAAACAAAATAACAAAGTAAAGTGATAGAAGGAGTTGCGTTTATATGTTAAAAATGAAATAATTTATGGGGTAGCCTACGAAGAGTTACATACAATGGTTGAAATATAGGACGGGTTTGACTGCATAAATACGAGGTGAATTCTACTCCGCTCTATAATTTACAAAAGGCAGCTAACAAATGTATGCTTGTCCGTAGGCAGTCGTATGTACAGGATGGTTGGTACATAGGGTGGAGTGAAATTATCTATAGTTATACAGGGTTGTCAAAAAAGTTAAAAAAGATTACGTGGCGTGGTCCATAAGGCATAAATATATTTTGGGCTTATTAAGTCAACGCGTACTAGTACATTTTGTTAAATGAAAATGTATCATTGTGTAATGTTGGGGCTTTCGATGTTACCTGATCCTGTCTATTAAAGTTATAAATACAAAATAAAAAGTAAAGAATTAAATCTACCTGAGTTCAAAAAAAAACTAAAAAGTTGAAAATAAAACATTTAAAAAATAATAACCGACTTCCACCTATAACTAAAAAGCTGAAAATAATTATAACAAAATACAACTCTAGCAAATAAATAACACATTCATTGTTGTTAGGTACCTACCCAGAAAAAAAATGTAAACATTGAAAGGTGCTGATTCTGTACAAATTAATTACCTACCAATCTAGAATATTTTTGAAGTCGGTGCCAAGCAACAATTAAATTTGATGAAGTAGTAGGTAAGTAGGCAATGCAGGATTTTAGATTTGCTTGTAGCATTCTTTGTTCTGGAAACCTTGACATTAAAGATATGAATATGCTTTAGATTAGGACTTATATAGGTTCTCCAAGTCTGAAATCGCTCGTAGTCAATATCTCATATCTTGCATATTCCTTGAGAGGCATTCTTTTGAATTGTTACATAAATTTGACTGTCAATGAATAACTAATAAGTATAGTGACTGACAACGAGACCAGACTTGAAGTTGAACTGAGTTAACAAGAGATAAGTATATTCCTCTCAAAACATCTGTGAGGAAGAGTTGTGTAATGGATACAAAGTTTGGTAGGGGCAACTACATTTTGTATCCATTACAAGTGTAAAATACTTATCTATTATAAAAAATAAGTAAAAAGTGAAAGCGACAAATACACAAACAGACTAGACCGGACTTCGAAATTACTATATTAATAATGTGTCGTGATACCAATCCTAATTATGCAGTCATGTATATTCTGTAAAAACATGTATTTAAACATTTTTGTACATCTCCCATATTTTCATGTAAGTATGCCTTGCAGAACTATTCAGATTTTTTTCTTTACAAATGTGTGCTTTTAGTTATATATTTTTCTCATAATAATAGTTTTTGTTCACGGCGTTATTTTAAAAAACCGCGGGAGAGGACGAAAACTTGACTTTACGAAAACAACAAAGACAAATGGGTGAACCTTTTCAACGACTTGACGAGAAACGAGAAAACTTCTCCTCTAAAGAATCTAGACCATAAAGCTGCATCCTAACCCACTCTAACCACAGACAAAAATAAAAGATTTTCGCTTATTTCACGAAAATTTTCCAGATTTGCCTGTATCCCAAGGAAGAATTAGCAAAATAGAGAAACAGTTTCGCGAGCATGGTCATATAACACAGATAAAAAAGTAGCTGCTAATGCTTTAAGTAATAATATGAAATTGGATATTATGCTTGAGTTTCAAGAAAACCCACATAATTCTAGTCGAAAAGCAGCCCCACTGTTCTCAATCTTAGCAATCAATTTTTCGAGTATTAAAGGAAAGTAAAATGCATCCCTATAAAATGATGCCGACTCAGGAACTCATGGAAGATGATTTCGATAGGAGGATGTATTTCTCTGAAGAAATGATGGTAAGGTTAGATAACAATGTGATCCAATTAGAAGATGTTTTGTTTTCTGATGAGAGCACATTTACACTTCACGGTCATGTTAATCGTCAATATTGCCGCTATTGGTCTAATGAGAATCCTTACTGGATGACAGAGAAACATATGCAGTACCCTGAAAAAGTTAATGTTTGGGCAGGAATTGTTGGAAATCATACCGTAGGCCCCTTTTTCATTGACGGCAACTTGAATGGAGATAAATATTTAGAACTGCTCCAAAATAATGTCGTGCCAACTTTGACAAACTTACAACCTGATCCAGTAAGCCCACAAATTCCTGCCAATACAATATGGTTTCAGCAAGAAGCAATGGCCAGCACGATCTCCTGATTTGACGCCATTGGACTACTTTTTGTTAGGATATGTCAAAAGTTCTGTATACAAAACTAAACCCCCTCAACTTAGATGACCTAAAAATACGAATCACGCTTGCGACTAGATCAGCAACATTGAGTAACATTAGAAGACATTTCTATACCAGAATAGCATGTTGCCAAGACGTTCTCGGCGGGCATTTTGAACATTTCCTACATTGACATTAATGTAATGTAGCGAATTTGTGAAATAAAATAATTTTCTTTTATTAATGTTAATTTTTGTAATAAATCTGAAAGCAGTTGAAGATAGGTGTACGACATTGTACAAGAATTATATCTAGAATTTTCTGGAAAATCCAAAAAATAAATAATATATAAGGGCTTGCATTTAAAATAAAAAAGTTGATATTGGCCACTGCCACATGACACACCCTTATATATTTTTTTTGCTGAAAAAATGCGCATTTAAAAATACAAATCGACGTGTCCAAGCGTTTTTCCCAACACGCCCTCCTTTATTCGTTATCGAATTTATTCCATTTGGCCGTTCCACACGGAAGTCTCGGAATACTGTCCCTTCCAGGAATTGGTTGATGGCCGATTGCACCTGCTGTCTGATGAATTCTCGTAACATTGCCCCCTCCTTAAGACCATTTCGTCTCGGAATGTCCTAGAATCCTCCCTGGTGTGACGATATTTGCAGGACTCTCCATTTCGACATCGGGAAGTTTGGTGGAAGTAACAGTCAACGGTCTTCGAATCTGGGCTGCGAATATTGAGAATCACTGAATCGAAAGATTGTTTCCATCATACTTCTCACCACCATCCAATTCAGTCCATCCAACCCGCATGCTATCTTTGGGACCGCCAATTTCATCAGAATCTTCTCCATCATCACATTCCTCAGTCTTCCAAAGATCGCTGTATGTTGGCTTGTCCTGCGAGAATGTTTTCGTTACCAAATAAAAGATGTCTCTGGTACCCACTGGTTGTTTATCTTCGAGATGAAGGACCTTCCCTACCACTGGACCTTGCTCTCGTAGCTTCTGAAACTGGCCGTACTTTTTGGCAAACACTTTGGCTATTCCTCTGGACAACCGGAGATCTCGAGCCACACAATGTGCCAAGGCATATTGCATGGGTACCTCAAACAGGTCTCGGGGTTCCTCTCTCGTTACGTCGTGCTGCACTTTCTGCCCATTAGAGTACAGTGCCATAAACTGCTCGAAGATCATATCGTCATCGGGTGGTTGGATGCTGCGGACTTGGGCTTGGTCAACTTCGCTGTCATGATTTCCGGCATGAGGGACTAACCTGTTAAAATGTACGACCTTTGGTTTTCCCCGAGGTAGCTTCTTTATTCTGTAGACAACATCGTTGATTTTCTTCACAATTTGGTACGGCCCCTCCCAAGATCTCTGTAGCTTGGGCGAATATCCACGACGACGTTGCGGGTTATACAACCAAACAAAATCATCAACTTGGAATTCTCCGCCCTCGGCTTTGATGTCGTAGGTTTCCTTCATTCGGGCACTGGCATTCTCGATGTTTAACCGGACTCGTTCATGGATGTCGTTCATCTTTTGACGTAGTTGGCTGACATAGTCTTCACCTGCGCTCTCTTCTCCTGGGGGACATCCAAACTTCAAATCGCATGGTAGTCTTAATTTTCGTCCCATGATAATATTGGCCGGGACTGTGGACTCGTGCACAGACGAACGATATGCCATTGGAAACAAGTGCAGATACTGGTCCCAGTCTCTTTGGTGGTCAGAGGCTACCTTTGATAAATGGCGGTTAATGGTTCTATTCATCCGTTCTACCATCCCATTGGATTTCGGGTGTAATGCTGTCGTCCGTGTTTTATTAATCTTCAAGAACTTGCAGACGTCTTGGAAAAGACTAGACTCGAAATTTCTACCTTGGGCTGAGGAGTGCAACTCCAACGGAACACCAAAACGACTGATCCATTCCTTGACAAAGGACATCAGCAACGGTCAGGGCTTCTTGATTCGGCAAGGCATACGCTTCGGCCCATTTAGTAAAATAGTCCATCACCACCACAATGTACTTATTTCCATAGTCGGATTCAGGAAATGGACCGGCAACATCAATGGCTACTCTTTCGAATGGACTGCCCACGTTATATTGCTTCAAGGGAGCTTTTGGCCGCCACTTCTGAGGCCCATTACTTGTTGCACAAACCGTACATTTCCGGCACCACTCCTTAACGTCTACTTGGCAGTTTACCCAATAGAAGCGTTCTCTCAACTTCCCCAGGATTTTCGTTACTCCCAGATGTCCTCCAGTTGTACCATCATGTAGTTCTTGTAAAACCTCTGGTCTCCTATTTCTGGGAACTACAATCTGTTTTCTGTCGTTTCCCTCCTCTGGAGATTCCAAGAAGCGCTTGAGAAGTCCATTTTCCAGGATGAGGGAGTTCCACTGACCCTAGTACGACTTTATGGTTGGTGAATATCGGGAAATCTCTTGCCACGTAGGTTTGCGGTCTTCTTCCTTTAACCGGATAACTTCTTTTAGTTCTGGATCTAATTTTTGGTCTTTCTGGATCACCTCAGGTTGCTAATGGTCATCGACGGCGGTAGTTCTACAGAGAACAGCCCCTTTTTCTTCAGCTCGCTGACAATGTTTGCAGTCATCAGGGCATGGTCTCCTCGATAGGGCATCAGCATTCTTATGGCTTGTTCGATGTTCAGTCTCGAAGTCGAATTCTTGCAACCGCTCAATCCACCTGGCCACTTGTCCTTCGGGGTTTTTAAACTGCAAGAGCCACTTGAGTGCTGCATGATCAGTCCTCAGGAGGAATCTCTTACCATAGAGGTACTTGTAGAAATGTTCTACCCCCTTTACACAGCCAAGAGTTCCCTGCGGGTAACGCAGTAATTCTGTTCAGGCTTGTTCAAGGTCTTGCTAAAATAGCCGATGACTTTCTCCTGACCCTCTTGGATCTGCGAAAGCACTGCACCAATTCCGACATTGCTTGCGTCGGTATCCAAACGAAGTTCCCATCTGGCAAAGGATAACTTAAGACGAGGGCACTCGTCAATGCTCTTTTCAGTGTCTCGAAAGATCGCTGGAACTCCTCGTCCCACTGGTATTGTACCTTCCCCTCTGTGAGTCTAGTAAGTGGCTTGGCGATGTTGACAAATCCGGCTACGTATCGACGATAGTACGTGCATAACCCCAGGAAACTTCTTAACTGATATCTTTAGGTATCGGCCATTCCTGGACAGCATTGACTTTCTGTTTATCAACAGCTACTCCCTCTGCGGAAACCACATGTCCAAGATATTGCACCTCTTATTGGAACAGCTGACACTTCTTCGGGCTTCTTCCGGAACTTCGAAGTCGCCAAAACACCTCCTCCAGGTTCTTGATGTGGTCTTCAAATGATCTTCCAACCACCAAGCATGTTTTCCATGAAAGCCCTTTTAACACTGTTTCCATCAATCTTTCAAACGTCGCTGGAGCATTACGCAACCCAAACGGCATCACCGTGAATTGATAAAGTCCTGAGCCCATGGTAAAAACAGTCTTTTCTCGGTCTTCTTTAGCAAGTTCCACCTGCCAATAACCGCTCTTCAAGTCCAGGGTGGAAAACATCTTCGATCCAGCCAACGTATCTAGGATATCCTCTATTCTTGGAAGGCGATAGCTGACTTTCTTTGTAGCGTAGTTTAATTGCCGATAGTCCACGCAAAATCAGGTCGAACCATCTTTCTTTTTAACCAAAACAACTGGAGAAGCCCAAGGGCTATTGGATGGTTCAATAACACCTTCTTCCTCCATCTCGCGGACTATCCTGTAGGCTTTTTCTCTTTTAGATAGGGGTAGCCTTCTCGCCGACTGTCGAATAGGTTGAGCGTCTCCAGTATTAATTTTATGTTTCACCAGATCAGTTCGTTCTCTTTTGCCATTCCCATCGAAGATATTCTGGTAGTTTCTAACGATGTCCCTTAACTTTGCTTTCTGGTTTGGTTTCAAATTCTTAGATGAATCGATGATGAGTCTTTCCAATTCCTCAGATAATTGACTTGGTGGTATTTCTGCATGCTGTGTGCTTCTGACTACAGAGGAAACTGTTGAACAAGTTCAGGTTCATCACTCTCACTGGCATAATCTCCTTGGCACGAAACAGAGTCTTCCCCAGTGCGACTCCTCTGCCTACGTTTCCGTCGTTAAATTCAGGATCAAACATCATCTCTGTTCCAGCTTTAGCTTTCCCATCTAGACAAACATCTACAATGATGTCGTCTTTCCCATGAAGCACCACTTCTTCGTCATTCACTCGCAGAATTCCATCTTTAAAATTTAACTGGAATCCCTTGGAGGTCATGACATCCATTCCGATAATGACTTGGTCTTCGATGTCCGCCACTAATGCCCGATGTTGGAATGTTGTATTTCACAAGACCATTTCAACCATGGACTTTCGTAGCTTCTCCTGTCACTGTGCGCAGTTGCCACTTTGTTGGTCATATCATCGTCCCTAAAACAATGTTGGGCCTTATAACTGTTTTTGTCGCACCTGTATCCAGCAGCATTGCACTTTGCTTCTTATTAATAAAGCCATCTACAAAGACACTGTTAACGTGGTTGCGCAGAGAAGCGACATATGCGTAGATAGTTGGGGCTTATTGGCTACAAGTCAACGATGGCCTCTTCACAGCGACCCTCTTTAGTTTTCCGACGAGGAAGGCAGGCCTCCGTTGCTCTCCTTGCAACGACTCCTTATGTGCCCTACCTTACCACACTTCCAACATCTCAGTTGTCTTTTCTCGGTAAGGACTTTCTCTATTATCTTTCTTACAGAGGCTTCATCGTTTCCGCCATCATCGGATTCTCCGTCAACGATTCGGACTCTGGCTTGACCTCTGCAGGTATTTTTCGCAGCATCGAATTCTAGAGCTCGAGTCAGTGCATCTACTAATTGAGTCGGTCGAGCTAGGGTCAATGCTTGTCTGGCTTCGTGGTCCATCCAAAATCGCTTGTACTGCTAACCTTTCTATCACATTTTCCGGTGTGGCTGGATAGGCCATAGATTTATGGCGGCGATTTTTCAGTTGGAAGTGATAAACTTGCTTCAAATGGGTTTGCCCATACCTCAGTTATAAATGTTTTACCAGTTGTTCGTAGTCTTCTGGCTCCGAGGTATTGAACGTTTGTAAGATGTCTGTAGCATCCCCTCTTAAGGCTAGGGTTAATGCTATTGCCTTCTCCTCTGCCGACCATCCTTTTACCTTTGCTGCAGCCTCAAATTGGCGCCAATAATTAGTCCATGACCATTTCCCATCAAATTGTGGAGGTTTCATTTTGTATCTTGCTCCTTCAAGGCCAATTTTTGAATCCACTACTTCTGAACTGTTTCTGCTTAGGATTTTTGATTGAGTTTCTCCTCTTTGTATAGTGACTACCTGCTCTTTTATTTTGCTGATCTCATCCTCCATTATATGCTTTAGCTCTTCTATCGGCGTTTCATTTTTGTCTGACTCTTCGAACATTGTCTGCTTTAGCTCTTCTATCCGCGTGTCACTTTTGACTGACTCTTCGACCATTGTTTGCTTTAGCTCTTCCATCCGAGCCTCATTCTCGAATATTTTCTCTTCTAGCATTTCTGAATTTTTCTGTACCATGCTTTTCAAATTTTCTTCTAGGGATTTAGAATTTTCCAATAATTTGTCTTCCAGACTTTTAGAATTTTCTATTAATTTGTCTTCTAATGTCTTAGAATTTTCTACTAATTTATCTTCTAACGACTCTTTCAAGTTTTTAGAATTTTCTAGCAAATTTATCTATAATGACTCTTTCAAGTTTTAGAATTTTCTAGCAATTTATCTTTTAACGTTTCTTTTAAATACTTTCCTCCAGTTTTTTCAATAGCATACTCATGTCTCCATTACCAGAAACTTCAAACAAATATGTAGCGGGATCGTTACCTTCATTTATTAGGGCATCTCGTAGCCGTTGTATTAATTCACTTTTCTTCCCACTAATTTCTAAAACACTTTCTTCAAGTTCTTTTTTTAAGTCACTTTTAATTGGTCCAAACTCACGTTTCTAAACATTGTCAGTCTATTTATTTTTCAATTCTAAAGTTCCACAAATACACCTACACCTGTTACCACTGTAATGTTTTTATTTTCACACACGGGTTCAGTTCAGTTCTTGGATTTATTTAAAAACACAGTCCAACTCACAATTTATTTCCACTACTTTAACACAATTTATATTCACAGAAACTACTATTTACATTTTATCTTAACTATACAATACGACCGTCGAAAACTAAATGCCTCCTATCGCCAGCTGTTCATATTTATATATTTCTCTTCGAATTGTCTGGTAAGTCCACGAACCATCGGGAAACTCTTTCATGTTCTGGAAGCTTTAAGGGAATTCCCAGTAACGGCAGCGGTCGGCCTGTTGAGAGAGAAAACATTTCGGATTCCCAGTAGTCTCGGAATACTTTCCCTTCCACGAATTGTTTAATGGCCGATTGCACCAGCTGTTGGATGAATTCTAGTAACATTATACTTCTTCTCGACAGGGTACTTTATATTTCTTCATTTATTTCCGCATTCATTGCCACATTATTTATTTATTGTAAACTCTTCATGTACTTTTGTACGTACTCTACATGTTTACTGCATATAATCATTTATTTATTTTTTAACCTCATTTTCCTAATATACTCATATATATATAGTTCTTCATATTCAATCTTTTACCGCATTAATTCGGCATATATTTGAGATATTTTATATCATCCTGCTCCACACAAATCTATTAATATTTAAAACATCATTCATTTAACAACATGCACTAGTTTTCTGATTTTTTTTCTCTCCCATATTTCCTCAAATTCTCTTATTAATTTCAAAACTTTTTACTTTGATCTATTCAATTTTTTTATCATTACTAAACATATCACCTAATTCCTAAATTCCATTTGAAATTATGTTTTTTGTTGTCTGACTCTTACAATTTCTTTAAAATGTTAATTATTATTTCTACATTTGATATTTAAAAATACTTTCAATGTTGTCTATCCCTTTTACCTTTTTAGTCTTGAGATCAATTAATTCATAACTATTCACTCCATTTTGAATTTTTCCATATATGGTAATTATGATGATACTCCCTATGCATTACTGGTATTCCCAGTTTGCTTTTGGTTTGCAACTCTCCATGTTTTCACTATAACCACCATCTTTAAATCTTGTTCGTTTTTTCTTTTCCTCTCCTTCTATCATCTTGATCTTGCTGGTACTCACAAATTTCATCCTTTCATGCTTTCTTGTCCTCATTGATCTTACATTTATTGTTTAAATTTTCATTTCCATTGTGCATTGCTAACTTCATCATCCATCCATGCTTCCAGGTCTGTAGTTATTTTTCTACATATTATTTCTGGTTTTCTAGTTTACTTGTGGGTTTATTCCTCAAAAGTAAACTGTATTCTTGTGACTTTTCCCACAATGCGTTCCAAATTTAACAATCTACTTGCAGATCCTCTCTCTGAGGGTTGATTATTAAAATAAAAGTGGTAGAGGCAAAAAACCAAAAACGATATTTTTTGTTTTCCCTGAATTAGTAGAGATTTTTCTTTAAGTTGTGGAGGGCACTAAAATACACAACATTTTGTCCAATAAATCGTGTATGTTTCCACCAATAACTACTAATATAAAGGACCTGCCTTTTTACATTAAAAAGGGGTTGAAAAATGATTGCCGGAAAATAGTAAACAATGTCAAACTTCTTTCCATTTTAACCACTAAGACGTAAATCTAGGTATATGTACGTATTAACTGAACGCCTGAACGACGATACTTTACGCCCTTTATGTCCAGCAGGCAACAGCGCAAGTTTACTTATTTACATTTTGATTTGAGGTTAACTTCGTAATTTATAATTATTAAAGGGTTTTAGGGTTGAACCTTTCTTGAAATCAATGCAGGAAAATGGCATATTCGTTTGCCGAATTATCTTCCCACCCGTGTCAGATCATAAACGTGTTAACTGAGTTTTACAAAAGGTCATTTAAGCAGTAAATAAAACCACATTTTACGTGACGAAATAAATGTTTTGATAATTACTATTACATATTAATAATTAAGCCACTAATTGTCTTTGTTAGTGTGCACATCTTTTAATGGATTTCTATTTATATATATATATATATATATATATATATATATATATATATATATATATATATATTTAGATCAATGTTAACGGCTGAACAAAAAGATACAAAGTGGTAGTAACGGGAAGCAGCCAAGTGGTAGGGGAACTAATATGTGAAACCCTTTTTCCTAATGAAAGCTTTCGGAATCTGTTTTATTCCTTCTTCAGTCAATACATACTAAAAAGTTATTACAATGGTATGTTAAAAACAGTACTATAAAAAACGAAAAATATATATATAACTTACGGAACTGAGTTATCCAGTCTGACCGGCATCAAAACACAAACATAACTAAATACATGACAACTGTGTCGTTAAAAAACTACATATAACTCGAACATTAATATACGGAAAAATACTGAAATGTTACAATCAAATAGAATAAGAAAGTGTGTTTAACCTAATTTCTGGTGTACGTTTAAGGTGAAATTCAATTCGAAAAGTCAAAACCCTATGTTGGAACGCGTGCAACACAGCCACTTTGAAATAATAATGTTCTATGTAAGGAGTCATAGAAATAACAATAAGGTCAGCAATGCGATCTCAGAGGTGTTCATGTCATTCTGAACTTAATCTAAGAACAACAGGGTACGTGAAAAACTTCTTAGGTGGAGAAAATGAAGATGACTTAATGCTACCTATAGAGCTAACCCATCTTCTCCAACTCAAGAAGATTGCAATAAGTTGTTTTGAGGTTTTGGAGATCTGTTTTCTTATTAATGCTATTATCCTGCTTATTGATGCAAACCATCTCAAGAAAATTTCTTTTGAAAGTGTTGCTTTCTGAAGTTAGTACGTGGGGATTATCGAAATCAGGCCTGTGTTTGTTCTTAAGGCAGTGTTCGGCCAGAGCACATGTGCACTTTTTTAGGGCAATGTCACTTTTGTGGGATGTTATCCTGTGTTTGAGGTTTCTAGATGTTTGTCCAATATAAGAGGATTGGCAATCTTTGCAATCGATTTTGTAGACAACATTAGTTCTCAGCAGGGTGGGAGTCTTGTCTTTCACTTTGCTAAACAGGTCATTGATTGTTTTGATGGATTTGTAGGCGAAGCAGATATTACGTTCGGAATTGAAAACTTGCCGGATTTTTGGGTAATGTCTTTAATGTAAGGAATAGAAACATAACTGACCTTAAGATTGTTCGCGCTTGAATCATTGGGAGAAGCCACGGAAAATATTCTCGGTCGTAATCCATCCACCATGGCAACCTGTGGGTTTTGAAAAATCAATTTGTTTAGAAGTTTGGCAGGATATGAATTGTTTAAAAGAATTTGAAACAGGATTTTTAAGTTTTTTTCCCTGAAGGATGGATGAGAGATTTCGCAGACTCTTCTCTTCATGCCATTGACGAGGTTAATTTTAATTTTTAAAGGGTGGTGCGAGTGAAAGTTGATAAGCCTACCAGAACTGGTAGGTTTTACAAACCAATCTATTTTTAAAAGATTGTCCACATCTCTTATGACTCTAGTGTCTAAAAAGGGGACACTCGAGCTATGATCTTCTTCCTCAATTGTGAAATGTAAGTGTTCATTATAGCTGTTGAAAACCTGTAACAATTCGGTGTTGCCTCCTCTCGGAAAACAGCAAATAATATCGTCGACATATTTTCTTAGGAATGGCATAGAAAAACTTAGTTTGGACAGACACTGCGTCACCAGGTCATCCATTATGAACTGGGCAATTATGGGAGACAATTTAGAACCCATCGGCGAGCCGAAAATCTGTTTATAGTAAACCCCATTATAGGAAAAGACAGTGGAATCAAACACAAATTTAACTAATTTGATGAAATTATTCTTGCTAATGCTTGTATGAGTTGAGATCGAGTCCCAATGAGTTTCTAAACTGTGTACAGCCAGATCAACGGAGATGTTAGTGAAAAGGGATTCAACATCTAAACTGGCTATAACATGCTCTGGTGGTAAGGCAAAATTATTATATAGTTTAGAAAATGTAGCAGAATCCTCTGTAAAGTACTCATTGTTTTTGTTATAAGCCAGGTTTAGAACGTTGACTAAGAGACCAGCAATACCTGAAACCGGCGAGTCAATGGAAGAGACTATGGGTCTTAGAGACAGAGTAGGTTTATGGATCTTAGGTAGGGCATAGAATTTTGCACAAACTGCATTGTAAATCGAATAAATTTTGGCCTTTCTATCATCTAGTTGCCCACACTTTTTTAATTCAGAAATCAGTTTGCCAGCTTTCTGTTGTAAAGTGGAGGTAGGATCTCTTCCTAAAACACGGTAATAGTTTTCATTCTGTAAGAGTTCGTTCGCAAGGAATGTATAGGTGCTCCGGTCAATGACAGTTGTCACGTTGCCTTTATCAGAGTTCATTACTAACAGGTTGGGATTGTTCTTAAGGAACTGTCTGGTAGCCTTGAATAAATCATTCAAATAGTTAAAACGCTTGGAGTTACTGTTAAAATGGTTGGTGAGAATATTTGTGATTTTGGAAGCGAATATATTTTGTAACTTTTTTTGCTGGACAAATTGTAGAGCAAACTCTATATCTGCTAAATATTTACTAATAGACAAATCCGATCTAGTGGGGACGATACAAAACTTGGGGCCTAGAGAGAGCAACTGAACCATCTCTGTGGGAAAGGGGGTGTTAGAGAGGTTTTTGAACCAACCATCTTTGACTTTGATCGGGAAATAATATTTACGATAATACAGAGCATTGAATTTTTTGACATTAGTGGTTTTGACCTTTTGAAAAACCTTGTTGTAGCTAACAGAGAGTCTGTTGGTATATTCCTGAATCACCAACTCAGGTAACACTTCCATAATTAATTGTATTAACTCATTAACATTTACTACTAACCTCGAGATGGTTGCATTAACAATCTTAATTTCTAAATTAAGTAATTTCCTGTTGAAACTTTGTACACAATTGACCACCAATTGTCCTTGTCCTCCATCTTGATATTGGATGAGCTATAGAATATGCTTGGTGTTATTATGGATGTGAGTAGGAGTTAGGTCTTTCTTCCTACAATTGAGCAGAAAAATCCTACGGTTCCGCTGAGATGCCAGTTTGGTGTTGAGTGTTGCCCATTTTTTTAAATACTGAGTAACAGTAAGGCCATACCGACCTGTGATGTCGTAGAAAAATCCCATAATGCAGTTAGATTTAGATCAATGTTAACGGCTGAACAAAAAGATACAAAGTGGTAGTAACGGGAAAAAATCCGGCAAGTTTTCAATTCCGAACGTAATATCTGCTTCGCCTACAAATCCATCAAAACAATCAATGACCTGTTTAGCAAAGTGAAAGACAAGACTCCCACCCTGCTGAGAACTAATGTAGTCTACAAAATCGATTGCAAAGATTGCCAATCCTCTTATATTGGACAAACATCTAGAAACCTCAAACACAGGATAACATCCCACAAAAGTGACATTGCCCTAAAAAAGTGCACATGTGCTCTGGCCGAACACTGCCTTAAGAACAAACACAGGCCTGATTTCGATAATCCCCACGTACTAACTTCAGAAAGCAACACTTTCAAAAGAAATTTTCTTGAGATGGTTTGCATCAATAAGCAGGATAATAGCATTAATAAGAAAACAGATCTCCAAAACCTCAAAACAACTTATTGCAATCTTCTTGAGTTGGAGAAGATGGGTTAGCTCTATAGGTAGCATTAAGTCATCTTCATTTTCTCCACCTAAGAAGTTTTTCACGTACCCTGTTGTTCTTAGATTAAGTTCAGAATGACATGAACACCTCTGAGATCGCATTGCTGTCCTTATTGTTATTTCTATGACTCCTTACATAGAACATTATTATTTCAAAGTGGCTGTGTTGCACGCGTTCCAACATAGGGTTTTGACTTTTCGAATTGAATTTCACCTTAAACGTACACCAGAAATTAGGTTAAACACACTTTCTTATTCTATTTGATTGTAACATTTCAGTATTTTTCCGTATATTAATGTTCGAGTTATATGTAGTTTTTTAACGACACAGTTGTCATGTATTTAGTTATGTTTGTGTTTTGATGCCGGTCAGACTGGATAACTCAGTTCCGTAAGTTATATATATATTTTCGTTTTTTATAGTACTGTTTTTAACATACCATTGTAATAACTTTTTAGTATGTATTGACTGAAGAAGGAATAAAACAGATTCCGAAAGCTTTCATTAGGAAAAAGGGTTTCACATATTAGTTCCCCTACCACTTGGCTGCTTCCCGTTACTACCACTTTGTATATATATATATATATATATATATATATATATATATATATATATATTTGTGGATTAGGTACGTAGTTCTATTATTTTGAATCTGAATAGCATGACCTTTGATTTAATGTAGTTTGGACGCTACTGTTGGAGCAGGAATATTTGTAAACAAATATATCTATGTCTCTTTCTATGTTTGTCTCATGTTTCAACCCATTTTTCATTTGGTCGTCTATGAGAGTGCCGGGTCCACGTATATCGGTAGTAATTGGTTTTCACATTATTAGTAAAATTTGGATTTAATATTTAATTCATTGAAATTTTCTACATTTCAAACCCTGTCTGCTTCCCAGTTATCTTTACTATTATAACAATCTGCGAACTAAAATTTATTAATTTCATATGAATAGAAGCAAAGAATCAACAAGAAGTGCCGATATTCGGTCTATTTCGCACAATAGTTTCCAATTCGTTTTCCACAAAAGGCGACATCCCATTATTATTCCGTGGATATTTCATGCACAAAATTTCATTAACTTCCCCCTATCCGGAAAATTAGACGGACAAAATGGTAACGAGAAGTAACGTCAATAAAAAATTATTTTTTCCTGTGTTATATGGAAAAACGGGATATAGGAGGAGAAATTACTCGTTGATATGGTTTTTTGTTGACGCAATAAGCGAATACGTTGTTAGAATTTCAATCGAATAACGCAGCTACCTTTTTCGGGTACGGCAATTAAGAGGCAGAGTGAGTATTTAAACTGTATTTTGGTATCGTCCGGAAACCCGTAATAAGGTACAACGTTGTTCCGAGATTAAGTATTAAACAGTGTAATGAAATTATAAGGTTAGACGGGGCAGATCTTTCGCTAATATAAACGCGATTCTTAAGGCTTATCGCGACGCCACCGTAAGGATTAAGGATGAGAAAGCTGTGCACACCTTTAGCCAGAAATGCTCGTAAAAAATAAAATTCATCGCCAAGCAAATCCGGCTGGAAATACGATGCAAATGAAGCTGGCGCTTTAATTCCAGCGTTGTTTCGTTCCCTGCTTCTCCTTTGCTCTCGCTCTTTTGGTATCCATCACAAGTGGGATTACTGAAAGATGACTAAACATATCCTGTAGAACAATGGTCATCTGCATTTTGAGAATGAAGCGAATGCAATCCTGAGTTTATCATAGTGGAAGGAATTAGTGCCGACGTTTCAGTTCCGGTGTATTTATTTAATCTTTAATTTTCCAGGGCATTGCACCGGTACAGAAATTTGAACTTTAAATTTATTTTTCGAATAAAATTTTTTATTTCATTCTGGAGACTGAAAACAAATGATTAAATTAGTAAGTTTATAGCAAATGAGTAAAAAGAAACTTGTCATAAATTTTGAGGCATATGATTAGGAAATGTGAACAGGGATTAACATAAGTAATAATATTTTAGATATTTAAAGTGTAAATAATTTAAAATTTTAAAGTACATAGCTCAATTTTACTAAACATCGTTTATTAAATAAGATTAAGGCAATGTAAATGAGTTACCGGAACCTACAGCAATGTATATGTAAAGAAGAAGTTTGTAAATCTGTCCCAAGACAGACGTACTAACACAACCTTCTCCAAAGTTCTCGAACCTGGGCATCTTGTTGCATCTTACTGTAAGTAAGAGCTTTCATGATGTCAGTAAGCAATCCATTCTTTCGTCAACCTCTCCTTCTAATACGTTGAATTTCTCCTTCGTTTATTCTCCATTAGATACAATCTCTCCTTACAATATGTCCGAACCTGTTAGCTCTGCTTTTTCAACAGGTCATGTCCTGATTTTTGTCCATGGCTATTCTTTTTTTTTATTTCTTATTGTTGAATTTATCATTCCACCCTAATATTTAATTTTACTAACTTGCTTTAGTTGTTACCCTTCAACCATTACCCTCACGTCTTCTTCTGTTATTCTATTCGCATTGGTATTTGTCGGAAAAGAGTTGAGTGCAACTAGTTTTTGTCAATTTTATTAAGAAGTTATATTTTAATTCGTAAAGCTTTCTCGGGCCACATATACCTTCAAGACTAGCAAATAATTTTACCTTTAAAAATACTATTATGATCTTGAGTATGTTCGGCCCTCTTAGCAGATCGCCATTAACATTGTTTGGTAAACGCCTTCAAAACAAATTCCAGATAGTTTTTTAATGAATGTATATATCCATTGTATTCTGTCAGCTACCAACATATTTGAGGAGGATGAATTATTTTATTAACCAATTTGTACCTTTTTGCTTTTGTTGGTAACTACAAAACTACAACATGATGCAGAGGATGGACTGTTTCAGGTCTTTCGCTGGTAAGAAATTTCACTAATTACCAGACCGAAAGCACTATTAGTGCAAAAAGAAAAAAAATACCAAACCTATCATTAGTCTAGTTACCAGAGATTTTTTGTAACATAACTTTTAACTAAACCTTAATGCTCTATTCTAAAATTGACTTATAGAATAAACCATAACAACTATCAAGGATTCCTTATTCTTTGTTCATGTTTGGGTTATTGTTAATTATCAACAGTGAAATCAACTAAATTACAACAACATGTTGCTTTTTGAATATATGAAATAGTACGTTTTCTAATTTAAGACGTTATAGGAGAGACAATAATTTTTCTTAGCATTTCTAATATTTTGCGCAGTAGTAATAATTTTCTTCTTTCGGTATAATCTATTCTTTTCACCAGTTGCTCTCAAAGCGTCATTAATTTTTACGCAGTACAGAATGACAGCCAAATGATTATCATAATATGCTTCCACTTTTTTTTTGCTTATAAAATTTGTTGTTGTAGTTGATCTATAAAACCAATTTTCTTTTTTATTACAACGTATTACATTTGACATAACCTTTTAATAATAGTCTTACAGATTTCTGGCTTATAATTTAAGTTCCGGACTTTTCGTGTAATTCTCGTATGATTTGAAGCACATACTAGGACTGTCACGAATATTCTCCAACAGTCCATTTCTATAAAGATGACAGTATCGGTTAGTTTTTATTAAGATGATAGAGAAGTATACAGAGTCTTCCATTGGGAGCAATCACAACAATAATTGACACTGGCCTTCTTCAATTTTGATCTCCCTGATTAGACTCAAAGACTCTTCGCCTTGCTTATCCATTTTTTTCCGGCATCTTCTTCATGATTAATTTAATTGAATGTGAGTTTATTATTCTAAAATATTTGACCCCATATGCTTTGAATTATTGGGTGGGAATTTAACCTGTCTTGCTACTAATAGAAATTTTATTAACGATGAGTGCAAATAAGAAATTTATGATAGAATATAATTAACTCGTAAACTGTATTTTCCATATCTCTATCTCTACTTTCAGTGCCTTACTAACTCTTCTGTACTAAAATACCTTCTTATATATGGTTATGTCGTCCTAGAGATTTTGCGGTTTAACATTTGTGCAATATAGTAGAACTATCACGAATAATGTCAACTTTCAATTTCTCTCACAAATTTTGGAAACTGACAGAGAAATAACAATATACGCAAATATAAATATATCAATAATAATTTATATACAGTTTTTTTATTGAATTGTATGAACTTTCCAAAAAATTCAAATCTGCTTTGAGTTTGCATTACAAGTGGCATTACTGAAAGTTTACTAAATGTTTCCTGTAAAACAACGGCATTCCGCATTTTTAGAATGAAGCGACTGCAAGCTACTATAGTGGAAGGAATAAATTCTAAGGTTTTGGTCCCAGTGTACGTTTTTAATCTTGAATTTTCTAGGGCATTCCACTGGTATAGAAACTTCAAACGTCTATTTGTGACATCCATTAACATATTGTTATGACATTTTTTACGCTGCCAAATTAGGAACCCTTCGAGAAAATTAATTATCTTAAATAAAAACTAATATTGCGAGTAAATAAAGTTTAAAGAATTTCGAATATATTCCTAAATTAGGAATTGTACACGTTAGCGTACCAGACGGAGAAATATCGGGAGAAGACAACTATGAAGTATAAATTTCAATATTTCCTGACGAATTAACTGGGAGGACATATTTTTCAAGTCTCACTAGAAGATCTTCATTTGTGGGTCTGCGAATCATTGTTGTTGATGTAAATATTTATATAAGTCGAACATATTGTGAATTATTTTGATGCGATTATAGATGTTTATATTAAGTGTAAAACCTTGAGCTACCATAAAATCTATAATGCTATTGACAGAGGCACTAAAAACATAGCAAGGTATAAAATTATTCTTTGAATATATTTAATATTCCACTTATTTCAAATGTCATTATTCAATAATTTAGTATATTGTTTTATTCCATCAACACGTTTTTAAAAATCATTTGCTTACTTTATTTTGTGAAAACTAGTTTTAAGCGTTTGATGGCCATCGTAACAAAATAGTATCCCCCTAAGCGTAAAGGCGGCTGTATCTTAAAAAAAAACAACAATATTAGGATATTTAGCCACAAATAGTCAGCTTATGAATACAGTGGGTAAGAGAAATTGCTGGAGATTTTTAAATCTAATAAGTAAAAAAATTCGCATTTCGCTCTGAAAGCTTTTAATTTTGGTTTCTTTTATGGTTGTTGGTCTCTTAGAACATGTACTCCTTCGAAGAGCCATAAAATTCATTCTATCTCGCGCCTGCCAGGAAAACAGACTTCTTTTTTCTATAATTCGATTTGAATATGTCTCGTATAAATGCTGAGGTACGTTTTGAATACAATGGGCCGGACAACCATCAACCTGAATCCATAAGCTCCTTCTCATTTCCAAGGAGACGCCTTCTAAAAGTGGTGAAAGTAAATTGTTCAAAAATTCCAAAAATCCGTAAAAAATTCGGGTCTATAATTTTTTCTTCTACGATTTCGCACCATATGTTTAAGTTCCAGCGATTTTGATATTCTACGTCGCTCATCCAATATGCATTTTGCTTGGACTAATAATGCATATTATGCAAATTTATACCACTCGAACTACTGTGCATAATATTTGTGATAGAAAATTTGGATTTTCCCGAATCATATTTAGCCTCCAGTGACAATGTTTGAGTCTATTATGATAATCAATATATTTTAATGTCTGGTGCAAAATCAGGGATGCTTATTATTCTCTTGAAGAATCAGGTGGACAATTGATTTTGGAACTTCCAGGTCATTGGATATTTTTCTGGTGCTTATGGTATGATCGTGTTCCACGTAGGCCTAAAGTAAAAGTAGCTGATGAAATTATCAGGGCAAACTCGTGAAATTCAATTTGTAACATTGTCTTCCGTAATTCGAGAGTGGATGGACAATGGGCAAAATATGATGCAAATAATAGGAAATGTCATTAGAAGCTTGTCTAGGGCTCAAATTGAAGCAGCTGTTTTTTTTCTACCGAAATTAAATTAGATAAATCCGAAGAGATGATGGAAGACATTTTGAAGATTTTGAGCTATTTGTGGCTAAATCCTCAGTAATTCCTGTTTTGTGTCTTTTTGTGTTATTGTTACAACTGTTATTAATTAATTATGTTGTTCCGGGTGCCCGTTGGCCTTTAAACACGCTTTGAAACTAGTTTTGAACCAGCACTAAGCCTGGATAAAGTGAGAAGGAAGGAAGGTACGATATGTTAAAACTTAATGTTAAACTTAATTGGAAAGAAAGTTAAATCGTAATTTAAATTAGGTCCGTATAAGTTTGCTTTTATTGCTAAGATAACTTGCTCCAGTTGAGATGTTCGAGCTTTTAACATTTTCTCCCATAAACCGATAACAGATAGAGAAAACGCGATGCAGTTTGCAGTTTTCAGTAACATTTAAGTAAATTAAAGGTTACTTCAAGAAAATACTGTTATATTTAACTTTGTTTAAAAAATTATGAAAAAGAATAATCGTTGAGAATATCCCCTCTAGTTTATTTGTTTTGAATTTAATAGTGTAAACAAATTCTCTTCAACGAACATAAAATAAAAGACATAAAAAATATTCAAATCGGTTGATTGGTTCAGAAGATATTGAAATTTTAATATTGACAAATACATTTGCCTCCCCCTCCCTTATTATGACAGATACGAATAATTGTCTCCAAACAAAATGATGCGTTACTACCCAAGCTATCAAATAATGTTTTCAAAGTAATAGTTCATCTTGTAAATTTCCAAGATATCGTTAATTTTATGTCTCTTCGTAGCAGTTACACCCTCTAGCGGTCAAATTACGAATTTCATAATAATTTCCAGTCATTCCTCTTACCCACTTTATTTATGAGGATTTTTTCCCAAACCTCTAGACCCTACCATTGTCGAGATTCCGCAGTTACGTTAATCGGGACACCCTGTATATTACAGAATTTTTATTCTCTATTGCTTTACTCTGGTTGAATATACAGTGTGCCCCTAAAGTATGGAACATATCAAATAAAATCTATCCAGGTAAAAGAAGAAAAAACCCTAGGACACGTCAACCTTAATTCAATTGTGCGGAAGCTTGGATATAAATAGAGTGCCCATGATATCATTAATGTGGTCTGTATGACGTTATATACAATTTTAAAAAAATTGTATATATGGCAACTCCAATATTTGACATATCGATTTGAAAGATCCAGTAATTTTAGATACAAAACGTCTAAATTTCAAATTGGGTACTTAACAAGTTTTTCAAGAAAAAAATCTCTTTTATTCTCTTTAACAAAATAAATCAACTGAAATGTATAAATGTAACAAAAGAATAAGAAAAATTCAAAATGTTCGAATTGGCCACCATTTGCTAGCTGACAATCAGCAATGCGATTTTCAAATTCGTTAGTTAACACTGGAGTAGTATTGTATTTTTTTGAAAAAAAAGTTATTTTTTACCTTTCACGTTTTGTTAAAGATCGATATATTATATAATCAAGAATGTTCCAGCAAACATGTGAAACGATCATGATTCAAGTCAAAATCAAATCAAGAATTATTCTTACCAGACTGAAAAAATATATACCTACACCAGAAAAAAATCCACCACCTACTTAGAGAACAGCTAAGTACTATTAAAAGAGAAACTACAAAATAACACGCAACTAAATACGAAGCATGCAACAACGAAATCAACATCACAAACAAATGCGTTGATATATTCGTAGAATAAAGAGAAATTACAAAGAATGATGATAAACATACAGTATGTGCAAAAGTCTTAGTGAAAGAATTGCGAAACATATCAAACATTGTAACGAGAAACTGGTGTAATCTGCAACTGATAATCGTTAAAGAAACTTCCGAAAAGTAAAAAAAGCGCATTAACGATAGGAAACATTAGAACAATGAAACGAAACAATACAATGAAGTATGTTATACGATTCTACAATGATCTATATAGAACCTCTAAAACTCTTGAAATCATGATAATAAATGTTAGAACCATGTACTACAAGTGCTTCTGGAAGAAGTGGAATCAGTCGGTGAGAACATAAAAAATGACAAGGCAGAAGGTAATTTCGAGAATTTATTAAATATATGAATGCAATATCATATCATATGTGTTAACCAACGCTCTGACGACATATATTGAATGACCTAGCTCTGAAAAATTTATTAGTCCCGGGACTAATACACATAATGTTATCGGTAGTACTGTAACATTAAAAAGTAGATGAAATCACCGTATTTAAATAACATTTATTAGTACTAACCACTTTATTTTAAAAAAGGCGAAACATGAAACAAGAACAAAAAGTAACATACAAACAAAATATTTTAAGGAGAGAAAAGACAACAAAAGAAGATGCTAGAAATGAAATGAAATATATGATCTGAAGAAGAAAAATCAAAAAACAATAGTACAGATGGATTGAACATTTAAGTAGAATGTAGTAAGACATTTTGCCAGCTAAAATATATAATTATAAATATCAATGAAGAACAAATCTAGGTATGCGGAGAGAAAATTGGGTTCCTTAATATAAGTAATACCTCAAGCAAGACAAACAAGCAGGAGACAACTAAGGAAACTTCACCCTGTGCTGCCCTCTTTTAAATATAACAATACAATTTAAATCATCAATACGTCACCAGTACACTCTCAAACAATTACAATTTAACATTTTGTATTGCATCCGGTAATTGTTTTCATAAATTGCGACCCAAAGTATTTGTTAGCTTTGAAGTTATATTTTAGAATGTCCTCAATTTCGCTGCATTGTTTTACTTTGTAGAATTAAGGAGATATCACCACAGTCAACGAGTGCCAAAAATAATTTCTATAGTCTCTCCATAAAGCATTAAATTTCTTCGTTATTTAGGTCACGTCTGGACTGCTGCTCAAGTCTATGAAAATAATTAAAAGCTAAATTCTCGAATTTCTGCTCTTCATACACAAGTGGAAAATCGATTTTATTGTTGCGTATGTTCATCTCTAAAAAAGAAAACCTATTTTTAACTAACCATCTTAAAACATAAAGTTGATACGAGTATTTTTTAAAGTAATGAAATAAAGATCACCAGTAACGCTCATTTCATTAATATTTAAAAATAACACCTTTAATTGTCTTCTAAACGTTGTTTATGGCATATTCTTGATTACTTTTATGTTTTTTGGGCAATAACACCACAATCCAAATAAAACGACGTATATTGAAGGAAAACCAAACGTTTCAAACCTATTCTGACTTCGTTGTCAGTGGCTTTATATTTATTGATGTAAATTTCAAAATGAAAATTTGATTTATGATATTTAAATTGACATTATAAAAAAACAACAAATTTTATAATGTCAATTTAAATGTCATAATTCAAATTTTTATTTTGCAATTTACATCAATAAATAAAAAGCCATTGACAACGAAGTCAAAATAGGCTTTGAAACGTTTGGTTTTCCTTCAATATACGTCGTTTTATTTCGATTGTGGTGTTATTGCAAAAAAAAACATAAAAGTAACACCTTTAATTTTATTTGCTCTAGATTTTATAACAGCTAACAATAGCAACTCTTAAACGTTCAGCGCAATGTCTACCAAATTCAACATATCATTTAACTATATAAGAAGTACTCTTGATTAATTGACTGGAATCTTTCTTTATCGTCCTTAAATTTAAAACCGTTTCAAGTTTTTTTGACACAATTTTGGCAATTAGTTTATGTTATTAAGATACCTTTAAACGTACGAATTTAGATTTTAACGATTCAATCATTAAATTATTTTAATGATTGAGAATTCTGACAATAAAAACGTGTTTTGATATAAATTACAAAGTTTAAATTTAACTTCATGTTCATAAAAAATTTCTGAATGATTGAGGTAAAGTTCTATTTTTAGATTCATAATAATTTGCTCTCCTCATAACGATTACTGAAAAACGGATGAAATAAATAATCAAAAATCAAACTGTAATAGGAACAATTTGTGGAACTTGTCAGCAACTCTAGTTGCTTTCTTATAGAAAAACACTCAAGCAGGATTAACTGAGAGAAAGCAGGTCTACGGATTTGTCAACTAGATAATGTAACTCGAAGTCTACTATCGTCATCATTGGATCGCTTAAACCCCTGTCTCGTCCAATCAGCCTATCCAGACCTGGTGATTGGTTGTCGGCGATGCGTAGTGGCAGTGACTCAAGAAGAGGTCTCCAAATGTTTTTAATTTGGACGCTGAGCTAGCTGATTATATTCTCATTAGAGATTATGTATGCCGTCTCGATGAATTTTCTTTTATACCAGTACTCTTCCTTGAGTGATTAGCTAATACAGACTTTGTTAGCTCTCTCCTTTTAGTAGCTATAGGGTGCTTCTTAACCCTGGTGTCCAGTAGTAGTTTAGTCTCCCCAATGTAGAGATTGTCAGATTCAGATGGTATGCTGTATATACTGCAGGATTATGCGGCTTCGTTTTTGTGATCATGCTCCTCAAGGTGTTGTTGTTCTTGAAAACCATTTTGATCCCATTACCGTGTCCAATACGTCCAATGTTTTGCGGAAGTAGTTAGGAAATATTGACTTCACATGACTTTTCGTAATTATCAGTTTTATTTGAGAATTGCAAATGTTTCGTTCTTGATTTGGAGTTTTTTCTCTGATGTTCATTTGACCGGTTCTGTTGTTAAGTTACATCTATCTCTACAGAGGGAGTCCCTATTTCTTCATTGTTTAACTACATGCAAACACTTACTTTAATTTTTCTTTTCTTGGTAGATTCCGTTATTAGTTAGCAGATGATTTGCCAATCCAGATCTGTGTATATGTCGTCTTGAGATATTTTATAGGTGTCCGTTTTTCCGTACTTGCGGAGACGGCCTTGATGTTTCACCGGTATATATGTTTCCTAAGGCAGAAGGTACACTGCAAAAATAAAATTTTTGCAACTTTCCTGTTTTGTTAATTGTTTTCTTTATAATTTTTTTAGGATATTCATTTAGTTCTTTCCCAAAAATATCATTTGTTGACGAAACAATCTTTGTTCGATGATATACGATTTAATGACCTTATAGCATGATTTGTATAGAAATTTAAATAGCTATTGGGTTGTGTTGGTCTTCTGTAAAAATGCTATACGATCGCTGAATCAATACGTCCAAAAATGGAAATTTATATCCATTCTCAATGGGAAGAATAAATTTAATTGCTGGTTCATGCTGTTCCCTTATTGCAACAATGACGTCAAAACAGGGCCACCATACTTTAGGTTTTTTAGAGGAATCAATTATAAGTTTCCTCAAAATATTTTATAAATATGTTACTTACTATGGTAGCCATTCCATCATCTTATTTACATAAACCTTATACATATTGCAAACAAAGTTCGATAACTTGTATTATTGCCATTAATAGATAAACTTATAAACAATATACTCTATGTTTCTAGTTTATCCGAACAAATTAAATGTATGTATTGGCGATAAATACAAAGCAAAAACGCTTTTTATAACAAAGAATAACACTGAGCGACTTTAACAATCACTAAACCTAAGAAAGCTAGTTCCAAAAATTGTGCCTGTAGTGTACTTGTACAGTGTGCCTGTGGAAACCCATATGCCGGTGAAACATCGCTCCTTCAAGTACGGGATAATGGAACCTAATCCAACATCTCGAGAAACATATAGTTAGATCGAGATTGGCAAATCATGAACTAACTGATAATGGTATACTAAAAATGGATTGGGACAAGACCAAGATCTGACTTAAAGAAGACCACACCAAGAAAAGAGAAAATTGCCAAATGTACACAATTGTTAAAGAAAATAGCCAATTGGAAAAATTCAATATTGCTAAAGTTCTTCAGCAAAACATTGTTCGACATCGATTTCTAAGCAGGAATGGAAACATCACGTTTAAACAGATAAGTATATGGAAATATGTACAACTATTCCAAAAGAAATCAAATTGGCAAATCCCTTGACCTGCTTACTCGCAGTTAATCCTGCGGGAGAGTTCTTCATATGAAACCAACTATTGTTCCAGGCAATTTCCACAAATTTCTCTGCCATAGTTTAATTTTCGATGGCTACTTTGAACAGCAAGAGAGTTCTTATTATAAAAAGGGTAGCGAACTTATTCAACATCGATAGGAAAAGTGTATAGAACTGAAAGGAGATTATGTTGGAAAAGAAATATATTTTTTCGCCAACTTGATTGGGTCAGGTACTTCTGGGATCATCCTCGTAATTTATGTTAATAAATTCTACCAAAATAGTATTGTTTTGATGTGCGATCTACAGTTATTTAATCGAACAAACTATAGTTTGGCTAAAAACCATCTAGCAACACTGCTTACAACAAGTTATACAACTACAACAAAAACATTTTGGTTTTACCATGAAAAATTTTCATGTACTTGTTTATAAGTTGGATCAAATAATTGATTAAAAAAATTGCTGGATTCCTTGTGTAATTTCAGATGATCATTGAAGTTGTAGTCCGAAGCAAGTTAAACCAATGTTTTTACCACATATTTGCTATTACTTATGTAACTAGAGTTTTGAACGTATTCGTCTTTCGAGAGGATGTTTCATTGATGATACCTCTCTCGATATATGAGAAAAAAGTTTAAGACATTTCATCAATACAATCAATACTATACACTCACCATATCATCGGTAAACACAATCCAATCGTTATATGATGTATCTACATGTTCAACTTCATTTGTTGTTTCTCTGAAAGAAATAATAGTAGAAAGGGAAATATTACAATATTGACTTCCACACCGTACAAAGTTGATTGGGTGGCAGCCCAGATATCAAAAAAGTAAAACATAAAGGAAGTTTGAAGAAGAAAATACAAAAGAGTTAAAGTTTCATATCAAACTAAAAAAAAAGCAAATCATGGCTTAATACAAATGGGTAAATGTTCGATTAGTGATAGGTCTTCGAGAAAAAGAACGATAAAGCATACTCTTTAGTAATGAACTCTATTCACACTGAATGAAGTGGGGACAGAATACGGTGTGTAAATTGCTTAATGTGAACACATGTGGCATGTAGTAAAGCGGACTCATTTTTGTTGTTAATGTTGAAGCTCAAGGTTATAACATAGATAATTAATATAATTGTTTTAGTCAAACTTTAAAAATCTTTCAGGAAAATCGGCTATAACCAAAACAGTAGTATTTTTAGTACCTTTTTCTTCAAATACCTACTTTAATTCTAGACGCAAAACCAGATAGGCGCTTTTAGCTACAGCCCAAATACGGAATTTGAACAATGTCCATTATAAGTATTAAGACTTCCCAAAATATGTATTTACCCTTCATTGCCCTCAATGGGAGCTGTTTTAATTCATATATGCACCAGTATATAGAGCAAAATTTAATTCATTTCAGTGATAAAATTCAACAGCAATTCGCTTATACCATCACGTCAGTAACAGTTTATAGATAATCATTTTTTAGATTTTAACACCAAACTCGTAAAAGTAAACGTTTTAAATAATAAAAATCCGCAGAAACACAACTTTCTTTGGTTTTTGCTTATATAATGGAAAGTAGTGGAGGAATCCCAATGCCGTCTAAGAATAAGAAATCCTTCTTAACGACTGTTTATACATTTTGATTGAATCATTTTTTAGCGAATAGAAAATCTGGTCAAAAGTGGATTTTTTTCAAAAATTTATAACTCTGGTAACTAATACTGGAATATTAGTGATCGTCAAAACGATAGTTTATGTTTATATGGATTCACGATGGATACTATTGAATAAGTAGTTATTGAACAATTCGAATTTAAAAAATTTAGAGAGCTATTTTGCACATCCCCCCGTAATAACGAGACTTATTCGACCGGGATATACTAAAGATATTAGTTTCCAAATTCCAGTTCAATTTATCTATCTTGGTTTTTCGCTATAATGCCGAGAAATTGGTTAATACAATAGTAAACATTGCATTAAATGTACGAAATGCGACAGCGGATCTAGAATCTTCTTAAGGTGGGGGCACGAGATGAAAATTATGGTAAATTGTATTATAATATGTTTTTTCTCAGCGGTTTATTACGTTTTTATTTACATAACTATTGCCTGTTCATATTGATCTATTTTTATTGGTTTATTAAGTTAATGGAAGTTAATGGTTACCTGTTTAAAGTTTACTGATATTAATTAAATGACTTTTTTCCACTTACTGGATCCGTCACTGTCAAAATATCGCAGGTCCATCGTTTAAGCTAAATTTCAAAAGCAGTATTAATAGATTTTAAGGCACTACAACAAAAATCCAAGATATACGAAGTGAAGTGCATTTTATAAGCTTTCAAACTCTATTGTACATATCGCTATCGAACTATTGTGGTTAATACGATACTTCCTGCAAAATATTTGTGCAAATTATTTAAATTACAATTCTGCAAAATCTACGTAACGTACAATATCGATCAGCGTTATTAATCTCAACGTTATAAGCTATCTCTAGGAGGCAGAGTAAGGTTCCAGCTGTTATTACAACCAAGTTATGAATTTTTTAAGCCACTCACTTTACACCGATTTTTCCAGCTTTTCCTTATAAAAAGTTCTACGATCAAAATTTATAAACTTTCATTTTGAATATTTTCTGATTTTCTACAATTTTTCTATTGGCGGCATTATGAACAGATCAGTACTTTTCACACTATAAGCAAAAAATGAAAATACGCCATATTTTTAGGGTTTTTAAGGCTCAAATAATTTACTTCTACGATTTTAATGTTAAAATTATGTCAGTTATAACTTATAAACCATTATTTGCGTGATGGCTTATGCGGTTTGCTATTAAATTGTATTTCAGCTAAAAATCTATAATTACTGGTTTAATATATTTCATGTCTAGATTGACAGTTATAAGACATGTTTTAACTGTAGAATAATTTTAAATACCTGGCGCCCAATAAATAGTTTTTTCTATTTGCTTAACCCACCACCCAAAATTGTTCCCAATGAAACGCTGCTGCCTGGACATGTGAGCAAATCAGGGTAAGCAAAATAGTTTAGCGGTATATTTACCCTTTTGACCAGGTTGGTGCCACACATTAAAGTCATAATTGAAGTACGAAGAAAAATATAAATTATCCCGATCTTGAATTATTCAAAAGGACATCACCGTTACTGGTTCTACCCTTAATTATTAGCAACTAGGAACAACACCGAAGCGATGCTCTCATTTAATACAATTAAGGCAGACTTTTTTAACCCCGATTTTTAAATATGAGATATTTAGATTTTGTACTAACCTCAAACATTTTTGAATATATGCTTTAAATGTATAAATAGCCACAACTCCTTATTATGTGTATGCTAATGACCGCACTTCATTGCATCAATTTGGATCTAATAGTATATTTCTAAATGTTAATATAATGTGCAGTGTGTGCACCTGGATGTTTGAAACCTTATACAAGCGTTGTTACGATATTTACAATGGAAATTTGTTTCAAATTAGGAAGTAATATTGGATTAACACGAGTTTCAGACAAGAAATTTTAATACCAACAGTCCAAAGAACATTAAGCGATTAAACGAAACCCGCCTCTGTTCGACAATGTCTACAACTCCATAGCGAAGGAAGTTCTCACCATTTAAATATAATTAACTCCAACATAATGAAGCGTTGTATAATTGCTGTTCATAACAGCCTCTTCTGGAATACACCGCAGGGACAGCTGTTACTGAAAACTTGCAAATAGCAAGCGGACTTGCTTTTCCACCGAGAACATTTTCAGAAGCCTTTTTCTCTTGTACCTCTCAGTTTCTGAATGATGAAAACAAGAAAAATATCCTATTTGGAAAATGTAATTAGCCACAAAATCAGAAAAGAAAGAAATCCCGTTGATTGCGAAAAGGAATTTAATTACTCATTATAGCTGAACTAGAGCTTTTTTCCTGTCGTACTTCCCCGAATTAGAACATCTTTTCGGAATTAAAAGTGGGGATTTTTTCAATTAAATCCGACGTCGTAGTGTCAATGAGGGCCTTTATAATTAATTGGGAACCATTGTCGGATTTAGAATCCTTTGTTTTTTCTAACTGCTTCGTTAATTTGTCGGTGTACTAGAGTGGTGTTAATAGGATGAATGTTTTCGGTTTAACGGTTTTACATTTTAGATAAATATTGCATTTGTGTTCTTTAACATGAGCATTGTGTCAATTTACTTCAACTTGTTAAACAATTATACAGAAATCTATTAAAGGTATAAATTAAACCAAATTTATGAAGTAACATCCTACTGCCAGAAAAAATTATAGTTACATAGGTACATTTATAAAGTTTAAAATTATAGGTATATCGCTTCGAAACAAATACCTGAATAACTTATACTTCTAACTAAAGTGCAAGTAACTGTACAAAATATGTGAGGAATAAATATTGAACAAATTAAAGCAAAATTTATGTACAAAAATATAAGCAGGTAATTTTAGCATAAAACTAAAAAATATTTTTTTAATGTGTTTTGTTGAAAAAAAATTGGGATTATAACTTACAAGGTTAGAACTACAAAAAATAAAACATACATAAAGTTGCAATAATTTGTTATAAATTTTGTTCAAACTGGCTTCCACCGCTACGGATGAATCACAACACCTTTTCCTGCTACAGTCGTAGTCTCTAGTCTCATCTCATCCCACATTATTTCTAAAGCTACATTTATTCTTTCTCTTAACTGCTCCTTGGTTTTTATTTGTCATAAACGAGTTGTTTGGCCCGTCCCCATACAAAAAAATCAATTGAGGGCAGGTCTGGCGACCTCGGAGGACCGAATATAGGGCCAGCTCTCTCAATCTACGCGTTTGGGAATGAGTTGTCCAGGAGCTCTCTGACAGTTCGCCTATACTAATTGCTTTCCAATATGTGTGATATATCGTTGGGAAGAGCTTGAAGTACATAAATTTTTGTAAGTATTCGAAGTTCTCGATTTGCTTCTTATTTTATTTTATTTTTATTTATTTTTTTTGTAATGTGATAAAGTGTTTAACTTAATAACTTTTTTATGGAACCTTGCCATTTGTGACATATATCGAATGCAGAAGAGCAAAATAATATCATAGATTAAAGTTTATTTGGTGAAGATGCAGTGAAAAAAAAAGTTATTAAAGTTTATTTGACAAAATTTGGAAATTAAGAAAAAAAATTTAAAAAAACAAAAATCGTAAGCTATCTAGATATGGGCTATATAATATAGCACATGAGCTCACCTATCCCCCTCCACTTTTGGCGAACATTCTACAAAACACCCTGTATATTAATTACTTTACTTGGAATCTGAAATATATCGTCGGCATTATTTAAGTTTATTTTTACCTTGAAGAATGCATTGCATAACACATATAAAATAATAGGCTTGTTCGTAGTGGCCAGTTACCAGTGATTCCAACGACTTGATAAATTTTACTCCAATCGAGCGTTCGCAGAGTTAACTACTGAGCTCGCTGATTGCCGTAGAATTTCTCAAACCGTTGGAATCGTTGGCAACTGGCTACTATGAACAAACCTATTGTAAACAATTTGTTTCAATGATGTTTCCAGCTGACGATATCTGCCTACATTGACAGTTGCTCGATCCTATACCGGGCATTAAGTGTCTGTGGAAATACAAACACGTTGACCTTAATGCAGGTGCCTATAGTGAAGCCGATCTCCTAATCCTCATTTTTCTGGTAACATGCAGTTTTTCAGTAAATCGCCGAAAAATCCAATATATCTAAAACACCATCGTGGTGTCTTAAGAGATATTTTAATTACAACGTAATAGTGCGGGAACTGTAGACAGTGAAAGTTTTAATCACGAATTTGAAAGTTATTATGTACATCGCAAGCATATAGGTAGTACAGTATGGTATAATTACCTTTATTGAACAAATTTTGTTTATATACCTGTAAACTATCGATTTACATAAAATATTTCAATTCTGCGATGACGGAGCTTTTACCGTAACCAACCCCCGGCCCAATAGAAAATTTAATGATGCCGTGCTCTAAAATGCAAAGCTAACAAAGTAATAAAAGCAGTAATAATTATAATTAATTTAAAAAACATTCTTTTGACTTATTATTATTATTCTGTTATAACGGAGCTTCCGATATTACCTGCTTTTATTATTATTAAGGTTGTTAATACAATATAAAAGAAATTAAACTAACCGAGTTCAAAAAAGAACTAGAAAGTTTTAAAAAAATATTTTAAAAAATTAACCGACTGCTAAAAACAACAAAAAGTTGAAAATAAAATAAGTAAAGAATGTAAATAATAAAAGGTGCTCATTCGGTACAAATTAATTCCCTACTAATCTAGTACCTTTTTGAAGTCGGTGTCAAGCAACAATAAAGTTTGATGAAATAGTAGATATGCAAACAATGTAGGATTTTAGGTATGGTCGGCTCTTCCTATCATTGCGAAGATGAAATCGCCAAGTTTCGGATTGTTTACCCGCTAATAGGAAAGTGAGCTGAGACCGTTCTGGGGCCCGATTCTGGAAACGTTTTGACTGGTCTACCACTTGACTGTCGACGTAAGTCGCATAAAAACTGCCATAAATGAAGTTTATCTCATATATATTAAACTTCATTTATGTCAGTTTTTGTACGACATACGTCCTTCGTCGAGTGGTAGAGCGGTGGAATGATTTCAAGAATCGAGCCCAGAAGTACGGGAGGAGCCTCAGGTTCGAACATTTGGTTTACGTACTCGCTCAAGCGGGTGCTGGTACGACGCTTATCATCCATGGGACGATGCCTTAACACCTCTAAGGGCGTAACCTTTCTAGTCACATGTGGCAATGACATCTCCATTAGGTCTGAGGGTCGAACAAATCAAAGCAATGTGAATTGACTAGGCCTTAGCTTGCTGCGACCGTCGCACTAGCCTTAATTACCTTTAAATATGATCCATACAGAGGCCAGGAAGTGGTTTGGCGGTTCAAAAAAAAATGTGGGATTAAAGATTAAATTTGAACAAATTAACAATATTTTTCATAAAAATATATTTTTTATTCTATACATTTCTTATATACTGGAATTACATGAATAGAAATATAACTTTTGCAATCCTAATCAATTATCTATTAGTTATCTATTGTTCTAATCTATACTTGATTAATCTGCCATATTTTCTGCCTATCATTGTAATAACGCTTATGTCCCTACATTTCTATAAATTCCTTCTTTGTTCCTGCTAAAAATGCATGTAATATATGTATGTGCCCGCTGTTTTAGCAGTTATTCACCATTTATTACTTTTTCAAATATATTCCTTATTACCGGCAGCACCTGCTCGGATCCATTCAGTATGAATGTTGTTATAAAATTTCTATTCGCCGCCGCTGGAGATACCTACATTAGTCATTCCGATGAAAATAAAACATTGACCGTGTGGGATAATAAAAACATCACGATCCAGAATTTTCTATTCGGCAAAAAAATCTTAGCATCGAACACTCGAACAACAGTGGAATGCCCATCGACAACTACGAGAAAAATCCATATGCATTATAAAAAGGACGGTTGGACAGTTCAGAGTTAGTTCAGCTTATATGAGTCGTGTTATTATTTCGAAGTATGTTGTTTTCGAAATTAGCTGTTGTAAATATTGGATTTTTATGTGTAAAAAGTTCTAGAAAGTGAAAGTGAATATCAGTTTTTAAAATTTAATTTGAACCCACGAAGTTTACTGCACTATATTTGTTATTATTGATGTATTATTTTTTTCCTTCTATTGGCTTAAAATTTCAAAATATAAAATTTATAAATTATATTATAAAATACAAATTTAACACTTATTGCTATACAAGTATAAAATATAATTCATTTTATTTTATTTATACCACATGTTAATTTTACTTTATTTTATCATTCAAAAAATAATTATGAATACTTCCAAATTCCATTTACAAAAAAGTATTTAAGAAACACTTCTGAACCGAGGAACATTTTGGTAATTTTAAACTACACTTTCCGATCCTGAATAACAAATCTCCTTAAACCCTCAGAGATCAGCTGGAACATTGAAACGATATGTTTCATACATTTATTCTGCAGTTCCTATGTAGCAACCATAATTTATGCCACAAACTCCACTATCTCTCCAAATTTGTTGAATATTCCCTGGACCGAAAAACATTTTTAAAGGATAATAGTGATATTCCCTGAAGGCAAAGTTGATAGCCTGCCGTCCAGAAAGCAGAACGTATTTCCCTAATTACATGCCAGCCAAAGTTATTGCTGTTGTTATTCATTCCTCGGAAAGTTTTGGAGAGTGAGCTGAAGAAAACCCTAGATACTTGTAGCTTTAACGGCTCCGTCGAGAATCTAATAAACTGATTCCGGATAGACTAAATGAATATCTTATATTCGACAAGAATTATTAACGGTATACAAAGCTATCTGACAATTTCAAAATGACTATTAGAATTCCAATCGTCATAACATAAGCTCTTATATAGATGATTTTATTTAGAAACTGCTAGCATCTTTCTATCATTTTACATTATCAATATGAATCACTGATACATACAATGAAAAACAAAAACAAAACTAAATTAAAATCCTTTTTATGTAATGCCGAGCGATTTCTATCCTATGAATCACAGGAAACGGCGATACACACAGCACGACTTCTGAATTAGAGTCTCTGTGAGCTCGTTTCTCCTGAAACTCCCAGATATCGAAATTCTTTTCGCGATAAAATATTAAATTCAATTATATGTACTAAATGCGTAAATAATTGTTCGAGATTTCAATCAGTTGAGGGAAGCGCAACTGATAAAGCTCCTTGACTAGAAACATTATATTGTCTTGGATTCAATGGATTGAAAAATCTTCAGGACAGAGTATCATAATTTGTTTGATAAGTTTTAGTTAACCTATCGATTCTTTAGTGTGATTTCTATCCTAGGAGTGACAGGGAAACGGCGATTCACATAGTACAACTCGCTGTAAACTACTTTTTCCTGAAACTTCTAGATGAAATTCATTACGCGATTAACTAGATAATTTCACTGTTAGTGTGTGGGATTAGTGTTATCAGAAAAGTACCGACTTGCTGATGAGCAAACTGGCATTCCCATACTAACTTGTAATTAATAATTTCAAGACCGATTTAACATGAAAGACATTAACAGGAATGGCCTTGCAATAAGCTACCGTAGCTTATTTGATTGGTCTGTTTGAGGATACCAATCCGTATGCTATGACGATCATATAATTGGCAAGACGTGGCAAATGCGCTAAATAAAAAGTAATTTGTATTATTATAAATAATAAATGCATAAATTGCTTTAGATTATATTTTGAAAAATGTTTAATAGTTACTGTTAAGGAAAGTTTTACTATGGTTCCGAATTGAATAATTTTGTCGGTTTTTATAGTTTTTCTGATAATATGTTTTTATGACCGAATTTGAGTTCATATGTATAATGTCAGAGTATTAATATAAAGATTGTTTAAGGAAAGTAAGTACCCAGTCATTACGCAACGACCTCAATCAAATTTGAGTAAGTTTCGTATTTCTATTGTAGAGATGTTATAGTAAATAAATCCACATTTTAGGTAGACACCTAAATTAAGAATCTAGAAAATGTATTTTTTTTAAATGTGTCACAACTTAGTATTTAATATCTCCTCAATGATACTTTTATAACCATTTAGTGGGAAATTTCCAAGAAAATTTGAGATCACTCTCACGAATGCTTTCCAAGATATATTTTTTTAATATTTCGTTCTTTAACAACTGTCTGATCTGAACACCCATATATTCCATAATTTTACAGAAACTGATTTTAGTAAATTTTTCTTTCGGGTGTAAAAATCTAGAAATATGCCAAACCATTGTTATGGTAAAGTTTTTCATAAATTAATAATAATGTAATTGAAATTAAATTAACAAATTACATCACACTAACAACGTACTTCATAAAATTCACACCTGCGCATAATATAACATCAATTGCTTAAAGTTCAAAACATTTCTCAAACTTCGAATTCGGGATGCAACAGACTTCAATTTGAGAGTCATCTTATAAATTGCTTAACAAGAAAATCCCACAAAATTTATATTGCTTTTGCTACAAGAAATTTTTGTAGCTGTGTGATTTTGTTTGACTATTTTTTGACAAACTGATTGTGCTACTTTATGAAGTTGCAATTTATTAGTAATGAATATTCATATTTAACCAATATTATAAAGAGCGAATGTTGCTGGTTCCAGAAGTTTCTCAAGGTCGTTCACAAATAACACAAACAACACTGGGTCCAATATCGATCTCTAAAGCACGTCTACCTCATTTGTATTATACTGAGACTGAGCTTCACCCACCTTTATATATTGATTTACGCTCGAAAGGAAATTAGATATCTAATTATGAGGTATTCCTCTCGCGCCTTACTTATATAATTTCTCTAATCGAATTTCATAACGCTGAAATCGCAAAAATCACAACAGATAAAACACCCACCTCTAAGAACTTAATGATTTGCCTAAAATAATAGTGAGCTCCTGACGAAGGTGACCTTCGGCTCAACAAACTATGCCTATTTTCCGCAAAAGGACAGAAATTATTCCAGGAAAGCATATTCAAAAACTTTTGAGAATACTAATGACACAGTCATTGATCTGTAATTTTCGACTTCTTGTGAATCACCTTTTTTAAATTAGTGTAACTAAGTCAACTTTAAGGCCACTATGAAAAACATCTAAATTAAAGGAGGGATTAATTAAAGAACATAGAGATTTAATTACAGACGATCGTATTTTTCTTATTACGAACGGCGATATGTCGTTATATCCACAAGAAAATTTGTTTTTTAACTTTTTCTTGAACAGTTCAAGTAGTTCATAATAATAAAATAGCCTCAAGAAAAAAGACATCGAGTCTACAGAAGTCGTTGCTGCAGGAAATGGATTTCCTCTCTGGTTTATCTGTTGTAAGAACTTCAAAGGAGCTAGTCTGAAATACTTGTTAAACATATCCACCACCTTTTAAGGGTCGTTTTCTAAGTTAGTTAAGAGATATGATTGTGCACTTAAAGGCAGTTTTATTTTTATTTACCAGTTGTCCGAAAATGTTCCAGGCTTCAAGATAATTATTTTAATATACATGTACATTAAAAACTTTTTGAACAGCTAAGTAATATCTCCTATTAAATTAAAAATCACTTCTAATTTAACAATTAAAAATAAAACTATCCAATAGCTCTATTTTCAGTATGTCTGCAAAGAACACAAAAAATTGGACTAAAACAGACAGTGAATGTGTTCAAAATACTAAATTGTGTGTTTAATTTGCTTAGAGGTTGTGGCTGTACCTACGGAATATAATTACAAAACATAACATAATGTAATGTTTTTATTTACAATAAGGATTATTCAAAATTCCGTAGTACAGCAACTTTCCAATTTTGTTGAGGCAAGATACTCTGTTAAATTTTTAATTAAAAAAAAAAATCGTATGTTGATTTTGTAAAAAAACTCTTTATAAGCTTTAGTGAGGGATATTGATAAAATAGCTCACCCACTTCAATGAATAGTAACAATCATGACACTAAAAAGTAAGAAATAATTTTATATGTTCTATAAGACTGCGTTTGAAGTTGATTCCAAGCCTAAGAAATGCATATATTTTTCATAGGCATATAAACGGCTTTATAAATTAAACTGTTATTAATTTATGAAGCTATTTATACGCCATGTTACACACATATTTTTCAGGCTTGGCACTAACTTCGAACGCAGTTTTATAGAACATGTAATATCTTTCGTTTTAAATATTCAATTGAATTATTTTTTACTTTTTAGTGTCTTTGTTGATACTATGCATTGAAGTCGGTGATTTTTATAAAGCTATTTATTTTGTGTTTTTAGTGGTATAGTAGCGTAACTGGATGCATGTTTCAATTGTTACTAACTTTGTTTTATAACAATTTTTTTATAAACAAAACAGGGGTACTTTATTATTAGACAAATATCTTTTTTTTTACGAATCTCGTATAAAACTGAAAAAACTGACATGTGACGAAATTATTATAGGTTCCGGATCACGCAGATCATTCTATGAAAACTGGAAGAATATATATTTTTAAATATTAATATGTTAATATTTGGGAAAGAAAACTTATCTCCCAAATTCGAGGTTTCGAAAAAAATGTGGATACGTATATGTAAATATGTCATGTACATAAATTTATCCTGAGACTAAACGAATCAGTTTAACTTCAGTTCTTTAACATTTATTGAGACACGCTTTATAATAATTCCACTTCATAACCACCCTATATAACTATAACACTTTATATTCCAACCATCCTGTATAACAATAACACGTTATTTTCCAACCATTCTGTATATACGACTGCCTGTGGTCCAAACTATAAACACTTTTTGTTGGGAATTTTTTTTAACTACCTACTATAAATTTATTTTTATTCCACCCTATATTTCAACCCATCGTATCCATACAACACCTTGTAGGGAACCCAATAAAAAATTTCTTTTTCTAAAATTTTGTAATCACCCTGTCTAACTACAATTCTTCTCCAGCCTATATTGCAACCACTCTATATATGCAACTGCCTATGGGCTACAAATATTTAATTATACTCCAGCACGTCACCACTCTACATATGCATCTGCCAATAGCCCCTGCTAGGGGGCTACCCTACAGGTATATCGTTCATTTACCATTTTTTTAAACAACTTGTATAACATATGTTCTACTCCACCCTATCTTTCAACTACCATATGAAATCAAATGCTTGCGGGTTTCAGGATATATATTTTTTTCTAACCAACCTGTATAACTACAATTTCTCTCCACTCCACTCTATATTCTAACTCCTCCGTATATGCAACTACTTACATACCACCCAACAAAACATTTAATTTTTAACATATTTTAACCATCCTGTATAGTTATAATTCTAAAATGCCCTACATTTTAACATTTTTATATAAGCATATAAAACTGCTTATTGGCTACATATAACAATTTTTAACCGTCTTGTATGATGGATAGGGATAAACTTGTATAACCTTCATGTGTGCCTCAAATTAAACAGTTTCGAAATTGCCAAAAGAAATGGTAGATCCTTCACTATTAAGGAAAATACATCATTTTGACAAACCTCGTATGTAGTTATTTATAACAGTAACATGTGATTTCGTTTTAGGTTCCAACACTATGGATTTTTTTATGGGGAATAACTTACTATTTTCTAAATATTATTATTATATTAAGAAGTCGACTACAAGATTTTTCCGTTCTTTTTTGCAAAATGGACCACTCTATGTCAGTGATGATGAAATTCCAATCTATTTTAATTCATTTCAGTCTAGATTTCGTATAACAATAACTTAAATGTTTTAAAACCAGCGCATTCACCATATATTATGATACACTAAGAACTCCGTTACAAGATTTATTCGATTTTTTGCAAAATGCACTATTCTGTCATTGAAAAAAATTGAAAAAAATATGAGCCCAATCTGGTCTTATATTCTATCAAATCAAAAAATAATGATCCACCTCGGTTCTTAGTTGCCAGAGTACTGAGGTAACAAAGTCTAAAAAAAATACACCCGAATTGAGAACCTCTTCATATTTGCGGAGATTGAGGATTTGTACTGGATGTGGACCTAATTACCCAACATTGGTTCATGTTAGACTCGAGATATGCTATTCTTCTATTCCTAAATGAGGAATTTGTATTCACACTGCCCGTCAACAGCTCAGCGACTACCATAAAAATTGTAACGAATTCCTCAATCAGAATTCCCGTGCCAACGGAACAAATTATTCATGGGCGGTTAGAAAGAAATCCTGGGAGCTGTGATAGAACGATGGAGCCCGTACATTCAGCTCAAGACTACTTAATTGTAGGGGCTATAGTTAAAACCGGACGAGACATACCAATTAGAGTCCTGAATGTGTCCAACAACGACATCCGAATTGTCAATGGTCAAGAAATAGCCCGTAGACACCATCGTACCAGACATCTGTGAAGTAGATAGGCCCCAGAGTTTCTAGAACAATTTGCCGACTATTTGAAATACCTTACACCAGAGGATCAAAGAAAGCTAAGCAATTTATCGCGAATCACTGGCGAATTTTTAATAGTCAAGATTAGTGGTGGGAGATATTTCTCTACCGATGACTTAGACCCGCGATTGAGATGGTCGCTGATATTACCGGCGACCTAATTTTCCGCAAAGCAGTGACTTGAGTCGCTGCCTGAACGCCGCACTGTACTTCGTAAACCTCGTACAGTCGGGATCGTGATTATTCTATCGGCGACCCCAGCCGACGACCTAATTCTAGGCAAAGCAGTGAATTGGGTAAATGTGTGTACGCCACACGGTACCTCCTGTAGTCGTCTTGAGATGATGTTTGTTCTACCGGCGAAGGTAGAACAAACGTATTTTTCAGCCGTTTTCGGTGTGCGACGTGTGTGTCTAGTCTTGCACTAAATATGTAATTTTAATTGGTTTGAGTATTTGCTTTAAGTCAAATTAGATATATTAAACAATATTTTATATTTTTAATTTTATTAATTGTTGTTAGTTCGTTCAAAAAACAACTAGAAAAAATGTCGGCTACTAAACATGAAAAAAACAAGTTTTTGACGGCTGATATTGATCACTAAGCAAAGTGCAATATTTTTTAGAAAAAAAAATCTTATAAAACAACAAATTCTAACACGAAGAAGCACATAAAAACTAATCATCCTACCGTTTCTATAATTATGAATTATTAGCAGTACTGCACGAGTTCAAGATGAGCGGTTCAATGTCCAAATCTGATATTAAAAAATCGTTCAACGGCAACTCTCATACGACATACCCTCATCCTATTTGATTTGGATTAACTTAAAACATCACACCAATACAGACATTGAAACAGCGACCTCAGTCACTGTTTAAAGAAACGGTGACTTGTAAGTCACTGTAACCGGTATAACGGTGACATAACAATCGCTGATAAGCTCATCTCTAGTCAAGATGGTACTACCGGTTGTACAAACATCATCCAGCGCAGAACAGATACCGGGAAGGCTCAACCCATAAGAATACCACCTAGGCGACTAGCTTTGGTGCAACAACAGGTGGTCGAGGAAAACATCGAATCCGTGTTACCAAATACAGTTATTGAGCCTTCCATCAACCTATGGTCTGCTCCCGTTGTTTTATTGAAAAAAGAAGGATGAAACCAACCGATTTTTCGTTGAATACAGAAAACTGAACGATGTTACGAAAAAAGACAACTATCCACTTCACTAATCAATGACATACTGACCACACTAGCAGGGTCCTGTTGATCCTCCACCCTGGACCTAATTAGTGGATATTGGAAAGTTGGACTACGTGAAAACAGCAGTGTTCTCCTCCTGTAAAGAGCTGTTTCAGTTCATGGTCCCTTTGGATTATGTAATGCTTCCGTTACATTTGAGAGGTTATTGGAGTAAGTATTGAGCGGATTGACATTGAGGACATGCTTAGCATACCTCGACGACTTTCTGGCCATGGGTCACACATTCGACAAAGAACCTCGGCCAAGTATTTTCTAGAGTTAAGAACCCCAATCTGAACCTCAATCCGAAAAAGTGTTCCATGTTCCAAAAAGAAGTTTTTGGGTCACGTCGTTTCGGATTCAGGAATCCGCACAAACGAGACAAGAGAAGTTACTCGAATTAGGTTTGTAAATTCCGCTTTATAGACAAAATAATAAGTGACATTGCACTGACTCATTTCTCAGTGAATTGAACGTTTGTTGAATATTCAAAGTTGCGTATTTAATTTTATAGCATTTTTAAATCAGTTGTTGTAGAGCTCTCGCTAAGTAAATGTGCGTTTCTGTAGAATAAACGTTAGTTAGAAATTTTGAATTTAATTGTTTTTAAAATCAAAGTTTTTAACTAAACAAACATTACTCCCGAAGGACAAGCATGAACTACGCAGCTTTTTGGGGCTCTGTTCGTACTACAAGAGATTTGTTGAGGGATTTGCCACCTGTGCTATGCCTCTATAAGGACAGACCACTGAGAAAGAGACCATCCGTTGGAATTGGATTATGAAACATTATTCAGACGTTCCTCGAAGTTTCCTTGGACTTCCATCGTCTTGAAATGGTTGATCTCACAACGTTTCAATAGCTTTGTATTTGGTGAATAGCCATTCACCTGATGACGATAGCAGCTACAAATTACTACAACTTGATTTTCAATTACCATACTTACCCGTATATTTCAGAAACCAGAAATGAAAACCCAAACTGAACAATCAAATTAGCTATTTACGTACCCAAACATTCCGAAACTACATATTTCACTGAAACTGGCCATGCCTATTTATATTGCATTTGGTTCGGGGGCATACTCGGTGCATTCGGCTTCTTTCTGTTAAGCATCTCGTTGCTTCATCAGAGAACTTCAGTAGCCTCTTTAAAAGAACTTTATTATCCACAATATTTTGTGATCGAGTACCGAGCAGGTATCGGTGAAAATTACTTATTTTGGTATTTGTTCATTCATTAAGTTAGAGTACAATATTCGGTTTTGAAAAAGCATTAGATTTCTATAACCGAGCTAGCAGCCTTCTACCAATTGCAAAGACCACGCCAGGAGGATTGGTCCCTATAATGGAATTCTTCCTACGTGTTGCATTTTCACAAATAATTCAGATTTTCAATTAGTTCGCCCAATTAGGTAAATGGTAGTCAATAAGTATTAGTTGGCATAGAAAAAATAAGAGGATGCTCAAATTAAAATTAGTAGCTCATTTACATTGAAAATAATTTGAACAGAATTTGCATTATTATTACAGAAACATTGAAAATAAATTTAAAATTTTAATATCTTTAACACTTGTATCTGGTCATTTGACTACTTGACACGAAGTGATAAATTTGTATACTTATAAAAAAGAAATTTCCAACTGCTGTATTGATAGTATAGTATAATATAGCCCATAAAGATTAGTCTTTCCTAAAGAAGAAATTCCAATAACTCTAAAAATGAAACCATACCACATATATCGATACTTTTACTTGATTATATATATACCAAGTAGGTACAGATACTTTCTGCAATACAACAACCAAGTAAAAGTATCTGTGGTATTGTTTCTTTTTTAGGGGTATTGGAATTTCTTCTTTCAGAAAGACTAATGTTTATGGGCTATATTTGCCGATAGAGTGACGAATAGGAATTGGTTTGTCTTTTGATTAAAACATAGATCAGATTAATGTCGATAATCTATCCTGTATTACGTTAGTTTCACAAATTGTTCTAACAATATGATAGCTAATAAAATATCTAACGATTATGATAGGCAGTCTCTGAAGGCAAATTTGCCCACCACGTGAGTACTGAAGGTCTTATAAAATAATAATAAAGTTTGATCACTTGGAAGTGGAGAGAAGTTCTACAATATCAGAATTTGGCCTTACATAGTTTAACATAGAGATTGTACTTCTGGAAGTAACCTGCAATACACAAATATCCTGCCAAGGCTATAACGAAAGTGTGATAGTGGGAACTGCAACTACCAATCGAGTGAAATAGTCTCTTGCTCTCTATATCGCTGTCGCTTTCTATCCTTGGCATGATATTTGTGTATTGCAGGCTCCAGAAGGTGTATTCTTTAAGTATTTTAAGTGGCGGTGCTGATTTGTAACTTCTGTTTCTTGTAATGGAGCCATGTCAATCTTATTGTCAAGCAGAAAAAAAGATCTTAGTAAATGTTGAATTGACAGATTCCTAGGATATATAAGTTGACAGGCAGTCTGGATTATTCTGTCTTCAAATCGTTTGCTATTCTACAAAGATCCCAGTGTTTACCCTGAGTTACACCCAATAGCAGAATTAATACATAGAAGCAATAAACGGTTTTATTTCAGAGATTTGTAAGATTTACTGTCACGACTGCATTAAAGACTGAGTTCAGTTATCACTCTCGGTGCGTAATTTCTAAAAATCATGAAATAATATAATCAAACACAGCGAGATCCCCAATTTGAAGTTTTTTGTGGTTAAAATTCCTATTCATCAGTTGCACTTGATTTGTAGAACTTAAATACCAAAGCAATATTTAAACTCGCTGTTCGATAGTGGGTAATTCACATTTGAATTTTAGAATTTCAGTTTGTTTAGTTATTGTCTTTTGCTACGCTAGCTAGTCAAATGTTTGGGACATATGGTATATTTATCACTATTGTGTATATAACTTGAAATAAAAATTTAGAAACGTATATATTATTTTTTTGTACTGAGATTATTATTTATATATATGTAACCTTATATGATATGTTAATTAGAAATATATGAAAAAGTATAACCATCTCGCTTTCTCGATAGAGGTTGTTGATGCCTTCAGTACGCAGTGAAATGTATTACTGCATCTTTTATGAACTGAAAGCTCTGGAGCTTCAGTTCTCTTAAAAGGGATCGTTTAATAACTTATTTTTTAGTTTAAAAGGCATCCATTTATATCCATTTAAAAATGCTTATTTGTAATAAAAGTATGAGAAGTATGGCGAGGGATTAAAGTAATGAGTTCAGTTTAGAATATGGTCTGTTTTGAAAAACTCGATTTATACCTTTGTTACTATTATTATAGAATTTCTGAGCAATGCAAACTTGTAACTGAGGTGTTTACAAAGAACGCTTCCTCTTCCACATGCAGTAAATGAACTTCAAAATGACCACTCATGTTACTACTCATTTAAATAATAACTTTTCTTTCTTCTCTTAATTTTTTAAACTCAATTTGTAGCACAGCACGCCGATATTTAGAGTTTACTCTGTACAAACAAAGAACCTATAAGTTTACCAGTGATTCTTTATGCTACATTAAATTTTTAAGAGTTTGTTATTTTTTTTAATGTCTTTGGGTAATGCCTATATAATGCTTAGAAAGTAGACCTGAAATTTCATTTAGGACAAACTACCAAACTTACATCTTTTATATCTAAAATATCTTAAATAAATGCCATATTTAAAATTTTTGGAAAATAATTAAAATTATTATACGATTGAACTAGTTATTACCCAGAATATCCTGTTCCCAAATGTTCATAAGGGAATTGGTGTCAGAAATTTTGGGTGCGATCAACTGAGAGTAAACGTCGTACAAGTTGGCCTCAATTTATTGAAACAAAAAAATACATTTGAGCTGAAATTTAATGAAGATTACCCCAAGGGGGCGAAGTATTGAATTCGCTGAAAGAATAACCGAAGTCACAACAGTCTTGCCAGTATATTCTATTTTGTATGCTTTTGTTAAATAAATACATTTTTATAAAAACAAAATCCGAAGAAAATTAACAAAAAAGCTTGAAATAATTTTTTTCTACAACAATTAAATACTTTTTTTGAAGTCGGTGCCAATTTGCGAAGTACTACTTATAAATGTACTTCCCTAAATAGTTTCACTTTAGCTTGACACCGACTTCAGAAAAAGTATTTAATTATTGTAGCGTAAAATTATTTCAAGCATTTTAGTTAACTTTCTTTTGAAGTCGGTTTTTGTTTTTATAAAAATGGATATATTTCATAATTTTTGAGTGATGCAATGGCTTAATTGAATGCAGTTTTCAAATCTAATTTTTCGATATTGCCTAACATTAGGTATTTTACTTTCATTTATTAGTTTGACCAACTTATATGTATTCAGAAAATGTTGTAGATAATTCTAACTTAGGTCGATCCACTATATTGTAGACGATCAGAGTGTCATCATTCTTTACGTCTGTTAATTACAGTAAGATTCATTTAATAGTCTTCCCTCCGCAGAATCTTATAATAAATCGTTATACAATTTTAATTGGTCTAACATAATAGGACGTAGTTTTTAATTATAATTAACTTTGTCTGATGACAATTTGAGTTTTTATTAAAATTAAAGGTACTTAACTTAAACAAAATTTATATTCTTTATCAAACATAGCACACAATTTGGAAAAGTGACATAAAGATCTATTATACACTTTTTAGTGACGCGGCATAATTGGATGCATTTTATAATTCTTGTTACCCCTCTTTGATATTTTGATAGATTTTTGTATATTATGAAAAATAAAGGCATTTTACTTTTAACCAAAATTCATATTTGCTGACAAACTTCGTATACAGTTGAAAAAGTGACATGTAATGATTACAGTATATATTTCCGATCATGAAAATATTTTTATGAAGAATATTTTTTTCTCTAAATAATATTCATAAGAACGTTTTCTTTTTGAAGTCAACTTATGAAGACACACTGTATATAGAAACTAACTGAGAACCTCCACCTTGAAGTTGATTAATTGACATTTATTTGGATTTATCTCCAATCAAATACTTTGCTTGATTACAATTTGAGTTATTATAAAAAAATAAAGGTACCTCACTTTTAAACAAAATTGATATTGTTACGAAATTTACCTAAGCCGACCCTGTTTCATTTCAGTACGACACCGATCGCTTCTAGGACAAAAAATGTTCTCGAAATGGCTCGGCGGCTGTGGAGTTGATGATTGATTATACGAGAATTTTAGATGCTGGTTTTAAAAGGACCGACCCAAAATCGCGGCAGTCAGTTAGTACAGCGAAGAGCTTATATGTAGAATTGTTATTGTGATTTGAATCAGCTGTTCTATATAATGTGATGTAAATAAAGGTTCTAGAAAAGTGAAAGTGAATATTAGTTGTATAATTTTAATTGGACCCACGAACTTTATAACAATATATATTATGAAACCTAGTATATAGTTGGAAAACTTACAGAAATACTTATTGTATAATTTTTAGTGCAATGGCATAAGTAGATGCAGTTTTTAAGACTAATTACTTCTATTTGATAAGAATTGTAGATCTTAACAAAATAGATACTTTATTTTAATCAAAATTCCTCTTTGATGACAAACATTTTCTACAGTTGAAAAAGTAACATGGAAAGATTACTTTTTACGTTTTAGACCATGCAAATCCGTTTGTGAAGAATAACTTTTCGCCTAAAATTATTAATAAAAACAAATCGTTTGATTGATATAAAAATGTCTTTAAAAGTTTTCCCCGATTTTCTAAAAAACGGTACAAGCTATGTTATTGAAAAACATTATGGGACCACTTCGGAATCCCCGGAACTAATCCAACCTTTTTAATTCATTACACCCCGTGTTCCGAACAGAAAATTTGTCTATATTTTTAATACCAGCGACTCCACCGAAGTTGACTGTATAAGAAATTTGGTAAAGAAGTGTTGCCCGGGTTTCTAAGAAACGGTACAATCTATGTTATTGAAAAAAATATGAGACCACTTCGGGATATCCCGGAACTAATCCAATTTCTTTTCAAATTGTCCCATTTTCCGAATATTTTTTGCATATTTTTAATACCGGCGACTCCACCAAGGCACAGAGTATAAGAGAGTAGGTAAAATAGTTTTTCACCATTTTCTAAGAAACGGTAAAAGCTATGTTAATGAAAAAATGTGACCGCTTCACGATCCCCCGGAACAGGATCCAGTATAAACAGTCGAAATTCCTTGAACTGTTTGCGAGTAATGGGTGAACAAACATAAAAAAACATAGATGAAGACGAATTGAGAACCTCCTTCTTTTTGAAGTCGGTTAAAAAGCAGTTTTCTTCGCAGTATGAGCAGTAGCCAACATCCACAAAGGCTAAATGTTTGAGTTGGCATTCTTGATGCTACGTTTTTGGTATTTTATTATTGCAATCATAGAAAAACTTAATTTTTGTTAAGCGTTAACCAAATTGTTGTTAATTAAAGTAAATTTAATAAATAGCGTCGTTTGACATCGCGGAGATATCTAACCCACAGCTTCATTTTGATGTTATACTTAAAAATCTAATCTTGGGACCTATTTTATTATCCACCTGTATTTTAATACCGATATCTATAAACGTTTTATTTTAAAATATAATATATGAATTGCTGTCCTTAATTATATAAGCTAGCGGTGGCCCAATAAATGAAATTCAACCGTAACTAGTTTGAACATGATTGAGCTTCTATTTGTCAGAATGCAGTATTCTAGCGAATGAAAGTTTAACGACGTTATTATTCAAATAAAATTAATTAATATTTTCAAGTGTGAAAAAATACTAGTTAGACAAATTTTAGTTTACTCTCAAATAATAATAAACAACTACATTACTTTGAAAAAGATATACAATCCAAACAAATTCTTCTTTATATCATTATACCTAAGTATACTTTAACAAAGTAAGGCATAAATTGTTTTAGTGTCTTTATTGTTTTTTTTTCTTGAAGTCAGTTTATTTTAAATCAAGTAATTTTATTTTGATTGCTAAGTACCAACGCCTAGCCATAAACATTCTATAACCACAAATCCCAGAGCATTATTTCAACACGACTAATTCAAAAAATGTTGCTTATAAACAGACAACCATTTCTTGAAACCGCCTACTAGTTAATGTCCCACATAACTTGTCCATCTGTTACGCTTACATAACATGCACCTCATCTGTTATTTTTTTAATTAAAACTTTGTCAGGTTGACAACCGAAGTAAGGGCACAATGTGGCATATCGGACTGTTAGGCGCTATAATTTTCCGCTCCGAAGAAGATCCTTAATAAACACCATATCCCATCCCTAGAGCAATAATCCGTCAACGTCTAATATTTTTATGAATATCTGAACTCAGAGCTTGTTCGGGGTAAGCTTCAAAGTACACACACATACACCGCACTACTCACACAAGGCCTTATGCCTCCGGAAATGGGAAGAAAACCTCTCAAGGAAGAGGAAAATCATCCAATGTAAACAACTCGATAAGTAAACGCCGGTTGTCTTGAACAAACATGGAAAAGATGTTATGAGATTACACAAGTGAGGTGTCGGTGGCGGTTTAGTTACATCTACCCTTAAACAAACTCATTTATCACAGGTGGTCATGATCATTTGTTGTGTGGGCGTCAACCGTCGACGATGGTGCACCTGAAAATCCACCACAAATAAATTTATCATCATCCCCTAACACCGCTTGTCGTGGATGGGTTTTAGGTAAAGCGAGTGAGATGTTCTTTTATAGATGGATTTTATGAATACTTTCGAAGTACGTCTTTTACAAGATCTGTTATGTTACACGGATAATCGATATTAAAACGGAATTTCCATTCGGAAACAAATGATCGATATATAACAAAAGCAGCATTATCCTGTTAAGAGGTAACGCTGTATAATATAAATACCAGTAAACAGTTATTTTTAATTTTATGGAAGCTTTTACTCTAAATTTGAACATTATTCACATTTTTGCTATTTAAACCAGTAGTTTGGTAGAGGTTTCTGTTATTATATAAATACAATGTCAGTATTTGTGAATAACATAAATCCTGTATTTCCTGGATTAAGGTGATATTTGATTTTCTGGCTTTTATTAATAGAATAGTCTCTCTGTAGATACCCATTTTGGTGCAACGACTGTTAGTATTGGTAGCTCGCATATGAGGAACATGTTAATCTTTTACCATTTCGTATTCCTCTAATTTTACCTCATCTCAATTCGGTTGTTTTTTTTAGAATTTTTTTATGTACGAACTTCGTCAATTATATAAACCAATTTCTATCATTCTTGTTTTTTGACAGTTTTCAGAAAACCTATTAAATTTATAATAATACTAGCCGTTACCCGCGGTTTCACCCGCATATGGAATGTAGAATTCTTTGCAAAATGAAATAGCTTATGAAATATATAGGCTATCCAATATAAAAACTTTGTTGAACCACTTAACATAACTATAAATCTACTAATTCCGAATATATTTCACCAAACTGCAAGTGCTTATGGGCCACATTATATAACAATTTTATTCAACTTTTTTTTGAACCACCTTGTATAATTGTAACTCTGCTTCATCCTATAGTGCAACCATCCTGTATATGCTACTGTTTATTTGTAACCCAATGTAACATTTTTTAATTACCTAACTATAGTTCTATATACGCTATATAACAATTATTTCTGATAATTTTTGAGCCACTTCGTAAACTTTTTCTAACGTAGTGTTAAACACATTGTATAAATATAATTTTACTTCGCTCCAAATTTCAGGTATTTCATATAGCAGGATACAACTGTTCCTGGTCTACCTTATATAACAATTTTTTCAACATTTTTTAATCCACCATGTAAAATTATAATTTTCCTAAGCTCCGATCTCAACCACCATATATATACAACTACTTATGGACCACCCAATGTAACATTTTTTGTACCACTCTATATAACAAAATTCACCAATCCCCAACCCATTTCATCCAAACCGCAACTATTGATGGCCAACTTACATAACAATTATATTCAATATGTTTAAGAACTGCCTTTTATAGTTATAACTTCCATCTATATTTAAATTATGTTGTTATGTTGTTGCTGCCAATTAGTCTACCATTATAACTTACTGGTTTGTCAGTTTTTGAACCAACCTGTATAACTATGCGAAATAACCATTTTTGAGATATTTTTTAACCATCTTGGAAAATATTATTTGTTTCCACCTTGTATTTTCCTAAAATGTTTTAATCACACTGTATAACTATAATTTTACTTCGCTCCATGTTTGAGATATTGGATATATGCAACAGCTCATGTTCTATTTTAAAAAAATTTAGAACAATTTTTTTCCACACTATTTAACTATAATTCAACTCCACTCTTTATGTCACCATCATATATGTGCAACTACTTATCGGCCACCCAGTTTAACTTTTTTTGTACCACCCTGTATAAACATATAAATCCATCAATTCCCAATAATATGACCAAAGGTGCAACTGTCAATGGAACACCCTATGTACCAATTTTTAAAGATTAAACAACTAACTGTTCTCCTCCCTATATTTCAAATATCCTATCTGTAAAATTGATTATGAGCTACGCTATTTTACATTTTTTCCTCATATTTTTTAAAGCAAAGTATAAAATATAATTTCTCTTCATCCGTCTTTCATTTGCAACTTTTTCTAACATTGTTTCAATCACACAGTGTAACCACCCCATCTTATATTTCAACCACCAGTATAAACAACTGCTTCTAACATTTTTTTTTCAACCCATTTCATCACTTTAATAATTGCCCAAGAAAATTCAAATATCCAAACTGCTTACATAACATATTTTTTTTACCACCAAGTATAAATATAATTCTATTCTATCCTTATTTCACCCACATTGTATGCAACTACTTATGACCCTAACAATAAACATTTTGTTATCCACCCTGCATAAGTATAATTCAACTCAACCCGTTTTTCAACTACCTGGTATATACTTCTCGTATAACTTCCCCCTTATTTCAACCACATTGTATATATGCAGCTACTTACGGGTCATCAAATATACCTTCTTTTTTTCAAGATTTCTTAAATACATGTAATTCTATTCCGCTCCTATATATAGAACACCCTGTAAAATTACACTTGATATATCAGTTGATTTTGTTTAAAGCGAAACATGTTATATATTGCCATATTCCGAATTTTGAATAAAAGCTAAGCTGATGCAAGTATCTAATATTTGGTGCATGCGGTGGAACCAATTGACTACTCGTGTGACATCGATCCTAGAAGTAGTTTTTCCCAATATCTACCGGTTCTGTCAATGTAGGGAGATAAAATGTATACCAGACTTTAAGTCAAATTATAAGCTTTGCAACAAAAAAAGATACAGCAAAAACAGTTCAGTAGTTATTACGTGATGAGGTAACAAACAAACAGACAACTACAATTTTATAATAGTATAGAAGAAGAAGATGTACTGAATGCGACAGTATTAAATGTTCAAAAATAAGTAGCCTTATTCGAAATAAGGATGAAATTAATTGGAATTAGATTGGAATTTCATCTACATATATGTTAATTAAACCACTTCGAGATGGAGGTTCTGTATTAGTAATCTTTTATAGTGTGCACTTAAGTGGGAATCATATGGAGAACTTTCTTATTAATAATAATGAGAAAAACAATATTCTTCGTAAAAAAATCTGCATAGTCAGGACCTAAAACGAAATCATAACTTATCACTTTTATCAATAATTGTATACGAGGTTGGTCGACAAATATGAATTTTCTTTAAAAGTGAAGTACCTACTTTAACTTTAGGCAATATCGAAACTGGTTATAAAATAAAGTTAATTAGAATTGAAAACTGCATCTAATTATGTCATTATATTCCTGAAAATTGTGAAAATTTTAAAATGTCCGAAATAACAAATTAATTTTTTATCAAACGAGTGAATGTAATTATCGTATTTCGAAATCTAGGTTAAAATTATTTAAAAATATATTGTAAGTAAATCAATATAAATGATATTTAAGTTGAATTCGGATGAAAAAGTTACTTATATGAAGAATTAATAAGAGTCCTTCCACTTTAATTAAACACACATCAAGCCCTCACAAAAAGCTCTGCGTACCCTGAAACCGAAAATGAAATCATCACGTGTCATTTTTTTCATTTGTATAAGATGCTGGTCAAAAAATATGAATTTGTCTGAAAGTAAAGTACCTTAATTTTGGCAATATCGAAAATTTTTATGAAAAAATTTAATCATAATTAAAAAATTGCTTCCAATTATGCCATTATATCACGAAAAACTAAAATAAATTAATTAAAAACACAAAGAAATTTTACTAAACAGCAAGAAATACATAACTTAAAAAATTAACCGACAATAATGACATTATAAAAAACAAAATAAATCAATTCTATATTTTAAACAAAAAAATATTATATGCTTTAGGAAAAGTGTGTTTAAGGTTGGTGCCAAAAGTGAAAAATATATCATATAGCAAAATAAACAGCTATAAATTAATTATATAGCTGTTTGTACTATGTAAAATATATGAATTTTTCAGGCTTGACACTAACTTCAAACACAAATTCTTATAGTACATAAAATATCTGTTTTTTCAAAATATCCAATTGAATTATTTTTTACTTTTAATGCCATTATTGTTATTATGCCTTGAAGTCGATGTACGTTTATAGAAAATATTTTATTATTATACTTTACCACTATTTTATTTAGTTTTAAGACCATTGGTTGTGGTTTCGTTTTTATGTTTTTAAGTAGCTTTATTCGCGGAAAAAAATTCTGAATCAATTCGTTACCAATTCAGTTCTACTCAAGACAGCATGCCTGATTCAGAACTAGTTAAAAATATTCGTGTACAGCGAATATCATTGGAACTAATTCAGAACCAGAAATAGAAATTTCGTATGATTGGTTTGCGAATTAATTTTGTCCATCAGTGTTGTTATTTGGTATTTATATTGATTATTGAATTAATAAATATTTATTCCCCAAAGAAACATATAAGTTATCAAATATTTATGTGTTATAATATTGATATAATTACAATACAATATTGGATTAGGGTTAAAATTGCTTGATTAAAGCGCGACATTTCAAACAACCATTTAACGAACAAAAGTAATTCCCAAACAACCGAAATGTGATGCCCTTAACAGGTCGAATGGTATGATATGTGATATGTGACTGTTATTTAAGGTTGAAGTAGATTAATAACTGTTCCTTTTGTATTTCTTTTTGCTGGCAGGTCGAAACGATTTGCAAGATGTTCCACCACTTCACGACTAATCCGAAAATGAAATTCAAACTAATGATGAAAAGTCCCTCAACAAATATGGCAAATATGTTCAATTGGGTATTTGACTGTATTAAAAATGTGGTTTGGGTGGGTGAAATCCAAAAACATAATTATTTTTTATAACTATTTTATGTAAGTTTTCTTCTGACATCTCTGCTGAAAACTCTTCAAGCCAAAAGGATGGATAGGTCGTGCTTTCGCAGGCCTTATGCGTACTGAACATCGTCATCAAGCCAGCGTTTACCTCTCACTGAACTGGTTTTAGGACACCTGCGTTAATCTTCGACAGTGTCCTTGAATCGAAACAGGCTGGACGCAAATGTACGTCCATACAACGGGCGTTATAACCGGTAGCGCAAACTACCCTTCCGAAAAAATGGAAGCATCGCCAAAGACGCGTACGCCCCATTACGACGCCGACACCGACGTCACTCAGTACCCTTGACTCGATAATAACCTCATAGTCGACGCCTCATGGGCGATGGACGCACCGGTTTTGCCTTAACAAGTAATTAAAGAAACGATAAAAGTAATGGTATTTCACCGGCGATGATGTCATCTCCCACTTATGATAGACCTCTCATTTCTCAAACTCAAAAGGATCTTTTTCCCCGCTAATTTTTCCAAGCCCGTTTCCTTGGCAGTGGCTTCGCTAGATAGTGGGTAGAGACAGTGGGTATCTCGTTAATGCATTAATGTGCGTCATTAATGAGATTTTTTGCGTTTACCAAAAAAGAACATTTTAAATAGCAAAATCGGTACGTGATTTTGCTATTTATTAAAAAAACGGTCTTAAATTCATCACGATGTAAAAAATGTAATGCCATTACAGATTCTGGCTTAATCTAATTAAAAGATTTGTGCGAGTTGCAATCACTTTTTCCGAATCTTCCCATTTCTTGCACTATGTACAATTTTTTTGAAATTTTTGCAGAATTATTTGTGCACAGTGGTACTAAACTCTATTTAAAAACCATTATTCTGTTAAATAAACCGCAATAAGGTTATAAATCCTTTATGTAATGGATACAATCCATACTGCACAATAAAATGAAATAAATGTTCAACGAGTATGCTACGTGACCTAATAATACGTTTACGCGATCTTTACTTTCATATGATTTTTTCCCACATTTTTTTCAGAAAATATTGAAAATGATAAAAAATAGAACGGCGGTCATTTACACTTTCTTAATAAATATACTTCCCGTCACCCGTTATCATCCTTCCTATGGTTCTCTCGCCTTCTGTCATTCCGGTAAATGAACAATTATTAATCCTAATGTGTAATTTAATTCTTAATTTAAAAAATTCTCGGGACCAGGCCTTTATTGACAATTTATGTCAGTTTACAACAAAAAAGTTCACTACCAATTGTGGCAATATAACATTTAATTAAATTTACTATCCAGCTACGAAATAAGCTCAACGCACTAACCTAAAACTGCTGAAATTAATGTTATATAGGTTAATTTGTCGTTCTCGATGGTACTACCTTTTTCTGCCCAGCGTCGAGAATACTTATTTGGCGCCATTTTGAAAACTTCAGTCCAACTTTTTATTAACCCATCGACTGAGCTCTCATCGGAATGAAGCCAAGGCCGGCTTAGGTAGTAAATTTCGTAACAATACAATCTATCCGTCTTTGGTCAATTGGTGATTTTTTAATGTTATTAGTCCTTGTCTGTTTGAACATCACTTCATTTTTAATACTCTCTCTTCTGAGATAATCCTCAAAAGTAGATTGTGGTATTATAGTCTCTACTAATATTGTTCAATTGGAGTATAAATCTTAAATTTCTTAACTAGAATTTCAGTAAAATTTCGTTCTACTAAACTGCAAATAAATGTTCTAATTTAAAATTAAGAAAATTTGCCATTGAATAATCTCTTTTACAACTCATGAGAAAATTATTCGGTTTGTTGTTTTAATAGTTTTTACCATTATCATTAATTTCATCTTGTCACCATTAATTTTTCCGTGTTTCTTGAATGCCCTCTTAGCTTATGATAAAACGCATCAAAATGCACAATGCATCTAAAACTAGCTAAATTTGATTCTGAACGCAATAAATGACAATGTATCAATTATGTTGCTATTTTAAAAATTGTTCAAATAAACCTAACTACAAGTACCAAAATTGTTGCTAATATGTTGGGGAAATCAGAGTTCTCTGGGTTAAAGGTATGAGTAACAATGGAGTCCTAATCAGCTTAAAAGAATTCAAGTTGTTACGTGGGGATTATGTTACCATGTCTGAATTTCACACTAGAAATTTTTGAAGAGAAAGCTTCTTATCGGAGGCTCACACCTACACATAAGAAAATAGATCAATATGGTAGCGAAATCCAAAAATTTGACCTTGAAATATCCATACAACTTAGTTTTTTGTATAAGAAACAGGGACCATCAATAAACCAAATTAATATACAATACCAGTACAAAATTTGCTTTTCGTTCTAATAAATATTGTAATTTGCGAGATTTTGAATTAGAGACTTGACGTATGTCAGAAGTCAGAACACTACAAAAAAAAAGCGATGTTACTACCAGTGGTAAACAGTTACCAACTTTCCAATACATTTGTGTGCTGACCAAGTTCATATTATAAAGAAAACATTTTATAATAACACTTCTGAATAATGTTTGAGTTTAGAGTCAAGGTCCTATTTCTAAATTCCTTAATATTGGATTTTAGAGCAAATACTACATATAACTTTAAGAGCACTACCATAAAATATCGTTTAGTGGTATTGGGTATTGTTTCAATTTGAATCCAAATTAAAAGTTAGGTTATTTTTCCTTTGCAGGTTTGTCTTTGTATGTGCCCCGCAAATCTACTTCTGTATATTAGTCAAATTAGTTCAAATTTTTTACGTAGATAGTTTTGAACATTCTGAGCAGTCCTTGTGACACTAAACCCCGAAACTCAATACCAGATGAGATATTGAGCTTCAAAGTTTTTCGACTTCCGCAAGTCCACTTCTGTAAAATCAAATTGGGCCAAAATTTGATGTCTGACGCTCTTTTTCACATATTGTGCGCTTTACATACGAAGCTTCAATTACCAGGGTGGAAATTAATAAGTGCGAAAGATTTCCAGATGTGCTTCCTCGAGTTTTTTTGTGACGAAAAGTTTTTATGAACATATGTCTGCAACCGCTTCTTTCTGAATACTAAAGTTTTCGAGATATTTAGTTCAATTTTGGAGCATTAATACCTCTTCATAATAATATCACCGAAACGGTGCTACTTTTTCTGGGGTTCGTGTACTTTCTGCCCGTACAACTTTTTTTCACTCCGCAATTGACAATCTTCTGTTATTTATTTTTCTAGTAGGCGGCTGTCATATGTCCTCTTATTGACAACTCTAACATAATTGTTGTTAATTTACTCTCCTTGTTTTTTACTGACAGACAGTGATAGTTGTGCGTGACTTCTCGCGAATTTTCACCAACGTGGCGGTTTATTCAAACGCAGAAATGGCTGACATGCATTTCGTCTACGGTCTCTCTAATTGTAATCCCTTAGAAGCGTCGAAAAGGTATGCTGCAATGTATCGTCAACGTGTAGCCCTTCATCACACTTTGTTTGGACGGCCTCATCAATGACTAAGAAAAACAGGTAGCTTCAAGTCTAGAAAACAGGAAAATTGCTTTATAGCTAATAATATGACGGTTTTGCCATCTTAAAAGAACAGCTGTTATATCCGTATCCTGTACAACTAGTCCAGGCACCTTCGTGATTTTCCTAACCTTCTCACATTTTCGTTTTGGATGCTAGATATGATTAGACAACACCCAGAATTTCTTGAGCATATTTTATTCACGGACAAAGCAAGTTTTTCAAGGGAAGTCATTGTTAATGACCACCTCAAATGCCAAAAAAAAATTAGGGGCAGAAAGAAGTAGAAGAGTCCCCAGAAAAAGTACTCTTATTATGAAAACTTCATAGAGGCATTAATGCTTCAAAATTGAACTAAATATCTCGAAAACTTTAATAGTCAGAAGAACAAAACCTGAGAAAATCTGAAGATTTCAACACATTGTACATCTGGAACGAAGCGTATGCGAACATATGTTTATAAAAACTTTTCATGCTAAAATAACTCGAAGCACATCTTGAAATCATTCGCACGTATTCATATACACCCTAAATTTTATATTATGTCTACAAGGTTAGTCAAAAATATGAATTTTGCGTAAAACTATGGTACTTATATTTTTGGTAATATCGAAAAAATATAAAACAAAATCAATTAGAATTTAAAAATACATATAAAAATTGTAAAATAATATTTTTTTAAATCGGGAAAAACGAATTTTCTAGTAAAAATTTGGCGAAGGACAGAGTATTAAATGAATGTAGTTGGAATTAAATCAATTTGAATGATATATAGTTAATGGATTTCAAGAAATATGGAAGTTCTCCATTCGTCTATATGTACAAGTGTCCATTTAAATTGGAATCTTTGGAAAAACTACCTTCTTTCAAATTAATATTTGGAAACAATAATACGAAATCATTACATATCACTTTTTTCAATTGGAGGTTTGTCAAAGAGTATATAGGTTGCTTAAAAGTAAAGTACCTTATTTCTGGCAATATCGAAAATTAAAATTAGAATTGAACACTGTATACGTAAATAAAGGAGCTTTCAATAATTAAGTAGCTATATTAATATACAATCTACTGTGCACAAATAAGTATTTTTTGCAGCAAAAAATATTATGTTTTGGTTTTTAGTGAAATTACTTTTGTGTTTTTTTGATGTCAGTTTCTGTTTTTTAATTTATTTATTCTAAATATTACGAATAAGAAAGTTGTCTATATGATCCAAACTTGAATGGACACACTATATATATATAGACGAATTGAGAACCTTTAGTTTGAAGTCTAAGAATTAACAATTCATCCTAAAATTCGAATATCCCTAATTTATTTTTATATTACTCGGCCTTCACCAAATTCTGTCCGATAATAAGTTTTTCCGATTTTTTTAGAAACGGTATATGTCGTGTCATTGATTAAAATATAGGAGTAATCCCCGAATAGAATACAACCAAGTAAGTTAAACTGTTTTTAAATTATCGCTGAACAAGCATAAAAACAAACCGAAAAGGAACATGTATGTAACAAAATTAATTATTTTTTAAAAAATTTTATTTTTACTAAAACACATTTTCAACTTTTACACTTTGAATTAAAATTATTACAATTAATTAATGTTAAGTTATGCCGAGATTTTGCAGTCGCGGGAGATAGATCAAAAATTAACAAACTGATATAATGGTTGTGCTAATATCAACTCTCCTACAACTTTACAAAGAATTTATAGGTTCTGTGATGATGATTAATGTGGCCTTAATAACACGTGCAGATTTACTTGAACAATAGAATACTGTTAGCTATTAAGCTTACTTCTAAATAAGCAATTTTGGAGTAAACAGAAATATCAATTACTTGAAAGGAAATATTATAGATAAGCTACAATGTTGCCCAAAGGGGTCTTTCATAGTGATTCACGTAACAACTTCCCCCTATACAAAAAACTTGATGCCATGCATCAAGTTTTCAAGAATAAAATCAAAAATAGATATAATTTCAAAAATTCAAAAAATAATAAAAATAAATACATTTAAGAACATCAAAGTGTAAGTTGTACAAAAATATATATATGTGAGTAAAATACAATAATATAAGTATATATGAGATAATATCAAAAGTAAATGAGTTTATATAAATAAAACATAAAAATGGTTAAAATGTTAAAAATAGAATATCAAAAATGTTAGGATTCAAAAAATAACTAAAGATACAATTTTTGTGTTATACATACATATTTTAGGAAATGTCTTTGAGTTGCATCTCAGGGGATTCTTCTTCAATCTGCTCACCAAGGTGGATGCTACTCCTTCTTCTGGGTATGAAACGTCTAATACGTCGTTGAAAGACGCTTGGAACCATTGGTGGTACAGGTGGATCATCTGGTCCTTGTATAGAGATTAGGTGTCTTCTGCGTCTTCTTTTACACTTGCAGAATACGTATAAACAAATTAGAGCAATAATTATTGTGATGGTAAATATAGTATACCACGATAATTTCTTTGTTACCAAGGGCTGATTGATAATGTCATCTAATTGATCGGAGTATTGGGACAACTTGTGTTGAGCAATGTTTAGATCGTCTGTATTTAATTTAATTTCGAAAAGATTGTTGAGGAGGTCTTGAATTATTTTGTCCTGTAACAGATAAGTTTTAAATACTTATCTGTTACAGGAAAAAATTTGGAGGAGAGAAAACCCATGAATAGACAAAATGTATTTAATTTGCTTAATTTCAATGGTTTCAAATCTGGAAGGTTGATTTTATGTACTAGATCTTCACAACAGCTGAACGGTATATTTACTGGATGGTTTCTATAGGTTATATTTTGGTATGTATCCAGTAACTGTTTGGCTTGGACTCGGGTAGATCCGATAAATGCACTACATTTTGGTTGTAGCTTTAAAATAGTATTAACGTTTACTATTTTTGTGATAACTTCTCTTCCTTCACATCTAACGGTGATCGGTAAAGGTTCTGATATACTTATTAGCCAATGGTTTGGAGCAATTGATTGCATATTATACTCCTTTGCATAAATTAATATATTCTGACAAGTTTTTGGTAAGTAACTGGTTTGTTTGAAAAACTGGGCTTCACAAATTGCATCACTGTCGATTGGATAGGGCAATATGTCTGGGCAAATTTTTGTTCTTCGGTCTATAGACTTGCAATTGTCCATGTTATTAAGTGTTACGTAAAGTAGAGAGTCATCGTCTCTAGCAATATATTTATGACCAATTTGAAGCATATGGTGTAGACCTGTACGATTATCAAAAATAGGAATCGGGTATAATTGGTAAAGGATGTAATTTTCAGGTTCTACCAAACGTATTTTTAAAACGAAGACTATTTTTGAATCAATTTGAAATGCTTCTAATTCTATTATTTCAACATACTGTGCCACAGTTGAAGTATAAACTGGTATAAGTAACTCATTTTTATACAGTGATTCAGATATCTTTTGTATTGAATTTAATAGATCATTGGGTGATATAATTGAACTGTGTAAAATTTTAAGTCTGGCAAATGAAATAGAATTTAAAATATCATCAAGAGTTTCTTCGATAAAAACATAATTTGTCATCAATGATTCGCAAATTTCTAATACTTTTATTTGCGCTCGATAAAAGGCTAAATCATCTGTAAGGTTAAAAATTGCGGATTGAATTTCTTGAAGATCTTTGTTAAATATGGACTCGTCAATTTGTAACTTTTGTATAGTACTATTAAAATTCTTAATTACCGACGTAGTCACTGAAATCTGATTCTTTAATAAATTTTCTATCTGGTGTTCGTCTCGCGTAATTCGGTCAATAGACTGACTATAATATTCTCCATCAGATGAGTCAAGATTTCCTGATATAGCTTTCCATATCGTACCTAATCCGTTAATAATGCCGCGTTTGCGTCTGTTTGAACTTGAACCTATATAATTTTTGGTATCAGCAAATATTTACTTATATTTCTCATCAACATTGTTGGCAATTTGATTTAAAAGACTACTTTAAACGCAATCATTCGATTGTTGTTTTCTTTGAGTGAGTCTAGCAAATGATCTAAAATTTCATCGTTGTTTGAAATCACTTGTTTAATATGACTAAGTTCTTTGTATACTAAGAGTGTCCATTTTGAATTTGATATTTTTAAATTACTTTCCTCTTGGAAGTAAACACCGATCGTATTATTTACTGGTGAAATTAGATATTGGTATCTTGAGATGGTGATTATCCACCAAAGGATTAAAATTCTGAAAATAAGAAATTTCTAATCAAAATAGGGTTTAAGCCTATCGAAATTTACTTTAGTAGTTTGATTAGTATTTGGATTAAATAATTTTGCTGAGTTTTGATAGAGTTAATTTCGAAAAGATTGTTGAGGAGGTCTTGAATTATTTTGTCTATTCATGGGTTTTCTCTCCTCCAAATTTTTCCTGTAACAGATAAGTTATATACAGGAATACTGGTTGATCATTTTATAGACATCTTTTCTCTCAGAAAAACTTGAGGAAGAATCTCTGTACAGACAACCAGTAATCCGGGCAATTTTACGAAATTGCCTTACTACACTTTGTTCTACATTACAATTTGAAAAATTTGGAGGAGAGAAAACCCATGAATAGACAAAATTTATCTCATAAGGACCATATTTATTAAAATTCAGAGGTTACTTTATCTCCTATATTAAATTCAGGTTTTGGGATACGTTCTTATCAAACCGAATTTTTGATTTTTCTTTTTGATTATTTATCTTTGCTCTTGCTATTTTATAATAGTGTTCCATACGATTATTTAGATCTCTAATATATTTAGAAATTAGGTTTTTCTGATTGTATAACGTTTCAGGGGGTCTACTTGACGTATGCCCGAATACTAATTCATATGGGCTAAATCCATGGGTGTAACTTTTTGTATTATTGTAGCAAATGACAGCGTAGGGTAAAACATTAAAAGGATGTTCTTCGGGATGTTCGGCTGTATTGGCACGAATCATTTCAGAAAATGTTGCATGAAAACGTTCGATTGAACCATTGGATTCTGGATGGTTCACACTTGAAAAAGTTAGTTTAAAATCATAGAGTTCTGAAAGGTCTTTCATTAAAGTATTATTGAATTCGGGGCCATAATCGCAATGTATGCGCAATGATGTGCCATAATGTTGAAAATAAATTAACAAGGTGTTAACAACTGAGGAAGCTTTCTTATCATTCAGTGGATATGCTTGAGTAAATTTTGCATAATTTTTGTCAGGATATTCGAATATGTCTATATTGATTCGCTTAAAGGGAGTCTTTGGTGTTTCTGTTATTACGAAGGGTGCGCTTAAATTCTTTCTGCAAAATTTTACTTTTTGGTAGATTTCGCAAGATTTTATAAAATTTTCAATATTTTTAATTATTCCTGGCCAATTATATTTTTCTCTGACGCGTCTCAGAGTTTCATTTATACCTCTGTGTAAATTATTTTTTCCACAATGATATTGTTCAATGATTATTGGAATCTGATCTTCAGTTGGAGTTGTTACAATATTTTGACAAATTTTTATTTTAATATCTTTGTCAGCAAATATAAAAGATAAAATTTCAAGAGTTGGTAATTCAATATTATTTTCAACATAGTATGTTTCATTTGGATTAAATTGATCTTGTGCTTTGTAAAGAATGTAAAATAAATGAGGGACTATTCTTTCTGGGTCAAAAGGAAGGGGTATTATGAAATATCTTCGTTCTTTAATTGAACTACTCGAGAATATATTAATTATTTCAGTACTAAAGTCTGGATTTATTTCGGAAAGGTCATTTATGATTTTGTCATGTAGTTCTCCTAGTTTGTTTTGGCAAAAAAAGTTACTATATTTTTATGAGTTTTATCAAGAAGTTGAGAGTTTGAAATTTCGATTTTTGAGTAATCAATTAATGATTTGGTTTTGTAAAGTTCAACAAATCTGTTATATTCTGAAGTCATTCTTTCATTTTCATTTTCAAGGTTTTGTTGTTCAATAAAGTCATCATTTGAAGTTTCGTCTTCAGTTAGGGCATGAATTTTAGTTTTTGAGTGAAAGTTAATACAGTCTTGGAAATGATTTATCTTTATGCGTGATAATGCATCTGCATTACTATTTTTCTTTCCGGGTTTGTAAACAACTGTAAAATTATATTCTTCTAATTTTATCCTCCATCTAGCAAGTCTGCTACCGGGGTCTTTTATTGAGAAAAGCCATGTTAAAGGGCGGTGATCGATTGCGACTGTAAAGGTTCTCCCGTACAAAATCGAACGAAATGTCTTAACGGCCCATACTACCGCTAGTAATTCTCTTTCAATAGTTGAATATTTGGTTTCTGCTTCACAAAGGGTTCTAGAGGCATAGGCAATTGGAAGATATTTACCTTGAGATAAAACGGCACCTATTGCAAAAGCACTTGCATCGGTTGTTAATATGAATTCCTGTTCGAAATCTGAATACTTTAAAATTGGGTCAGAAGTAAGAATTTCTTTGAGTTTTTGAAAGGATTGTTTATATTCATTATCAAATAAAAATTTAACGTCTTTTTGAAGGAGTCGAGTGAGTGGCTTTGCTATTTTGGCAAAATTAGGAATAAATCTGCGGTAATAACCTGCTTAGCCTAGAAATGATTTTATTTCTTTTGGGTTTTTGGGTTCAGGCAAATTTAATACACAGCTGACTTTATCGGGGTTTGGTTTAACCCCATCAGGAGTAATGATATGACCTAGATAAGCTACTTCACGTCTTAAGAATTCGCACTTATCTGGCTGAATTTTGAAATTGGAATTACGAAGTCTTTTGAATACTTCTGAAAGTCTGGAAATATGTTCATGAATAGTGGGTGAGTATACAATTATATCATCCATGTATACTAGGGCTCTTTCATTTTGGATACCAAGAAGGATGTTATCCATTACACGTTGAAAAGTGGACGGGGCATTTTTTAATCCAAAGGGCATTCTTATAAATTCATAATGTCCATTCTCAACTGAAAAGGCTGTTTTAGGAATATCGGTTTCATTGATTTCAATCTGATGAAAACCTGAAGCAAGGTCCAGAGTAGAAAAATATTAACATTTACCTAACTGATCCAATAAATCAGAAATATTGGGTAAAGGGTACTTATCATCGACGGTTAACTCATTTAATTTACGATAATTAATTACAATTCTCCATTTTTGATTGCCTGAAGCATCGAGCTTTTTAGAAACAACCCAAACAGGGGATGACCATGGGGAAATTGAGGGTCGAATAATACCTTGATTTAGCATATTACTTATTTGAGTTTTTACTTCAGTTCGATGAATCTGAGGATACCTATAAGACTTGGTGTAAACAGGTTTGGAATTATTGGTGTCTATCGAATGCTTTATTTCATTGGTGAATGTTAATTTGTCACCTTCTAAAAAAAATATGCCTGAAAATTCTAGACAAAGATTGGTAATCATTTCATGTTCTTCTGGATTTAAATGGTGAAGACGTAATTGGTCTTTTATTAACTGAATCCTATCAGTGAAAGCTGATTCATAAATGTTGGAATTGACATTTAAGATTTGATCAAAATTATTTATTGGTTCTAAGGAAAGGTCTGAAAAATCAACAGATTTTGGGATTGAATTTGCGTTTATGACTGATGTTAAAAATTCACCATTTGCGTTTATTTTCACAACGGCATGAGGTAATCTAACTTTCTCATTTTCTTGTGCTTTAAGTATGGCATCAGTATTAGATAAATTGCATTTTAATTTGACAATTTGTTCTGTTCTTCCTTCAATTGAAATAATGTTTGAAGTTATAGGTTTAGGGACTTTTTTAGAAATATGACTTGTCGTAGCAATAAGATTTTTTGAGATTGAGTTTTGAGGATTTTGAATGATTTCTTGAGAAGAGTTTTCTTGTCCGGCTTTGAATAATGGGACAGTTTTGAAATTAGTTATCAATTGTTTGTAAGATTAATAATACAGTCATAATGATCTAAGAAATCAAGACCAAGAATTCCATCGAATTCAATGTCTAAGTTATACACGAAAACTTTATGATAATCAATGTATATATATATAATGTATATAGATCAAATCAGAACCTAATCGTTTTTTGCCGTCAGTTAAAAAGAAATATTCATAGGCTATTCTTGAAAATTTTCTTCGTTTTGACTTGAGAATAGTCGAATTCTTGTGGATATAAAAGTCATTATCATAGTATTGTTGATAATTATTTTCATAATCATCTTGAAAATGTGAGTTTGAAAATTCATAATTATGGGGATATTCATTTATGTGATGAGTTCCATTTGGATTATTTAATTGAGGTCAGAAAATTGGGGCAATATCAATTTCTTTGTTGACCATTTGTGTTTCAGATCAAATTATTTGTTGGATTCATTTGAAAACGATTAATTGGCAATTAGAATGTGTCCATTTCTACCACATTTGAGACATTTTAAATAATTTGACGTAGATTGTCTGGAATCTAATTTGGAAATTTTTGATTTTCAAAATATGAGAGTTGAAGCTCGAGTTTTATTCTTGCTTGTGCTTCTAATATATCTCGAGGATTTCCTGCACGAATGATTTGTCCTAGTCTGGGTTCTAGACCAGTCAAAAGGGTATTTAAACTCTTTGTGTCAATTAAACTGCACTGAGCATTTTTCTGTTCAGGGGTAAGATTTTGGGATTTTTATACGAATGCGTGCATTTTGGCATTTAAAACTTGTAACCGACTGACAAAGTTAAGTGGGGATTCATTTTGTATTTGCTTCAGTCTTTGTAAGTTTGGATTAAAGATGAGAGATCTTGTCTCCAAAATGGGTATTTAATAATTGTTTAATTTCGGATACGTTGTCTAGAGCTTACGAGCTGTTGCTCTGCCACGTAATTTATTTTTAATGTGAATACATTCACCAAGGGCCATATTATATGCTCACATGCATTAAGGTATGATTGGAGGAGATCTCCATCGTATTATGGGATAATAGAAAAGATTTCTGATAATTTGTAGTTTTCACTTGAGTCTTCGCTTGACATTGTAGCAAAGTTTGTTGAAATAACTTATCACTAAAACGTTTCTTAATAACTTCGCGTTTCTTAAAACTATATCGCTTTTTCTTTTAAAATTTCCATCTCCGAAAATATTTTTCGATAATTATATTTCCACCTTCGAAAAGAAATCACATTCTTATTATAAGGTTTAAAGGAATGATTGGATATTAACACTGATAATCGTAAAAATGCAACAAATTGAACATAAACATTTAAAGAAACGATTATCAATCTCTCTTGTTTTCATAGAGCTTGAGCCTTTGTCGTGTCCAAGCAGTTATCTTGTCCTAGCATTGAGGCAACCAGGAAAGTAGCTTGGGTCCTTTGTTTCGGCAAGGGATTGGAATCCGCCGTTTCCAGTGAGCATTCGCGTGTTCTAGAAACGTTCACGAAATCCGAATGAACTGCGCCAAATTTTGTTACGTCGATAACAAAATTAATTCTTTTTTAAAAAAATTTATTTTACTAAAACACTTTTTCAACTTTTACACTTTGATGTTAAGTTATGCTGCAGTCGCGGGACAAAAATTAACAAACCGATATAATGGTTGTGCTAATATCAACTACAACTTTGCATTTATAGGTTCTGTGATGATGACTAAGGTGGCCTTAATAACACGTGCAGATTTACTGGAACAATAGAATACTGTTAGCTAGCTCACCGAGTATATCAATTACTTGCTACAATGTTGCACAAAGGGGTCTTTCATAGTGATTCACGTAACATGTATATAGATCAAATCAGAACCTAATCGTTTTTTGCCGTCAGTTAAAAAGAAATATTCATAATTTAAACACTTGGGCGGATAATAATCCAAATTTATTGAGACTTGCCAATTCACAATATCAATTTTCCATCAACAAAGAGACGATAATTATTAATAACGTAATAATTGCGCCAGAGGAGTTTCTTCTTCTTGTTCGTATTTGTCACTGTTTGAGCATTCGCTTAATCTGTTACATATCTACAGTTTTGTATTCACTTTTCGATTATGAAAAGAACACATTCTATTATAAAGACTTTATAATTTCAATAACAATTCAGACACTGCACTAATTATGATAGTCTATGCTGTACAAGCTCTATATTTCATTTTCCTCTTTAAATTTCTGGCAGACCCAGATAAAGCAGGGTGAAGTGCATATAGTAGCTATTCTCGACCTAGTGAAACTTGCGACATGGAGTAGCATCTGCCATTATTTCCTTCGTCCCAGATGAGCGAAGACAAGATTTGCTACATAAAATAACATCACTCGCTCTAATGAAATTTGCTACATAAAGTAGAATGCTCCATTACATTCAAACCGTTGGCAAGGAGACAAATTTAGACTGAAATCCCCATTTATACTCATTCATAAAATTCTTTATCTCTTATTCCTTCTTAGCAATCAATTGTTCAATACCATCAATAAATTATTACCCATCCTCTTTGATTTATAGGAGAATACTTGTTATACAAGTTTTATTCAAGATTTTTACGAGATTTGACAATGAACGCTTATTTCTTAGGCTCTGCCATAATTTTAAATTTTCTGTTTTTAATTGCACCATTAAAATGTTAAGCACTTTATAAATTAATGGAAAATCAGTTCTAAAGCAACGATCTCAATGCATCAAATGTTGAATTAAAAAATCGATATGTACCAAATTAGTAGGTCAGCTGAAAATAAATATGAGGGTTATTTTTTGCCTTAAGGATATGACGAAAAGAGTGGGGTAGTGTGACAATTAATTATACAAATTTAGTTATTATAAAGATAAATGATAATTCAATTTTAAAGTAATCAATAGTAATAAAGTAGATTTGATAATTTAATTAAATTCTATTATTATTAAAATAAAACTATTTAAAAATTCATATTAATAAAATTTCAACAGTAGGCACAGCCTACTATACTTGTGACATTTAACTGACCATGCGTAAAAATTGGCCTTAATAAAATCCGAACTTTTCGGGATGTTTATTCCTCAGACTTAGATTAATTGTAATTGCAAATACAAATGCAAGTATAATAGAAAATTGCTTTCTTTCTAAAAAATGGGGAAATAGTTCTGGAGTAATTAAATTTTCGTTCGATTCAAGTTAAAACCTGGCATATATGACAAGTATTAATGTTGTTGGTGAAAAAATTTACTTATCGCTCTCATATTGTCCAAAAAAGGAAACTGTGGACAAAAAACTACGGCAGCTACCTGTGAATTATATGAGGGTGTTCGCTGACAACGAGGAGGAGTTAAAATTACTCTGTAGCGGCATTGAGAAATTGAAAATTAATTTTTCACAGGATGAGGATGAAGCTCTGTCGCTACCGATAAATCAACCTCCTCCTCAACCTATAGCAAATGAAGTTCCTAGAATTGTAAAACCTAGAAAAAGGAGAGTAGAGATACTTGAAAATATTATGGTAACTGCATCATCCTCATCCTCAACGGATGAGACAACCAGAAAAAGAAGAAGAGAGGATGCGACATACATTCCAC